>OY365819.1:16827898-16867898 GCA_959347315.1 Bimastos eiseni
AGGAAAAGTAGAATGGAGAGAGGGAGTTGATGGTGGGGGAGAAGAAAAGGAGGAGTGGTGAAGCGATATGAGGAAAAAAGAGGAAGAGAAGGACGACGGGGAGGAAGTAATCGGAGTAGAAGAAGGAGGAAGCTGGCAGGAAAGAGGAAGATGGGACAACTGAGCCAAAATAGGAGATGGGGGAGTGGGAGGATAAGGAGAGAAAATGGTCCTCTGAGGAAGGAGGAAGAATAAATGATCGGCGAGTAGGAGGATGAAGAGGTCGTAGTTGATAAGGAGTACGACAAGCGGAGGAAAAAGACAGACTGGAAGAGAGGGGATTGACTTCGCCAGGGTAAGGACGGAGAGATAGAAGGAGGAGGAGATTAAAGAGGATTGAAGAGGAAGAGGAGAAAATGCGGAAGGAAGAGGAAATGATAGATCAAAAGGAAGAGAATAAGAGAAGCAGAAGCAGAAGCAGAATGTAAAGATGAGAAGATTGAAGGAGGAGAAGACAGAGAAGGAAGAGGATAAGGAGCAGAAGGAGGACGAAAGGATGGAGAAGGATGAGGAGGAAGAGAAGAGGGAGGAGATGGAAGATACAAAGCAGAAGGAGAAGGGAAAGCTAGAGCAGGAGAAGGAGGCAGAGATGAAGGGGAGAGGCAGGGGCAGCAAGACGAGCAAGGAGAAGCAAGAGAAGGAGGGCGGGTAGAAGGGGGAATTGAGGAGGACCGATGGAGCCTGGTGTAGTTGGTCACTGGTGGTTGGATCATCATCGCAGCCAATTACACGTTTCGTCTCGACTGTCAGTTTTAGCGAAGACCAACGGAAACGAACGAAAACGAACGACACCAGGATAAGAGAAGATGGCCGTCTTCAATGGACGCATTCATTAGACCCAGGGGAAGAACGTTACAGAGGTTGAAGCAGGAACTGGGAAGGACGGAAAGACAGAGAGACGGAGGTAGAGTGGGACGAAAGGACAGATAGAATCAAGGTCATAGGGAAGGTAGTGCAGATGGACAGAGGAACGAAAATACAGAGGGACTCAAAGACAGACGGAAGGAAGTGGAGAGGGACGGAAGTACAGAGGGACAGATGGACGGAAGTTCAGACGTGTATCGCAATTTCGCACTTATCCATTCGCGTAAAACTTTATTCGTCCGTATCGCCATTCGTTTATTCGCTACATGCCACATGTGAGTCTCTTAAGACCTGACCAACGATGACACAGGACGAGGAGGAGGAGGAGGAGAAAGAGGAAGAGGAGAGAAGAGGGGAGGGACAGGATGAGGAGGAGGGGACGATGTGGAGGAGAAAGACGATGAGTAGGAGAAAAAGGATGGGGAGTAGGAATGGGAGAAAAAAGTTGAGATCCAAGAGAAGGATGACTGTGAGGATGAGATGAGGACGAGGGAGAGCAATTGGCCGAGATGGACCAAATGAGAAATCGACGAAGAAGAAGGGGAATGGAGCTAGAAGAACGGGAACTAGGAGAAAGGCAATTAGGAAGAGCAGGAAGAGAAAGAGGAGGAGGTGGGAAAAGGTTGATAAGAACGATGAGGTGTGGGGGGTAGGTTTTGAAGAGAATGAGAAGAAGACCGAGAAAGAGGGGAATGGGGAGGAGGAGGAAAATGAGGAGCAGGGAGAGAAATAGTGCGAGACATCCGTCTCTGCCCTAAGCAATTCTCTGTCTGATACGGTGTTACCCAATGCTATGCATGTATGGGGAGATTGGGGAGCTCAATTTAATGGCGTGCATTCCCCAACACCGAGTTTGTTATATAGACATTTACTCCTGTTCGTATATTCATTGTATTGTATTGGTTTGATTTGTAATGTATTGTATTGTAATATTTTAATCCGCTTGAGTGTGACTGCAGTGATGGCTTTCATCGTGGAATTAAATTCGCGTGTTTCATGATTTGGTGTCTATCGATGGTATTCACGGACGAACAGAAGAATGGACCTTAGTTGTCTGGTGGTGTGTCTGGTAGTTTGTCTGGTTGCCTGTATGGCTGGCTGTCTTGTTGTCTGTCTGTCTGTCTGTGGTCTGTCCGTTCGTACCGTTGTGAGGAATGGCAAGAGGGTTAATAGATGACATTTGTTACTCGAGCGTTGCATGTTCGCTTCTCACGGAAGAAAGAGATGACAAATTGCAGAGCAAGATGAAAGCGGGCAGTTGATCAGAATTCGAAGCAGAGGTGTTGTACCTTGTGGACTAAACAACCGACTGACTAATGCGTCGCCTTTCTATCTTACTCGTGACCCAACTCAACAACTACTTCCTTACTGCCACGTCAAAGTGCCTCAAACTTGTGACACGTGTCTAGGCCTATAAAATGATATCCACAGTTCAAAGTTTTCACGTATTTCTTCTTTGTTCGCAGCAAACTAGAGCCAAAATATAGAATTCAACTCAATTAATTTCACTTTAACAGTTCACCATAAACTCTCAACACACAGTTCAAATTGGGCATATCACTGTACACTCATTCACTTATCAAAACGATTACTCAGTAGATTTTTTGCCCTCTTATTAGTCCTTCCGTGCGTTTTTCCATTAGTCCATCCATTACTCCATGAGTTAGTCCGTAAATCCTTTAACTTTCATTAACTTGGCGTGCGTAAAGTTTGTCAAGGACGGATTGGACGGGTCGTCGGTTCGTCGGATCGTCGAAGTTCTTTCAACTGTTTTTTCGGTATGTTACCGTCGACGTACATGGCTGACATTTTGCACACATTTCCGGCTTGCATGACAATGCAATGCATAACATTTGTACTGACATAACTTACAAATTGAGAAAAATTACAAAAATTTCCAAAATTATATATCGTTTAACCACTCGAACGAGTCCTCCTTGACGAGCTCCACTCCGGCAAGTTTACATCATCAATGATATTTAATCAAAAATGTCTTAAGGAAATGGAACGATTGCGTCATCTACCAAATAAAAGAGGGTCCCAATAACCCAGGTTTTACTTTAACTTTCTATGTTTTACGCCGAACGTGCCCTGTGCATTCGTCTCTCAACGCACGCCACCATATCTGACCACCCGCTCACGAAAGCAAGATCAGATGCCGGGCAGACAATGATCTTGCAGAACTTACGAACTAAGTTATGGGCTAATGGATGGACTAATGGAAAAACGTATGAAAGGACTTGTAAATACATAAAGAAATAAGACTACCCGACTAGTCAACGAGGTGAACTTAAGAATTGGGCGTATGGAAAAAATTCATAGAGTGGCTTATTAAGGAAGGACTAATATAAGTTGACTTGTAAACGAACTAACAAGGTGAATACATGCATTTTTCTAGTCAAGGCAGGAGGGGCTAATTGACGGATTTAAAGTAATGTCATATAATATACTGCTGAACTCGCCGATTCATTTAGCGTCTCAAATAAATACCCAGCATAGTCTCTCTCGACCTAACGAAGGTAGACCAAGATAGAACAAATTGGCTCTAAAACACGGAGACATCTTGCGGACTAGAAGCGAAGAACCGAACAGAGGGATATATATATATATATAGTCATAAGATGCTAGATAAACTATTTCAGACTGTTAAGTATAGCAATCTGAAAATATAACCAGGTGGCGGGGTGGTGGTGGTTGCGGTTTAACGACGATGTGTGATAACACGGAGCATTAGCTTCGCCCTCATCCTTTATCCAAGCTTGGGACTGGCACTGCCAGAGTGCAAAGAGTGGCGTAGTTTCCAGGTTGGTTGAACTGATTCAAACCTAAATAAGAGAGTGACACACTAAGAGCAACTCTCATCATTGACGACTTTGCCTTCGATGACGATTGTTGTGAGAGACGATTTCTTCCTAAAGCGTAGCAAGAGTTGTTAATTAATCCTCTCTCGCTGTACTATGAAGATCGAATCGATGTATACTGATCTTGAATCGGACTAGGGAAAAAAGGCTGAGACGACGTGATTTACCAGATGTTTACTATAGAGTACATCGACCAGTTTATCTGTTCCTCCTCCTGTCTGTTTCTGTGTCTCTGTCTTTATATGTCTCTTGTAGCTTTTATGGTTGGACTAAGGGAACGAATGATCGAACGAATGAAGGAATGAAGGGTGGATCCTACGAACTCACCCATATAGAGCAGAAGAGGGTAGGTTCAGGGAGGGCAAGGTAGTCATGCCCTTCATCCTACGAATTCACCCACTCCTTACCTCTTGCTATCTCCCCACACACGTTACTGAAAACACTGCCTTTTCACAAATCCAATCCTGATTACTCCTCTTCCATCTACATCCCTAGCTGTTTCAACTCTAAACGTCATTCACATTAGCCGTCCGACTGTCTGCCTGCCTGACTCTCTGGGTTTTGAACTGTACCTCGATCATGTCTTGGCTAAGCGCCCGTGAATAAGCTGGTTTCCGCGACTTCGCTTTTTGTAGGCTTTTGTAGGCGCTGCAAAAACGATGAGCTTACGATTACGAGTCTACTATTACAATAGATAGATTACAGTCAATCGGGGTTAGCCAACGGACGAACTGATTAGGCAAAGATTTCGATTCGACGGAGCAACTTAAGGACCGTTCAACTTCGCACGGATCTAGCAACAAACGCAAAACGAGAACTAATGGAAACAGACAGATGGACGAATGGAGACCAACTAATGCTCGCCGAATGTTCCCTTCGGACTCATCCGCGCCTAATCATATCCGCCGGCGGAAGCGGCGAAACAAAAAGACGCCACATAAAGCGCGGGTCAATGCTGCATGCGGCAGAGGTCAGCTCTGATCCCTAGCACGCTGTTTTTCTTCTTCATCATCGTCGTCGTCGTCTTCTTCTTAAGCGAACCTGCTGTTCCGAAATATCCGATGACAGGCGTAGATCTGCTGTCTCAGCCGTTGGCTGCTTAGCTGTTGGCTGCTTCAGCCTCCGCTGCTGGCGTCGGCTGATCGATGACCGATCGGGTGACCGGTTCGCTTTAGTCGCCGGTTTTATCACGTACGCGACAGCTGCGCACACCTCTGCTGCACCAACGATGCCGGTAAATCCGCCAACAAGATGGCCGTCGTTACGAGGGGCGGGGATCGACTGCTTTTCTAGAAAATTCGCACCAGATGAAGAACGGAAGAGCCTCAGATTGACATCTAAATGGAAACGAGTTCGTTATTTGCTGAGCTGAGTGTGTTGGAATGGAGACAATGAGGGGAATGACGATATCCCATTATGCCTGTGATTGCTCCTGCATGCCATTAGTTACATGACATTAAATAACTAAAATTATTCTTCTATAGGCATAAAGCGTATAAAACGTATATATTCTGTGTAAAGTGACATCAAATAGTTGTCAGTGTTGTTGACGAAATTCACACCCTACTCTATGAAACAGAGCAAC
Organism: Bimastos eiseni; assembly: GCA_959347315.1. Taxonomy (NCBI): domain Eukaryota; kingdom Metazoa; phylum Annelida; class Clitellata; order Crassiclitellata; family Lumbricidae; genus Bimastos; species Bimastos eiseni. Next base: position 16,833,248 of record OY365819.1, read on the forward strand.
ATTTATGGCATGAGAAGTGCATTGGGATATAGAAACTGTTTGCTTATAGCCCCAAACCTGGGACGTCACGAATACGACACGCTTTGCTCGGCTACGGTTCAGAGGTCAAAAGGTCGAAGGTCAGTGTCCTTGAGTGGGATAACTACTAACTCAAATGAACCAACTGTGCGATCGACCGCGGGTGAATGAATGATGATGAACAGAGATCCGTGATACGTCAATGTAATCACTTTCTATAGAATGTCTATTTTAAAGAAACCGGCCATTGATCAATCAACCAGAATTTCGTTGATCACAGGTTATTCGTCGAGAGGCAGACACACAGACTAACCCTATTTTACGCAGACCAGCGATATATGCAACAAAAATGATTATGTATGCAGGTTGTGTAATGTTACTTAAAGTATTTTATTTAATATTCTATAATCTGCATCTGTTTTTGCGTATGTCATTACGTATGTATGTTAGCGCCGTTGAAAAAGCTGGTTTCTCTGACGTGGCTTTTGTGGGTGCTGAGAAATTTTCGAAGATTTATATTACTTTATATTACGTAGGCCTACGTATGTATGTAATATATCGGCATAAGCTAATTAGGATTAGGCCTATATGCACAAATATACATACGAATATATGAACTATCGACTCGGACTGTCATTTCAAATCTTGCCTCTGGATTAAGTATTAGTGAATAGCTCATGAGCCGTTGCTAGAGCTAGGCTACCGAGTTTAATAACTACTTCACAGAGATTCCTAACCCACCTTAGTTAGAGACCTTCCTCCCTCCTCCGCACCATCTGTAAATTGCATTAACAAACATATCGGTTGTTCACAACCTATTGTCTTCCTAAATTATTTCACGGATGATTCGACTAAATGAAGTTAAATGTTGTTATACTAACGAATATTTTACAACAGTCAGGAAAGCAGTGCAGAGTGAGCTGGAATTGCCGACAGTGATGGGCCCACGCACATACATGGAACCAACCAATGGATCTGACAGATGGCATGGATGCTCAGTGTCTATTGGCCAATCCTCGCGTAGACCCGTAGGCCCTAGATACGTGTAGCACTGAGGAAACGAGTTCTCTTCCTATATCCTCTGTGAAGTTGACTGTTCCTTGTTTCGCTAGGCGGCATTGATAAATCAGATGTATGATGGAATGAGCGCCATGCATGGCTGTCGACAGTTACAAATTTAACTATCCGTCCATGTTATATTTGCAATCATGCTGCGGTTTGTCAGTTTGAAATTAAACGAAAACTATCAATTAATTTAGCGATTAATTACGAGATTTTGGTTTCTTGTCACACCCAATGCGACTTTTTCTTCCGTGGCAGCGCACCAATAGTCTATACCTCGTCACCACGCGCGAACGATTTCCGCATTTAGTCGTAGCATTGTCTGGTATCAGGAGCCGCCGGAAGTGGCATATATTACGGCGGTGTAAGGTCGCAGACTATATGGTGGGTGACGAGCGCAGATTAGGAATCATGCGCACTCGGACGCTTCCGGTCTTACATTTCCTGACCCGCAAGAACTTATATAGCGCTAGGTCGCCGGCTCGAAATCGGAAACTGCTGCAGCAACACGCCATCTTGCGATTGATGGATGAAATCCGAACGAAGAAATGACGCCCTCGGAAAACAAGGAGGAGCATGGAATACTTTTTGAGTACCCTCGAATAAAACGACAGAATGCAGCATTCCACTGGAACGCCACTTTGTGATATCTCTGCCATGATCATTAGCCGCCGTGTATTTATGTACGTCATTTCTCGCCTTATACGCGGATTCAATCTGTGTGTGGGTTCATCTGAAACACGTTATTGGACATTTTATGCGTCTTGGGCGCCGTATCGGACATCTTACGTGTTGTGAACGTATTTTCTGTGAACGTATATAGCGTATATATATACTACATTAGCCTTTCAGTCCAGCATCAGTTTATATCTTCCTGTGATTGATTTTTCATTTTTCGCCCTGGTCGCGAGCAAACTATTTTGCGAGCGATCAGAGTGAGGCAGTTGTAAAACTAACGCGCCTGATTTGGACATTGAAATTTGAACAGTCTCAATGATGAGAATTCAAATGGCTGTTTTTATTAGAGCTGTACCGATTACGAATAGGTGATATTCACTATTCGGTCGAATACGAATACTTGGACCAACTATTCGGTCGAATACGAATACGAAAAGTGTGCAAGATAGGTCGAACGGCAAATTTCGAAATTTCAAATGTGAGCAAAAGATTCAGTGAAATAAATGTAATACATATACTGACAGCAAACAGTTAACAATATGTAATTTTGCATTCTTCTGCCATTCTGTGTAAACTAGGAATGACTAACCTTTATAAATTGAAAGTAAATTGTGTGCTGAAAAAGGAACATTCACCTAGAAGTTCCGATAAGAACGTTTTGTAAAAATGTTCGCGTGGTCAGTGATTGAGTGAGATCGTGATTCTTTCTTGAGGTGAGAAGAGAAATTTTCCGCTATAGGGCCTATTGTTTTGATATATATGTGCGTGTGTATGTGCGTGTGTACGTGCGTGTGAGTGGGTGCGTGTATAATGGATGTAGCAGGTGGTCAATGTGTGTCACCTGCTGCGCTGAGTACTAAAGAGGGTATACCCTGTTAGCGGGTCCTGGCTGTCATCATTATAGGCTATTTTTCTCTTTCCCCTCCCTATAGTGTTGCCTTCCAACTCGTATTAATCTCATAGGTCTAGCTTTTCCATTTATGTAATCAATAAAAACATATGGCTATGAACTTATGGTTTAAATGTGCCAGTCCATGTTCTAAGCTCCATGGCCAAATGTATGCGGAGCCTTGACCTGCATAGGCATTTCTTTGGCCAGGAATATGTGTGTATCTTCGTTCATTGAGAAAAAGAAAATGTCGTTGTGAAAAACGCATCGACTTACAAGTTCATGACAATGTGTAGGGGATGTTCATGGGGTTGTGTAGGCCTATGCACTAGGTAAGTGTGGCACCAAAATTAAGCTGCTAAGCTATAGTCAATTTGAAGAGTCCAATATATAATCGTTTAATTTTCAATGATATTATGAAAGATCGAGTAGAACTTTGATTTCTGATTTCTCATCCTTTTGAGATAAATAAAGAATATGGTTTAAAATTATTTTCGGTATGATTGGGAATTAGTAGCCACGTAGGCTACTACCAGTAGTTAGCTATTTATAAGTAGCAGTAACGGTGTCAATGGGAATTAACATCATCATCATCGTCATCGTCGTCATCGTCGTCATCATCGTCATCGTCGTCGTCGTAGTCAGCATCATTATCATCATCATCATCATCATCAGTATGAGAACATTTAGCAAATCTCTAGTCGTAATCGCAATGTTCGAATTTCTAAGCGCTACCTGAAAGTTAATAGCAGACTCTGGCTCATTCATTGGCGCTCGCTGCGCCTCGTCCGACGGGTTGTCTAGAGATACTACATGGAGGTCACGGACGATCACGACAGATGTTCAGTGCCATCGACTGATTCCTTGCTATTAAATCGTGACCCTGACTGCATCACCCATCATATATGGTCGATCGCGTTTGAATGTATGCGTAGGTTCACGCGGTTTAGTTTTATTGGCGGCTAATAAATCAGGAGATAACGGTCACCAGGTTCACTGGTCATCGATTGGTGGCTGGTCATTTGTGGTCAGTTGGTCGGAAAGACAATTGCTTAGGTGTCATTCTACTCGAAACCTGCTTCTCCTCACAGGGCTTTGCGCGCTGCATGGGAGCGCTTATGAACGGTTCACCCTATACCAGAAACGCTTTACACATGCTCAAATACAATACAATGACAATGACAATTATCAGCGTCACCCTCCTCCAGACTCTGAGACTTGGGACTAGCACTACCAGAATACTCGCATCGAAGGGGTTGCTTTTAGAACATTAAATGCATAATAGAATTAATAAGTCCGACCAACAGCGTTGGAGTCTGCTTAGAATATTCCACCCAATACCCCGTTTGGAGAGTGGATGAAGCAATGGTATCACTCTGGCGCTAATATCAGCCGGGATTGATTCAGCCTTGATGGTCGCCTTGCATAGCTGTCGTAAAGTTAAATATGCAATACTTTGTTGTCATCCATTCATACGACTTCATTCAATCAACCAATATCGTTTTATTGTTTCCAACCTCAGTATTTGTAAACAGAGCATACATACAACCACAGGCAGAATAATTAAATTAGCATGATAGAATAACAAGAAGATTTGTTGACTGGACAATGGGTTGTAGATTGAATTTTGAATTGAAGTGGGAGGCAGCTCTGAAAGAAATTCCCCAAAAGAACCATATGGTTCCGCTCGCAATCATACTGTGTGTGTCAGTTTGAATTTAATAAACGAAGACCGTTTTAAAGATGCTAAGATATTGACGTGTGTCTTAGCACGAAAGCAGTTATTGCTTTAAGGTAACCTTTATGATCGCTGCGTCTGGCGATGATCTATTTTCACGTCTGTTTGTGTAGCGCCTAAACTATCGATGAATGAAGTCCACATGGAAGCGGACAAATGGTCGTTCGGATGAAGATTGGATGTCATCCGGGTCCACAATCTTGCAATCTGTGGACTGGGCGAGATGCGATGTATGCACAAGCCAGCTGTAAACCAGTGGCTGACGACGCGCAAATACGCACACATCTAAAGACATCTAAAGACATCTAAAGACATCTAAAGACAGCTGTAATAGAATATTGTCATACACATAGAAAGAGAAGTCGATCCTTTGGCTTCGCGTCAATTTTACAGGATGGGACAATAAAATAAGCCATAGGAGAGTTCTGCTAGCAGCTGCGCAACGCCTCTGCTTCCCTCTTCATTCGTCCATTCCTTCCCCCATTCATTCTTCCCTTCATTTCTTCCGTCATCCATCCCTGAATTCTACCCTTCATTCCTCTCTTCAATCCGCTCTTCATCCTTCCCTCTATTCCTCCTTTGAACCATCCTTTGATTCCTACCTTTATTCTTCCTTTGATTCCTACCTTTATTCTTCCTTTAATTCCTACCTTTATTCTTCCTTTGGTTCCTACCTTTATTCTTCCTTTGATTCCTACCTTTATTCTTCCTTTAATTCCTACCTTTATTCTTCCTTTGATTCCTACCTTTATTCTTCCTTTGATTCCTACCTTTATTCTTCCTTTAATTCCTACCTTTATTCTTCCTTTAATTCTTACCTTTATTCTTCCTTTAATTCCTACCTTTATTCTTCCTTTAATTCCTACCTTTATTCTTCCTTTAATTCCTTCCTTTATTCTTCTTTTAATTTCTCCCTTTATTCTTCCATTTATTCCTTCCTTCATCCCTTCCTCGTCCTTCCCTCATCCCTCTCTCGTCCCTTCTTTAATTCCTCATTTTCCGTCCCTTTAGCATCCCTTTAATACAAAATGTTAATGATTACTCAAAGATCAGCAAAGAGGCTGAGGAGGGAGAGAGAAGCTGTATTTAGTGTGAGAGTTGTTGACAACCTGTGTTTGATGATCCCGATGCATTAAATCCTTAAACACATGCGTTGTCTGTCGATAAATACTGGTAGCACATCAGCAGCTCCAATTTCTGCTGCTACAACCACAAGAGGGATGAAGCACCCAACCGCTTGGCGATCCAACATGTCGTGCATGCATACTTTCTCAAACAAATAAACAACATAGGAAATAAATCTTTACAAGACCTGTTTTTAAAAGCAAGTCTACCCAACTATAGCCTACTTGAGAACACACAATATGGGTGATTACAGTGTGCGGTTTGGGCATCTATTTAAATAGATCTTTCAGATAGCCAAGACAATGGCAATGCAAACGGTTATTGTTCAAAAGACGTATCTGCCCTGCATGAATATACTGAGACCATATACATACGCGGTAATCTTCCATAGTGGGCGGCGTGCTACATGATGTATGCTCACGGAGGACGAGATGGTTGACGTGAGAAGGGATCGTTGGCCGAGCCATTTATACATTTGGCTCGCACTTTCGACGTTTATTTTAGCGGATACGCATAAACCTTCGCCCCACGAGCTCCTAATAATGCAATGTCCCGCTTGTTTTTCCACGTCTCTCTGCCTGTCTCTGTCTGTCCGTCTGCTCGTCTCTAGCTCTCAGACTCTCTGATCTTAGAGCTTTGCGGCGCGGCCAGGATATTTGTCAATACTTCTGAATCTTGGAGTTATGGTAGGCGCATAATAATCACGTGCAAATGAGACCGATTTTCAGATTCGTTGCGCACTCTGCCTGCATATCTATCTGTCTATCGAGCTTTCTTACTCTTTGTCTCGAATATACTGCAGCAAGTCACACCCCATTGCAAGATTTATACAAGATCTATTATATAATACGTTTATAAAATTCGAATTTCGCAAACCTCGACGGATCGACTCGTCTATCCCACTATTGTACACTCAATTGATCGCCCTATTGAAACAACCTCGACGTAATTTGAGAATCCTGCAGGCGTTACTTGAAAATCGACCACACGCCATCAGCACTCGACCTTAATCTGATCAGACTCCGCATAGTGATCTTTATCCAACGTCTCGAAAACGCATGCGCAGCAGAAGAAACCTTCCCATCTGTTCAAGAATATTGAACTGGTCGATCGCCGTGTGCCACCATTTTCGTTCGTAACTGTGGATCAAGGTAATCATTGCCCCAACCTCAAGCTATGTTTAATCGCTAATGGTCGTTAGAACTGGTAATTAATTAAGAGAGTTGCATCAATTAACGTAGAAAATCAGACACAAACATGTATCTGACTATAAGATATTGCCTCTCTAGACATATGCATTGACAAGACTAGCTGGATACGGTCGCTATAATCAGCTTTAGCAGACGATAGGGCCTAGAAGGGAGTTTGGAAACGGACTGGAGGAGTATCGATGTGGGGTGGTTTTTAATTTTCCAGGAAAGATTAGGAACAGAGGATAAGCATAATCTCTTTTTGACGTAGCCAGAAAGTGAGTGTAAACTCTCTTATTCAGTGAAAAAATTGCAGGACGTTGAGTAAGCAGCATGATAAGGTTGCGGGACACGGGATAATGATCGACAGGCGTTTCGGAAGAGATATCTGGCGATAGCATAGAAAGATGATGTGAAGATGAGGTCAAGTGTGCGATCGTGACAGTGGGTATTTTTTATTTGCTTATTCTGAGATTCGATATCGCCTATCTTCCAACATTTTTGCTCAGAAGTGCACATGCCTCGACGGCGCAATTGCAGTTGTACTGCAGGGCAAAAAAATTGTGCGCGAAGGACTTTCTGATGGTCCCTACACAGTGACGCCTCGGACGAGGGCCGAACCCGCTCACTCAGCGCACACTCAGCGTTACGGGCCGACCGCTCTAACCAATCGGCCACCGTGCCACATAAGGGTATAAGGGAATGACATGTTGGACCCGATTAGCAGATAGCAAGAGCGTGAGGAATTCTGAAGAAAATTAATCAAAGGGATTGTAGATTATGTATGTTAAAATCCTCGTGGATCAGGAATTCTCGATGAATTGTAGACGCAACGGAGATCAGAGTGACGAATTCTTGCAAGAAGACCGTAGGACTTGAGGGAGTGCAGTAGACATCGAAGTTGGTTAATGTTGCGTTAATGGGCTTTATAGTAACCGAGGCACATTCAAAAGAGCGTGAACAGTACACAGATAAATCACAGTAACTGCCTTGGTCGTTGTTCCAACACTCGTTTTAAGAGCAGCTCAGTGCCTACAAAACCTTCCAATGACGACTTGTCTGTTGTGTGAAGTCCGATATATATCCGTTATCACTGTTATAAGCATTAATAGTCAGCTGTGGAAATACATTTGATGTCAACTGCTGTCTGACAATTGCTTCTATAGTTAGTGTAATAAGGAAGCATAACGTTTGGACATCGGCCACACTGCAGGGCAGAGTGTCTGACTGTAGAACACGATCATTGACGCCGTCACAACGACCGCGTTTGTACAAGACAGTCATTACAGCATGAGTTTCATATGGATGTGCATCAGTGCCAGCAGACATCACACGCAGACATCGCAGACATTGAAGGAATGTGTTGTATGTCTCTTTGTCTTTGTCCCTCGTTCGTCTCTGCGTCTCTGTCTCTATCTCTCTATCTGCCTCTGCCTCTGCCTCTGTCTTTCTCTCTGTCTCTGTCTCTGCCTCTGCCTCTTCCTCTGCCTCTGCCTCTGCCTCTGTCCCTGCCTCTGCCTCTGTCTCTGCTCTGCCTCTGTCCCTATCTCTGCCTCTGCCTCTGTCCCTATCTCTGCCTCTGCCTCTGTCTCTGTCTCGGCCTCTGCCTCTGTCCCTGTCTCTGCCTCTGCCTCTGTCCCTATCTCTGCCTCTGCCTCTGTCTCTGTCTCGGCCTCTGCCTCTGTCCCTGTCTCTGCCTCTGCCTCTGTCCCTGTCTCTGCCTCTGCCTCTGTCCCTGTCTCTGCCTCTGTCCCTGTCTCTGCCTCTGCATCTGTCTCTGCCTCTGCCTCTGCCTCTGTCCCTATCTCTGCCTCTGTCTCTGTCTCGGCCTCTGCCTCTGTCCCTGTCTCTGCCTCTGCCTCTGTCTCTGCCTCTGCCTCTGCCTCTGTCGCTGCCGCTATCTCTGCCTCTGCATCTGTCTCTGCCTCTGCCTCTGCCTCTGTCCCTATCTCTGCCTCTGTCCCTGCCTCTGCCTCTGTCTCTGCTCTGCCTCTGTCTCTATCTCTGCCTCTGTCTCTGTCTCGGCCTCTGCCTCTGTCCCTGTCTCTGCCTCTGTCTCTGTCTCTGCCTCTGCCTCTGCCTCTGTCCCTGTCTCTGCCTCTGTCTCTGTCTCTGCCTCTGCCTCTGCCTCTGTCCCTGTCTCTGCCTCTGTCTCTGTCTCGGCCTCTGCCTCTGCCTCTGTCCCTATCTCTGCCTCTGTCTCTGTCTCTGCTCTGCCTCTGTCCCTATCTCTGCCTCTGTCCCTATCTCTGCCTCTGTCTCTGTCTCGGCCTCTGCCTCTATCCCTGTCTCTGCCTCTGTCTCTGTCTCGGCCTCTGCCTCTGTCTCTGCCTCTGTCTCTGCATCTGTCTTAATCTCTGCCTTTGTCTCTGTCTCTGTCCCTATCTCTGCCTCTGTCTCTGCCTTTGTCTTTCTCTGTCTCTGTCTCTGTCTCTGCCTCTGCCTCTGCCTCTGCCTCTGCATCTGCCTCTGCCTCTGTCTCTGTCTCTGTCTCTGCCTTTGTCTCTGTTTATGTCTCTGCTTCTGCCTCTGCCTCTGGCCCTGCCTGTGCCTTTGCCTCATCGTGCCTGCCTATCTCTCCTCTAGGTTCGTCTGAATGCCTGTGATTTATTTCCGTCGTCGTGTTGTTGTATGCGTGCCAGAAGCCTTATCTCCATCCTCCAATCGCCGTCGCTTTTATCGCGATCGAATCCGAGTCGTCGGCTCGCACTGACTCCATTTGGCGCCAAGGACTCAAGCAAGAGGCAGAGGCGCTCGGTCTCCTCCGTCCATCGTCGGCAGTCTTCGTTCGGCGCCTGGCTCGGCGTGCCTTCGTGCTGCGGTAAGGACGGACGGACGGACGCCGCGTAAGTAGGGTTCGTTTGGTTGGCGATGGCCTACAGAAACGTTGACAGTCGCCTAACGGAGTTCATGTCTTCGGCGACGGATGGTTATGGTCAATAATGTATACATCGCCGGCGGATATAATTTAGCTAATACAGAAGAATTGGCTGAGAAATACCAAGGGATTACTCGAGAGAGAGAGAGAGAGAGAGAGAGAGAGAGAGAGAGAGAGAGGGCATGTCACTGGATACAATCATTGTTACTTATCATAGGCCTATTATAGGACGACACATGTTTGAGACGGCATAGACCTATGTATACATGTATAATTGTATATACAATTATACGTAGCCTACGTATGATCGTGTGCGTATAAGTGTATTTATATAGAGTGGGGCAGATCTTCATTTATATCTATGAATATGAATTAGAATATGCATTATATACAACATACATTAGACATGTATGAACATAATTATTGAATGACATTATGTGGCAATGGATGATAAAAAAATGTATGCATACGCGTACATTATTTCTATACTATGTGCTTGAATACATGTATATATGTGTGGATAACGGTCCTACATGCATATATATATAATATGTATATAAGCATATTATACCTAATTACGATTATAATTATATGGAATTGTTGATAAATACATAAGCGTTATTATATATAATTATATGGTCTTTAAAATGTGGACTATGCTCATAATTACATGTAGACCTACATAGGTCTCTCCATCGTATGTAATAGCCTGTGTGTGTGTTCGTGTGTTTGTGTGTTGATAGAGTATGATAATCGGCTTATGGGATATTCCAAGCGTTTTATTCGATGGCTTTTGACGATGAAATGATGCTGAGTCTGGCTTCTGGATAAATCAAAGACAAAATCGACACTCAGACGGTTCCTGGAAAGCTATAGGAAGGAAGACCGATGGAAACAGATGGAACTGGAAGCTCATATCATGACATCGCCGGGCTTCTCGCGTGTGCATCATGACACGACGAATTTACATAGCGCTACTGCATTTCGTTCAAAGATTTTTCTGTCTGGATCGTGAATGCGTTTTTATTTACGTTACTCTTCAAACCGAGGCTTCTGCTTATATCTACGATATAATAAAACCGGCGGGCAGTAGTGGACGATACATTTGCCAGCGTCTATATGTATTTAAAATTGCACCAATCGTTGAGTCGTATACAAATAGGTTCGCTTCTAGGACTTCGGTGTAATCGGCGACCGCAGCCTCGGGAATTCCGCCATTGTGGATCATCTTTAAGTACGACCGACGGTGAATGAATAGATGCCAGTCCCATGTGCCATCAATTAGAGAGCACCAGCAGCAGCAGCAGCAGCCGAGGAAGAAGAAGACGAAAAGTGGAAGAAGACACTCGTTCCATGGCGGCTCCTTCTTCCATATATCCGGTCTATGCGAGCATCGTTGCAGTTCTCTGGTCGGCCGCTGCCAGTCTAACTGTCGCCAGCGTCGCTGGATTTAAACTACCAGAAGGTAAGAGATGGGGCTCTTGCTCTATATGTGCCTCGTGTATTATTGGACAGATGAAAGCTGTGATTGGCTGTTGGAAGCGAGGTATACAACTGCGTGTTTGTTTGAACGTAGGCCTAGTGTGCCTGATAGCTTGGAAACCATCGTCTAGCTGTATGGCGAATGATAGAACACGCTTGCATAAAAAAAGATGGAAGATTTGAAGATGATCATGGTTATATCGCATTGAAACAATTCTGTTTTGACGTTCTGTGGGGAAGACACCGAGTTGTAATTGTAGCTGTAGGAAGTACATAGCGTTGAGAGTTAAAACTTCTGTCCAATCGTCATGCGATACATGGATAATGTTATTGAGATTGATTACAGTTAGATAGCAGATAGATATTACATTGATAACAGATGAATAGCAGATAGATATCAGATTGATAACATATGGATAACAGATAGATAAGAGATTGATAACAGATGGATAGAAGATAGATAACGCCTAAGAATAATCTTCCTGAAGGACGGTGCTTAACTTTCAAATGCACAGAACTATCATAGGGGCGACGAATTGTGTGTGCTGATTTACGTACTGAACTGTACATCTGGTAATGTAACGCCCATCGTTAGCTTCGCCATCACTGTCATTCTTCAGTGTCCTGGATAAGTACCTGTATATACATATAATACCCTAATCTATATTTGTCGATCTGAGTTCCGCAGCTATTCTTGCTGTACGTGAATCGCTAAATCACAATATCTCAATACTTAAATGACTCGCTCCCGCAGCCTATTTACTGTGCGTAGATTCATAAATCATTTCCTTAATCTATAGGTAACGATGAGTTCTGCATCTACCAAACTGCACAATCAGCAAAGTAATCAACAACACCACAAGACTCCATTAGGGAATTAGGAATCTAGCTCACTCGGACAACCGATTAACGACTCATAAATAGCTTTCATCAGTTTCTTATCATTTTGCTCACGAATATAAGAACCGGATTAAATCAAACTTGCCAGTAAAGAAAATCAAAAATAAGTTAACTTAGCATTCATGACAATGTTCATAATAATTATCTCAATAATCAGTTCACAATTCATTACGAAGAAACGACGTACAAGTAATAAACGACTTGCTCATATGATCCCATAATCAAAAGTTCGTGACTACTTTATCATCATGGACCTGTTACTCGTCCTAACATATTCAATCGTCTTCATAATCCTTCTCATAAGGGTGGGCCTCACAGGGCTATAACTCAAGAGCACAGTCTCAATGATAATAATAATAATAATAATAATAATAATAATAATAATAATAATATTGATATTTCAAATAAACTACATAATAATAAGTTCCCTATGTAATAATAAGAATCACGTTGCACAGATTAACCTCGTATGAGCTGAACCGTCAAGAGCCGACTAAACTGGTTAGGTAGAGTATTATATACCTAGGTGAGCTAAGGCATGCAGTCGCTCAGGCCAATCCTAGAAAAGCTACTTCTGAGAAGACGGCCCACCACATGTGCCAGGTATACTAGGAAGGTAGGAACCACTCATATCTTGCTGACCAATAGAACTGCCTTAATAATTATTATTTATATATTATAGCAATATGTGTATAATAGTGCATAAATATATTAGCCTTGATAGAACGAATAATTAGTTAAATGACTGATCGAAAACACGAACGACGAACACTTACACGTCTTCAATACTCTTTCAGAACTACCTGGGAGTTTCTTTCGCTCGCGGGGGCAACTATGACCTCAGTGATGCACCAATAAAACACATTTTACACCCCAATACATCCTCGGCCGAAAGTAATGACCAGAAAGTACGTTTTTTCTACGCACGTGCTTCCATCCAAGTGGTACCGCTGGGCTTGATTGTGCTTAACTGCGCTGAGAGAGATATCTAAAGGAAATGGAACATGGTTCTACTTGACAAATGTAGGTACATGGAACACGATACCATCGCCATCATCATCTTTGTTCTGATCATTGTATTTGTAGTCAGCGATGAGGCCGTCGTATTCATCATCAACACTCCTCACCATCAGCACCTAGTTTCATCATCTTATGTCCACCAGCGTTGTCGTCGATTGTGTTCCGGTGAATGAAGCGTGTTGTTAGCCATCGTCCCTCTCTTTTTCGTCCTCTTTGCATTCCTGCATGCCTCCCTCCCACAACCCTTCCCTCCCTATCTCCCTCTCTCCCTATCACCCTCACTCTGTCTCTGTGTTTCTGTCTCTGTCTGTCTGTCTGTCTCTCTCTCTTTCTATGTCCCTCTGTTCCTCTGTTCCTCTGTCATTCTCTACCTCTACCTCTCTACCTCACTCTCTCTCTCTCTCTCTCGCTTCCTCACGCTTTCCCTCCCTCCTCTTTCCTTCTCCCACGTGATAGGGAACGCTGTTGCACGCCCTCCTTCCCTCCCATCCGTCACAGCCCTTTCTTCCATCTTTCCATTGGTAGTCTTCTGCGAACAATACCCCATTGACGATTCATTTCCGGTCAGTTACGCTTCACCTGGCACGGTCCATTCCTCCCTCTGACACACCCTTTCCCCTCGGATGTATACAAAAGCTTGTCCAGTTGACGAACCACCCATAAAAGGCACCTCACAGCGGCTGCAGAACTGAGCTAGATAAACGTTCATTACATTACGCTACGTGTTAGTATATGTGTCGTACACATCGCCAATGCACTGCGCGATCGGGGTGAAAATGGTACAGAAAGTTTACAGGTCATGTATGAAAGAGGGTAGAATACGCTGTGGGGTGAAATGGATATAAGGGGATGATCGGTGGTGCAAGGCAGAGGATTGTATGCGCTGTGGTGTCATCTGGCCATGGGTAGGTCACTGGGCTTTTGTGGGTTGCGCGTGACATACGAGCTTCGAGAAAATTCGATTAGAAATTATTTATTGTATTGGGAGATATTTACGGTAACTTTAGCTTCCCCGCTGAAGGGCCATTGAAGGCAGATTCTGTGCACACGTATCCGTCAATCAGACATTCTCTCACTTCGATTATTGTGGCTATTCGAATGCTCGCTTGTTCACTTGGTTCTTATGTAGGTTTATCCTTTACTATCTCTTTCTTTGTCTTCGTCTGTCTGTCTGTCTGTTTCTTTCCGTCCTCTTCACCGCCTATGCTATCTGTCTCTTCTTCGCTCGGACCATTTCTATCAATACAGAACAGATTAACTCTGCATCACTTTGTCTGTCTGTCTCCGTCTCTCTCTGTGTGTCTGTCTGCCTGTCGGTCTCCGTCTGTCTCTGTGTCTGTCTGTCTGTCTCTCCTCTGTATCTCTCTCTCTCACTCTCTATCTCTGTATCTCTCTTATGTTGGTTTTCCCTATATTCTCTGTCTCTGACTCAATCTGTGTTTGTCTCTATGCCATGCCTCTGAGAGAATGCCTATCTCTGCCTCATTCGCCTCCCTTTGCTTCTCTTTCCTTATCCTTCCCACATTTGCCTCCTTTCGGCTTCCTTCATCTCCCCGACCTTCATCTGCCTCCCTCTATATCCTGTCCTGGCTCCCTCAGCTCTCTTGAGCTGCCTACCACGCCTTTGACCCGTGACACGAATGCGGCACACGTGCAATTCGAATTATTTGGCCAATTTACAGCTTAAGAAATGAGCCAATGAACGGCGATTTTATATAGCGCTACTCAGATATAGCCGTTCGCTGACGCAAAATGGGTGACTGCGCTGGTACCCTGCTTTACTCAGCACGACAATCAATAGTCGGCGCATATCACTAGGTCGTTGGACCGTAATCAACCTGCCTAAAATAATTGTCGTAGGTGAAGATTAATTCGTGCTGTGGTAAGACTTCTCTCACCTCGAGCTTCTCAGCTGAATTTCTTCTCTTCTGATTCATTGAGTTGATGGTTGGAGAATGCTCTTCTTTTCTTTTCTTATGATGTAATGTAATCGAACATTTAGATAGCGCCCTTCAAATTATCTAATTAGAGGAGCAGCTATGCCCTTCTCGCTGCTCTGAAACAACATCGCTTCTTCCATGCTATACGAGCGAAGCTCCTGTGTCTGTTCTGACCTTTCGCGTTTCGCAACAAATCTCCATCGTTCTCATAAAGTCATCTTTTCTGATCCTCATAATATGACTCCTCTGTTCATTTGTTTCTATCTGTCTCTCTGTCTCTGCCTCTATCTGCCTCTCTCTCTCTCTCTCTCTCTCTCTCACTTTCTCTCTGTCACTCTCTCTGTGTCCTCTGTCTCTGTTTGTCTGTCTGTCTGTGTTTCTCTGCCTCTCTGTCTCTCTCTTTCTCTATTTTCTATCTCTCCCTACCATCCTTCTGGCTGTTCTCGTGGTTGTCTCTTTCTCTCCGTCTCCATTCCTTTTCCGTTCTGTCTGTATAACTCAACATCTGACTTACTGTCAGATGCAGAAAGCAGCGGAGATATGCGTCCCATTTCTGCCTCATCATCTTCCGCTTAACGAGGCTAATGGAATGCAACGATATTGTTTTCAGAAGAGGCCAAATTACTGCTGATGAGTCCCTCGTCCTCCTCCGGCCCTCGAAATCGTATGTGGATCAGTCTCCTAGCAACGCATATATATGGAACACACACACACACACACACACATGTACAAACAGGCACACACTCACAAATACACACAAAGAACACATACAGGTACAAGAAAGCACACATAGGTACACACACACACACAGACACTCGTATACAGACTCATCATAGCGCAGCATTGGGCAGAATCTAAATCTTGTAATACTTTCTGATAAAGTTACATATTAATATAATACTTTGTAGCCCGACAAAAGAGAGTCGACAATACCGCGCAGCCATAAACTCGCAACGACAAAAGCGCGAGGGACTAATACGCGCCGACAAAGCGCGTTGCACTATAATTTAAAAACTAGAAGTTTTAATGCTGCACATATAATATTTATTAAAAATTCACCGTGCAAATAATAAACCGCGTCAGTTCATAAAGTAATGTTATTCATTAGTTGTGCTCCAGAATGGTGTAAATAAACCAAATATTTTCATTGAATCATACAGTTGATATGTTAACGTTTCGAGCGATCCCTCGCAAAAACTAATCCACCAAAGAAACTGATCCAAATATTGAAGTCAAAGCCTGCAAATAGCGATCTAGGCGAACGTTTTTTTAATTGAACTCCTCTGGATGCTTGAATCCAGAACGAGATCTTGTTTAGAAACCTCGTTTTGAAACCATGGGGTTGAAACCTCGTTTGGAAGCCTCGTCTTGTTCTCGTTCTTGCCGGAAGTGCTCAGCAGCCAACGTTACGAGGACAATCGACGCTGTGCTGAAAGGAGAGTGCTTGGCCTGTTTCATTTAACATTACATTGCGTTTAGCTTACACAAGATATACGCCTGTGGCTATCGTGGACATGGCGCTTTTGGCCGCCAGATCAAACAAGCACAGTCGTTCTGATATAGCTGGAAGATTCAGATCAAAGGGCCAGACTTATTCTGAGATGATCTGACAGGAAGGAGGGAGCAGACACGATGATATATACAGAACCATCGACCAAGGCATATATGGTAAAAGACCTGGAGAAGAAAGAGAATAGGTGTCACTTTGATAAATCAACGATCGTGCTCACGTGAAGAAGAAAAATAGCAGATGTTATGCAAATAATTTATGTAAGGTCTTCTCGTGTTGGACGTTAATTTTGCTTTAATTGCACTGATGTGTGGTAGTAATTTATCTATCAAGTTAGGCGTTGGTGCTTAATAACCTACGTTGTATATTAGGCCTATAGCTGCGCGCCTTGTATTGTGCCCGTCATTCGAGGTTGTTATGATTGCGCGCATTTGTCATCGCGCTTTTGTCTGCGTGCTTTTGTTGTGGAACTAGGATAATATGTTCCTCATTTAATACGTGTGAAAATGATTAAATTATTTAAATTTTATTATTTCTATAGCCCATGAAGGATTGACTTCGGAAATGCGACCTTCTCTTAGGTCCTGTATTCTTCTGTGTAGGTATGTATTGTATGCATACCAGTGCTCGATACCTTTTGCATTGTCAACTGGCGCTATAGAAAATCCTAAATAATAATAATGATAATAATACAATATATAATTGTATAAATGTACGGGTTGGCTTAATAAAAACTGTTTTAATAGAATAGATACAAGTTTTTCACAATCAACTGAGGCTTCTCTACCACAATTTCAAGATTTAAAGAAGAAAGATTTTTGCATCAATCCCTTGAAAGTTCACTCAGAAGTTTTCATTGCTAAAAGACTTACAAAGGTATAGATATTCTATTTCGCGTTTTCAAAATGACGGTACGCAGAATTTGCCACTTGTAATTTCAGTGTCAAATAACACACCGTTCATTGCGAATTAAGAAATCTGAAAGCATTTTTAACGAACGATGTCCACTCGGCTTTCACGCTAGCTTGAGGCTTCATTGGGAGGCGCAGTATTCAATATTCATTCATTCATTCACTCATTATTTCATTAATTCATTTTGGCATTTATACTATGCTCCCTCAAAAGTCTGGTCGGAGGCGCCCCCAACTCAACCGTGGCCATACAAATCAATGGCTGGATGGTCGTGTTGATTGAGTCGATGAAGAACTGAGCACTCATCGAGTGTATGCCTTAAGGTATTGTAAAGCGTAATTTTCAACTGTCTGCATATCGTCGCGTTTCAGCTCAGATCAGATCTACCAGAATCTGTTCACAACTTCTACCTGAATTTGCCTGTTAACTACCAGAAAGACTGCGTTTGGTCTGCCGGCAAATGCGTTGAGAGAGACAAGGCTATACAAGTTAAAGTAAAAACATGGGGTTTTCGGGATCCCCTTTATCTGGTAGATGGCACAATGGTTTCACTTCCTTAAGATATTTTTGATTACATATCATTGATGATGTAAACTTGCCGGAGTGGAGTTCGTCAAGGGGGACTCATTTGAGTGGTTAAACGATATTTTATTTCTTGCAGTTTCGAAGAAAGAGTTGAAGGAACTAGGCCTACGCCTACGACGATCCGACGTCCCGTCCATAATAAACTTTACGCAAGCCAAATTAAAGAAATGAGGGTAAATAGAGGACTGCACTTGAACCCAGACAGAGCTTAATGAGCAAGCGCTAGAGTTAACGTTAAACTCTGATGTTCAGACTCATTGAGTACTGCACGTCTGTCTACCATTTCCAGCTCTATGGTGCACCAGCTCACACGGCTATGTTGGCTCCAGACTTTATGGCCAAGACTGCAGTGAATTAAACGGCAAAGATAAATGACCATACTGGGCTTCACAAAAGACTGATGTCATTTGACATTGAAAATGACAAGTGGCTGTCCATTTATCAATGTGCATTTTAAAATACGAAATAGAGTATTTAAGCAGATGTAATTTTTGAATAAATTTAAATATTTCAGTGACATTCACAGGGATGTTTTAAAAATCTGTTACTGTAAGTTGCAAATTTAGGAATATGTCAATTGGTTGCGGAGAAATTGCATAATTATATAGTCCGGTGAGATTATTTTTATTAAGCTGGTAGTGTATGTTTTAATGTATGAAGGTATGAATCGATGTATGTGTTAAACTGTATATATAATGTAAGTATATTTTGTACATTTTACATTATATATATGACCTATCAATGTGTGCAGTGCTTTCTAAGCAATCTAAAAATGTCTCTATTTATTAACGACATGCATCTTATTAGAAATCTGAGAAAGCCAACAGCATACACATAATCTTTGTCTCCACACGTCTGCACATGACATGGGTTTCATCATTCATTTTTATATGCAATTACCTTTCTATGGAATCTACTAAGAATTACGGTTTACACGAATCATCATGACTTCAGTTTAACGACACTGCGTGATGACAAAGATCGTAATGTCGCCCTTCTGCTTTAACCAGGCTTGGGACTGGCACCATCAGAGTACGAACCCCACTGGCGAAATATCAAGAGTTAGTGGCTTCAGTTTAACGACACTTTGTGTTTAAAAAATATCATTAGCGTTGCCCTCCTCCTTTATCCAGGTTTTGAACTAGCGCTGTCAGAATACAAACAGTGGAGAGCACTTTCACCACCAGCTTACGCAGGCAGAACATTTCGTTGCCTGTGCCTAGATGGCACGACTGTGGCTGTTTCATGAACCGGCAAGGCATCTTTCGACGCCATTTTCCGGATGATTGCAACGTCGACTTCTATTTCACTCGGAATTATTTCTCCGGATTTATGAAAATCAGTTATTTGGCGAGAGAATCATATAGCACTACACTATCAGAGAGAAGCCAGACGGGAATATTGAACAGCTGTAACAACGCGGATAGGACGTATGTTGTTGCGAAACATGGCAGGGTTAGGCTACGTACATCGAGGTCGGTAGACGATCGACAGTAAAACTGCCCGACTTTTAGCCCTTAGTTTGGCTGGGATTGTGTTGGGATTCTGTTGAGACCATACGAGGCGGATCTGTGGTTGCATCGTTTGTAGCTAGAAGTGCAGTTTCTCGGATAAACTTTGGAAGCCGGTTGTTAGGAACTTAACCACTTTGATCATCCACAGTGGACGTTAATGTGGAAGGAGAGAGAGGAAATAATAGGAAGAAAAGAGGAAGCAGAAGAAACAAGAAAGAAAGAAAACAAGCGCATTAGGAGAGGGGAGAAGGAATGAGAATAAGAGGTAAAGGTGGCAGGGAACTGATGAAGGGTCAGAGGATCATGTAAGATGACGAAGAAATGGAGGAAAATTGTGAAGAAGAGGAATGAAGAGAAGGAGGATGGGAGACTGTAAAAGATGATTCCGAAGAAGAAGAATGCCAAAATGAATAAGAAAAGGATTGCCAAGAAGAATGCGTGGAAGAATGTGAAGAAATGTGAAGAAGACGAAAAGAATGCAGTTAGGAAAGTAGAGTAGAAGATGAAAAAAATTGAAAATAAAAGATGATGACGATGAAGATGGTGATGATGATAAGATCGTGCAACAAAATAAAAATTAGAACAAAGATGAGCACAGAGAGTAAGATAAATAAAAAGGTGGTGAATAATGCGAAAGAGAATTGAAAGAAAGCGGATGATTGGAGTAGAAGGCGAAGAAAAGAGAGAAGACCTTGCAATACGGATGGCTTCAGGATTTCACGCAGAAGAATTCGTTGAAAGTCGGAAACCATTACTCGACGAGAGACGGCTTAACAGACGTCTCTCAAGCAATGCACGCAGAAGCGGCGACTATGACGGCTTAGTTTCATCCCTAATTTGCCGCATCGCTCGCTCAAGACTATGATTCATAATTGCCAAGTCAAAAACCACCTCAACGGTCTCATAATTTTCTATTTCTGTCCAATTATCAGACTTAAGCAGCTTATTACGCTGCAATGATGCAAAGTAGACAGAGAAATGCAGAATAAATTAAACTCTGTCAGCTAGATAAATTATTTCCACTTCTTGAAGGTAAATAACATGGGCTTTGTGTTAAGACTTAGACGTATAGACTTATTATAATGACATGTCCTTTGGTCTCTGTGATGTTTGTTGAGGCGCTACTCAAAAAACCCATTTACATGCATGCGTACATAGATTGTATATATATATTTACATGCATATATATAATAAATATAATATATATAGATAGATTGGTCGACTCAGTAGACTCATTTAAAACTAAATTGACAGTTTTTCGGTTTTCTAAGGCTTTTCCTGTCGTTTTTGGTTGTACGCCCCTATGTAGTGGTTAGGGCCGCGTTTAAGGCGTTTTATAAATCGGCGTTATTATATATATATATATATATATATATATATTAAAAACGTCCGTCTATAAAACGTATGCAACTGTTTGCTATTGTCATGACACAGCGACAGCAATATTTTTCTTTAACATTTTATTTTGTAAGACATGCCATTGTTCTGGGGCATCGTAATCATAAACTTTCATTTCTAAAGACCTACACTGAAGCTATGAACGCCTGTATGGGGCAGCAGCTTATTCACTAGCGCTGGTGTGACGCAGATATTTCCTTTTTTGCTTCGCACCATTCTCTTACAAAGAAAAATTAACGAATATTTGAGTAATCTGAATATTTACATTACAAAGTTCCTTTCCCATAGAATGCTCATCGTCTTTTCCAGTATGTGAGCATGCTTTCTTCATCACTTCTAAAAATAATTAACTAATTCAGCGTCCCCCTCAACCTCCTCTTTCTGTCACTATTGACGCTCCCCATTTGAAACCAGATTTCCACTACGTCAAAAAAGGATAATCTGAATTGAATTGAATGACGCGGTGCTCATGTAATCCAACCATTCATTCCATAGCCTTTCAATTTCTCTCGTACCATACACAACCTCTCACAGCCAGATTTTGTTCTTCACTTGCAATCTTTGCTCAGCGCTTCTGACCTGACGCGATGGTCCTGATAAAGCTGGTGCCCTTGGCTTTAAGCGTCGCACTAAAAATATAAGCATTTAAGAACCTACAATTACAAATTTATGTATATAATTGTACACATGAATTTGCATATATCTATATTTGTGTGTAGGTGTGTGTAGTGGTGGCGCTGCACGCAATTGCGTGCCAAAAGAACGATAAAAATCGTTTCCAAAAACGATCCAAAAACCAAAAATATTTCAACAACAATTTTAAACGAAATAAAAGATATTAAGATATTTAACCAAATAATTTGTAAGTAGATGACAATTTTCATACTTACTTATACTCACGGTAGGCCTATATAAAATAAGACTATATTGATGTTTTCGAGACTCAATATAGCTATATATTAATGGCTATCTATAGGGAACGATAATTGAACATTTCCTGTTTAAAAAGTTTCTGCTTTCATTTTGCTTTTAAATTACAGTTTTTATTGCGTACCAGATTTACAAGGCCAGCGTCGCCATTAGGTGTGTGTATATTGTATACGCCTATAGTTTCAGACGCACGTGCAACATAAGAGCTTACATGTGCATACATGTACGTGATGTGATGAGACCGTAAAGACAGACGCAGGCCTTTGATGTTGGTGACATTGGTTAGCCAACCGCCTTTTCTTGGTGTAAAATTGATTCCTTGTCAACTGATGTTGTTTTGTACTAAGCCATTCACAGTGTTGGCATGCAGACTGCCTGTAACCGACTGCGTACACAGGTGGCTAAGTGGTCTCCATGCTAGACATTGTTGTGTTGACATCCAAATGCGAGAGCCTCATCACGAGGCGAATCATGAACGTCTCCATATTTTAACTATAAGCATTTTTATATAATTTCATACAAGGCCGCGTGGAAACTGACATTAAATAAGCCTATCTCCCCACTGATGAATGGATGTTTTGTGGAGGTAATTCGAGCTACAGTAGATGACATATTGTCAGATCCGAGAATGTAATTACCTGCAGTTTTTTTTTAACTAGACTTAAGAGGCACTGACGTCTTTTAACCCACGTTTGCCTGCAGGATAGGAATGAGGACATTTCAGTGTATGGTTCACATTGCCCATTATAATTTTGCGCAAATCGGAACGTCAATGTCGGTTGACAAGGGTCATTGTTCTACAAGATGACACTGCTCATCGATGTTCAAGCTCTTCTGGATAATGGATGCAATGAGTGCCAGTGTAGCCATTTCAGATTAACCCTTATTGACCTTAAGCTCGGGTAATTTGAGCTCGGGTAATTTGCGATCGCTTTCAGATTACCGTGAGGTAGGATTAAATCGATTTCATATTAAAACATCGGATTAAGGTTGGATTAATTTGAGATGACCCTTATACCCTGTTCGCATTGCCCCTCTCCGATTGAGCCAAAATGATAAATTCTTATAAGATGATACTTTATTGAATAAAACACATGATGGCTCATCTATATAATCTATATATCTATATATCTTATATCTATATATCTATATATCTATATATCTATATATCTATATATCTATATATCTATATATCTATATATCTATATATCTATATATCTATATATCTATATATCTATATATCTATATATCTATATATCTATATATCTATATATCTATATATCTATATATCTATATATCTATATATCTATATATCTATATATCTATATATCTATATATCTTATATTTATATGTAATATGCGGCGCAATTAGATCTAGTGTTGGCCTATTAGCGTTTTAATACAATTAACGTTTCTATGACAATTTATATTTTTCACATAACATTGAAATACACTTTCTCCCTTGTACTGTATGTTTCATGTGTCTCAGGCCTATATAATAAACTTATCATTAGTTTTAAGCGTAAAAACTTATAATTTTAGTCTAATCAGAGAGGAAGGTAGTGTGAACAGGGCAGAGGTGTTCTGAATAAATTGTTAAAGAAAAAAACGAAAAAAACTCTCTACAAGCGTTTCCTCCATCTTTTATTCCGTCGTAGCATGATTTGTTAAGAAGACGTCGAAACAAAAACGACTGCAGTGAGCAGCTGATTAGCGATGGATTTGGCGACGATCACAAATTCTATCAAACTATATCGAAAGCGGTTTTGACACTGACTATAAGGGTCACTGCAACGAACGTTGATAGAACTTGCCTTGTGAAAAAGGTTGTCTTCATCACGTCGCGTGTGTTGTTATTGTAAGATTTGACTCAATGCAAATGGGATACAGTCTACAGCAGTACAATAACTTCGAAAGGTGAGCGTAGGCATTATGCGGGAACTGCTAAAAGGTGGATTTTTATTGCCTCAATCATCACACGCGTTATCATCTAACTACATCGATATAGGTTTTCTAATGTATGACATAGTGAACTAGATGCTGGTCTAAGTGGATAAACTAATTATAACTATATAGTAGAACTATTTGCATTATAAATACTCTGAGAAGCCTTTATTGGCGTTCAAATTTAATTAAATTATTTATATTTAAACGAACCGAACAATACGAATGAACTATAATTTATAAGCTTTGGTTATAACAATGTGAGTATGAATGGGTTAATTACACGTGACGGTGGCAAGATTCACCCATATGCCTGAGGTAGTGTCACAATCGTCATCATCATAATCACCTGCATCATCATCGTCATCGTCATCGTTCTCATCGTTTTCTGTATCATTCTAATGTGTATAATCACCTGCATCATCAAAAGCATTCAATTCACATTCATCATATCATCATCACCATTGGGTCCGCATTTCTTTCTCTTTCGCAGCCACAGTCTTGGCATAGTGGACTTGGCATTCATACGTGCTGAATATTAGCTATTCTTATCTTTCGTACAATTACTGCACATGCCATAATCGTATCAGCACGCAGCACGTATACATATAAGAAGGGACGATTATTCTGATTAGAAAGAGAGGCAATCTCACTCAATGTGTTTTTATGATCTTTCTCAAGAATATCATTCAATGGTTTTCCACAGAAACAGCTGTCCATAGGGCGTGGTCTGTTTATGTTTGTGTGAGAATGTGTCTTCGTGTGTCTTTATCTCTGTGTCTGTATCTGTGTCCGTGAATGTGTCTGTGTATGTGTCTGCGTATGTTTCTGTGTCTGTATTTCTGTCTCTATCTGTGTGTCTGCATTTGTATGTCTGTGTATGCTTGCATTTCTTACTCCATCTGTGTGTCTGTGACTGTGTAATGTGTCTGTGTCTGTATTTGTATCTCTGTGTATATCTGTAGATCTCTATCTCTCTGCATATGTGTCCGTATCTATATCTCTCTATGTGCCTCTGTCTGTAACTCTGTCTGCGTCTGTATCTGTATGTCTCTCTGTGTCTGTATCTCTACCTTTCTCTGTCTGTGTCTGTGCCTACGTGTGGCTCAGGGAGAAATACTGTTGTTGCTCTCGGATCTGGGCGATTTTTCACGCTTCGCTTCCGCAAAGTGGCGGAAATAAATCCCATTTCAACGTCTCGATCTGCGGTCGGTCGCCATCTATCGGCGGGATCTGTCGCTCCCATTGCCTGAGGCGGCCGCGCTGCGTTCACGATTGTTATAATCCCGTAAAGTTCGACCATGCGACGGCTCAGTATATGGCTCACCGCCGCAGCATCAATGTAAAGGAGACAGATCCAAGCATCACTGTAGGAGCCGTGATAGCAGCAGTAGCAGAAGCAGAAGGCAGCTGTATTTATCAGGCACTAATACGTGCGTCTCTGGGTCTGTGTATGCTTCCCTGCCTCCCAGGCTCATAACTCGTCCTTCGCTCTCCTCTTCCCTCATTCGTTGCTGCTCGGACTTTGACGGCGCTTTTCGCGTAGCATTCGTTGATTGGGCGCAGATTCGGATTCGTAGAAATGCATGAAGAGCAATAAACAGAATAAAGGGAATGATGAGAGAGAGAGAGATAGAGAGAGAGAGACAAACAAACAGACAGACAGACAGAGATAGAGGACAGATAGACAAAGAGAGTGAGAGAGACAGAGAGACAGAGAGAACAGTAACTGAGAGGATGCGTGAGAAGAAAAGGAACGAAAGAAATGTGGGAAGGTGGAGGAAGAGGAGAGGGTGTACATGAGGTGGAGCAGATGGACGAGGATAATGGGATATGAGAAGAGAATGAGAGATAATTGAAGCTGGGATAGACGGAGGGGAGAGGAGAATTAACGAATGACAGAAGAAGCGTTATGAAAAGGACAGAGAGGGAAGAGGAAAAAGACAGTAGAAGAGGGAAGAGGGAGAGGAGGAAAGGAGGAGAAGAATGAGGAAGAGAAGAAGACTCAGGATGGGGAAGGGAATGAGAAGGAATAGAAATGGAAGGAGAACAACTATAGGGAGGAGAAAGAGTGATGAGTAATACGGACAGTGAGGAAGGAATTGATGAGAAATCGATTTGAATTCTAGTGGCCATTGTTCATAAGAGTGGTTCAGAGTGCGATAAGTACACAGAAAAAGAGGAAGAAACGGAGGAAGAGAAGGATGAAGAACCAGAATAAGAGAAGGAGAAAGAGAAAGAAAGGGAAGAGGAGAAGGAAGAAGAAACGGAGGAAGTGAGGGAGAAGACGGAACTGATCCCTGACCGGATCAGGCTATCTGCCAACTGGGATTCATTTTCATGTTTCATTTCGCTCCAGTCCAACGGTCTTTGACGCTGTTGCTGAGCATGAATGGCACCCTGAGCACTTGTAAGATTCGTATCTGTGGCCCGTAATAAACTCGAAGCAATTCTTTAAGTCACCCAAAAACTGCCAGCAGAAGTGACATAGATCGACCTCACCCCGACATGAAACATCTCTCGTCCAACACCCTTGAGCAAAACGAAACGTCAAATCCCAAACCTTGGTGTTCCCAACGAGAGAACCCTAAAGCCACGCCGTTGTTATCGTCTAAGTGTAAGCCTGCAATCACTGGTGGCGTCCCCAATGGCTCGATCCATGTGCAGGAGACACGTTTTGGTCCTGATCTCCACCGATGAACCTTAGTTCTCGATTCGCTTGATAAGAAGAGATACCAAATTCTCTGCAGTAGAAGGCAACATGATATACAAACCTTACTTAAATTGCATCATCTTTACCCTAGGCTTAATGTTAAGTAGTATTTATCCAATTGTTATTTTAGCCTCGAGCGATAGTAAGAAGCCAATAGGAGGCTACAATATGAGAAATAGAGGTACATGCATATATGCATACATGCATACATGCATACATGCATACATGCATACATACATACATGCATACATGCATACATGCATGCATGCATACATGCATAACCATAACCTTTATTGTTTCCATAAACACAGCATAAAAAATAAAGACAACATATATCACAATAACAGGCAAAGCAAGGGAAAAGAAAGACCCTAAAGGGACAGACGATCCGCTTGTCAGGTCACGCTTCAATGAGAAAATTCGGTACACAGGCGGTTGGTTAAAATTTATACAAAATGGGACTTAGTTTGAGACTTAACTAGTTAAATAAAAGGATAAAGTGCAAGAGACTATTAGAAAATAAAAGACAGAGAATAGGTAAGTAATAAAAAAGTCTTAAACATTATTAGGTATAGTTATAAAGAGTCATTAATTAAGAAGTCATGTAAATTCTTTTTAAATGCACATATACTAGGTTGAGAACGAAGGATAGATGGCAAGCTATTCCAGATCATGGGTCCAGTGTGTCTGATTGAGAACTTTCTAGTATTTGTGCGGGACATACATACATACATACATACATACATACATACATACATACATACATACATATATTCATACATACATACTTACATACATACATACATACATATTTACATACATACATACATGCATGCATACATACATACATACATGCATGCATACATACATACGTACATGCACGGACACACCATTGCCTACATCCATGTGTAATACACACATCATGCGTATATGCGTTCATACTTTTATTCATACATACAGTCATGCATGCTTGCACTCACGCATACTTATATGCAAATATACATGTCTAAATTTCGTATGTATGAGCTTAGGTGTGCTAATAGTCCTATATACACAATTACACAATACAGATGCGTGTAAACATACATAGGAGTCTATACATGCAAATATACATGCTACACACATACATGCATGCATGCATACATACATGTTGCGAGTATTGATCAATGTCTTGCCAGAATGAAGCCGCCAAAACCAGGCTAAATCCTTTTCGTTGAGGGGGAGAAGCGCTTTCGTTTCATTTTATTAATTTATTCTGAAATTTTATATCGCTCTTCTTTCAACTTTTTTGCTCAGAAGTGCACACGACTCGACGGCGCAATTGCAGTTGATATACAGGGGTTGTTCCTTGATTGAGTCGTTTATTTCAACGCTTGAGTTCTACTCTCGAATATCGCAATCGTTTAACTGTCGCCTTCTTTGGCTGCGATTGGCGCATCTTCGGGAATTTTCGCCGAAATTGGAAATGGGAGCCTCAGGCCACCTGATGAAGCAAGTGTCGTCGACAGGTGGTAGCAATAATTAGCACGGTTAAAAGATGAACGACGGACGATTAAACGAGAAATGCGCCAAAGATACTGTCCAATATTCTGCGCATGCGCCTCTTGAAGTGCGAGAACTGTTAATTTATCTAGAATCAGTTACTTCAATGAGACTATTTGACTATCCACATTCATATTAGTCTTATTAGTATTAAGACATTTTGACAGGCTTAATTTCAAATCAATCATTTCACTGCTTAACAAGTTGCCATACTCATTAGAAGTGGTTCTGCCTTTATCTTCGCACTTAAAACACTTAAAGCCTATGCAACTTCTACTGGTTACCTTCATCTGATCAGTCGCGCTATCATAGCAGCAAGAACAGCGCATGCCTCCCGGCCTGGCGAGGTCTAGCAGAGGAAAGAAACAAAATTTAAATTCGTCTGATGAACAGATTTCAACGCTCTGAATTCACTCACCAAAATTCTTTAACCACAGAGGCTCTTGATAATGAGGCAGACACTTTTTATTGAAATCCGTTTTGTATAACATTCACTCAGATGCATTTCCCCAACCAATATTTCACCCCTACTTTCTTAGGGACAGACCTCGTAACTTTACCATTCCAGATAAAGACTTAATATATACAAAACTTAAATCCTCGTATGTTATTTCCCAAGCCTTACTAAGCCGCTACTTCATTTCATTTCGTACTTTTTTTCTTTGTGCACCGACAACGTTTTTTGTTGTTAACGCAATTAAGAAATATAAATGATGACGAAGTATTTTATAGAAAATATAATGTAATGAAGAATTTATATAGCGCCACTCAAATCAGAGGCGCTCACGACTCAACACAAAGCTATTCAGAAAAAAGGAAAGTCTTCAAGCGCCTCCGGAAGGCATCAGGGAGGAGATAAACTAGAGAGAGCAGCTCCTTCCGAAGAGGAATTGGGGGAGGCTGTTCCAACTGGTGGGATCCATGTAGGCGAAGCTCCTGGATTGGGGAGTTCAAAAGCAATATTCCCTCTAATTTTTGAAAATGTTCAAGGCAGAAGCCATAGAAATAGTATACATTTCATATTCATGCTTTACATTCTTACCCAATTTTGTTGCAACTACTACTATTACTATGACTACAATTACTTCGTCAATCGACAGGCGATGAGCACACGGGTCGTGCACTGCAGCCAGTCCACACAAGAATTTAGTGCGCGCACACAACTTGGCTGACACGTCCCCTAATTTATTTTAGACAATGGACGTTTTTTTAGGTTTTCACAACTTATCACCACAGACTTTTAGATATATGATCTCAACCATCATCGCATTTAACTCGTACATATCCAGTACAACAGTGTGAACAATTTATAAAGTGTTGCACAGAAAATATTCCTGCGCACATTATCTCTGTAAGAACGCCGAGGGTTCTACTTAAACTATCTCTACTATTATATTAGATGATTAGTAAGTTTGATTACATTAGGGGAAACTTAGCTACACATGAAGAGACAGTTCGGATACAAACTATCTTTATTAAATACAGAGTAGTTATGAAAATAATATATATAATGATTGTGACTAATACATGACTGTTACATATACTTACTAATATGAGTCAGATGATAATGTCCAAGCCCTAAGATGATGCGAGTTGACGAACCTGATAAAGATAACTAGGGTTCTTCGGAAGTCAGACTGCCCCGTTCCTAATAGTGTTTCAGCTTATAAGTGACTTTCCTCAGCCAAAGAGGAAACTGACCTATCCTAGAACAGACTACTATGATCGGTCAGTTACTGACCACTCAAGGTGTACCTAGAATGTGGGCTGACTGTAAATGCTAGTTACACTAGAGCCTACGTGAGTGATTGACAGAACCTATACTGTTGGTATTAGCGAATGTTCAACTAACCTTAATGTATAATAATGATCTATATATATATATATTGTTCAAGCCTATCTATTGCAGCGTAATGTTCAGAATAATCACGGTTACATCTCTAAAACATTTGAAGGACCATTGCTCTGTACTATGATTCCGATTGGCCCCGAAACTGCACCAGAAGTTTCACTAATTGTCACCAAGTGTTGCTACCATATGAACGATATTTCTTTCTACAATAAGCGGTCCTCTACCTCCATGTCTCGATTCCAGGAGCAACAACCCTACAGTCCCCCACTACGTTAGCCTATACTAGGAAATCATACACTAAAGAATTGAATCACGCTGCTTCTCCTGTGTGTGTCCCCCCAATAACAGCTTCCCCTTCCACTTCGGGAGGAGCTGTTCTCTCTTACCCCTACTGCCTTCCGGAGGAGCCTGAAAACCTTTCTGTCTTCTGTTTAGCTATATGTGTTGAGTCGTGAGTGCCTTTGATATTGAGGGGCGATAAATATATATAAGATATTCATTATATTACATTACATAAATATTCCATTACAGTAACATAGATTACTGTACACCTACATTGAATTTAGCGATGGCGTTGTATAACAATACATCTGTTGCTTCGTTTTTAATACAGGTGAGACGACGCGGGAGTATTGTCACTTCGAGACGTTTCGAGCGGATTGTCCAGCGGGTGAGGTCGTCCTCATGCAGAGGGCCTTCTACGGTCGTAAGAGCCTCGGTCGATGCGTTCGCACGAACTTCGGGTTCATTGGGTGCTACTCAAACGTCCTCGAATACATGGATCGGCTCTGCTCTGGGAGACGGAACTGCGACGTTGAGGTCATCGAACCCAACTTTGAAGACATACGACCTTGCAATGTCGAACTCAAGAGCTACTTGGAAGCTGAATACGTCTGCCTGCCCGGTCAGTCATCAGTCAAACTGTCAGTCAGTCAGTCTGCCACAGTCAAATTGTCAGTCAGTCAGTCAGTCAGTCAGTCAGTCAGTCAGTCAGTCAGTCAGTCAGTCAGTCAGTCAGTCAGTCAGTCAGTCAGTCAGTCAGTCAGTCAGTCAGTCAGTCAGTCAGTCAGTCAGTCAGTCAGTCAGTCAGTCAGTCAGTCAGTCAGTCAGTCCGTCCGTCCGTCCGTCCGTCAGTCAGTCAGTCAGTCACACGCCACTCCTCTCAGAGTTAAGGTAAGGCAATGGATGAGCTGAAGGAATGGAAATGCAGGAAGGGTTAGACGTGGTAGTCCCTATTTGACGCTGAGGCAAGAGATTATAAGATAAAATATAAAGTTACCAATACTGAGTTAAGGCAAGGTAATACGGTTCCCGTTCATTTTGTCGCAGATCATTTCGTCGCAAAGGTAATACCATTTCAAACAAAATTAGTTAAATGCCATAAGATAACAATTACAGTAGACAAATTAGAAAGTTAGTTTGTAGGAAGGTAATGTACTTAGATAATGCAGTGTCAATGTTTAAAAGTTAAGCACATTCAGATAAGACACTTCAAAGGTATGGTAAGATTAAACTAGAAGGTAAAGTTATAAGTGAGGCAAGATGAAGCAAATGAGGACACTGTGGGGAAAGGTTGCATCAGTTTTGACTGACGGATTAATATGAGTGGAGTGCATTACTGGCGGAAGTTGCCATTAGTACAGCTACGTTTCGTTCGTATCCAAAACAATATCTCATTGTTCAGGTGCTGGTCTGTTACCAGCGTAGGGTGGGC
Organism: Bimastos eiseni; assembly: GCA_959347315.1. Lineage (NCBI taxonomy): Eukaryota > Metazoa > Annelida > Clitellata > Crassiclitellata > Lumbricidae > Bimastos > Bimastos eiseni. The sequence continues at coordinate 16,864,781 of OY365819.1, forward strand.
ATTTCTGACCATTCGTCTTCTGGCAGAATAGTATGGTAATGGTATTGCAATTGCCTGATTAGTATCGACACTACGCAAGCGACATTGTGCATTTGTGAGCCGCGATCGATTAGAAATCGTTCCTTGTCTTCAGCCCCATTCAGCAAATGGGATGATTATTGCTTATTGCAAACGAACCAGCGAAATGATAGTCTGGGCGATCAAGAGAATGACCATATACGATGCGTTTACTAGCGAATGACCTCTCAGCCGCCCTTCAACTCATTTGGCAAAGTGACCGAACAATCAGTTGAACAACATGACAGACGAACACGAAGCTCCTCCAAAGAAGAAGTAGAACTCATAAAGCGACACTCAAAAGCCAAGCACAGGGCACCAGCATATTCACTTCTACAGGATCCTTAGTCGTAAACGTAATCTCCAGACTATAAAAACGGTTAGTTTGTTAGTTAAGACTAACTTACTGGCTGAATGGCGGAATGAGTGAATTGCTAACTGATTGAATGGATGAATAAATGATTGAATAACCCAGAGATGACTGACTGACTGACTGATTGGCTGACTGACTGATTGATTGATTGGCTGATTGACTGATTGGCTGACTGTCAGTGACTGACTGACTGATTGATTGACTGACTGACTGACTGATTGTGTGACTGAAAGCCTGAATGAATTGATAATTTACTGAATTAATGACTGAACGAATGATTGACTCACTGATTGAGTGATTGGCTGATTGACTGAATTGATTAAGCAATGCTCAGTTGGACTCTGAAGTTTTCTCACTGCTTTTTCATTTGTTCTTCAGTATATAAATCTATAAATCCTCATCGAAGGAATTCTATGCCAATTCCTATGTCTCTAATTGATTTAAAGCTGCTTAGTAATTACTTTCATTGATAGTTTATTTATTGTCTCCTTATGAAAACAATCAATTGTCGTTTTTAAACAGTAACATGTTATTTAAAATGATAATATTGTTTATTGGACGATCCGGCAAATGGCAGCATAATTCTCCAAACTCGAAAACATTTATTTTTATAGTCTTAGGGCAGGAAAACAGCCAGTCTATACATAAGTAAGTAATACGTAGAGTCTTCGAGACTTCGACTCAATTTGTATCTGACAAGCACATATTCATTGCAACGTATATAACTCTATAATCAGAACATTCAGAACAAACTATGGCACAAGCAAGTTTACGATAGACATAACATAGCATCAGCAAAATAAAAGTAATGTGACTAAATATAACAGAGGTGCAATAATATTTTAAAGCGGTCTTGCTATCACAATTAGCTAAATTATTGTCAGACGGATTTTTTTTAATGCATATATGCGAACAGGTGTCAAGAGTCGATAATAGCAGTTGCCGGAAAACTGCAATTTTGTAGAAGAGCTTCCTCCTGTCTTCTTGAGCAATCAGCTCTTCTGTAGCAGTTGACATTCTACGCGTGTTTGCCATTTGCGAGCATTTTGAGAGCTGTATTAGTGCACGCAGCACCATGCGAGGTAAGAAGCTGAGGAAGATTCACTTTTAAGGGGCAATCAACAGTGCGCGCATTTTCTTAGCCTGGACATATGAGATCGGATGCCCTGTCCTCTTCCTCGTGTCTCGTCTTTCCACTGACGCTTTAGGTCACTGTATTCTGTATTCAATATAACTGAGTTGTCTAAAGGTCCGGGTTGAACAGAAATCTAGAAAACAAACGTTCGTCAAATTTAGGAATTGAACCCATGATCCCTCAGATGTCAGACCAGCACGCCAACCGCTATTCCTCATGCATAAGATTGTTTTTAAATAGTTTTGTTCCTCAGTTATATTTGGTCATATTTTATTGTTCAGAGTAAATACTTGAGCAAGAGCAGGCTGTACAAAACACATTTCTTAAAATAATGAAATATCGCTTTTCAAGTTGCGTCCAACTACGCTGTCATAGCTAGTTAAGCAGATGACATGAGAAGATTCATTAGGCATTCAATCAACCCAGCTAGACATTCATTCAACGAAGACCGGAGTCGTTTGGACATTATAGTCAGAATAACAGTTGACAGAAACCTACACAGCGCACTACATGCAAGAGTCGAGGTCAAAAGAAACACAGACGAACTAAAGACTAGATTATGTTGCCTTGACAACGTAAATAACTGACACTTTATGGGTATCAATGGATTTTACTGAGAACAATGGGAGCAATGGAGATAATATGTTCGTACCCATCGCCGCCAAATACAAACGATGATTATGAAGAAGATGATGGTGGTGATGATCCTGCTGCTGCTGCTGGTGAATAAAGAATGATGTTGATGATGATTAGAAGAAGAGTATTAATAGTTATTGTGGGTTGAGTGAGGAAAGTTTGCTCAGTAGGATGATTCCAAGCAATCGGACCCTTTCTAGGAATGCTCAGTTCCGTTTAAGGGCATCCAGTTATCCTGGTGTCTGTCAAAGATACTTTATGAGTGTCATCCGGTCACGTGTCTTCCATCCTCGGCTCTGGGTTAGACATTATATTTTCCCCATAAATTCGCTTCGTCGAAATTAGGGCCAAAACATAAAGAACGGTCTCCAGGTTCATTCAGTACTCAGCCGAACAGCGTCACTAATATTCGCCATAACAGTGGCGTAATTCTTTGCATTGTTCCGAATGGCGGCGATTGATTTCTCCTGGAAATCGATTGCATTAGGCAGCGATTTACAGCAAATCAACCTAACCAGTCGTCTCCTTCTTATCTGTCGATTTGCAACTCGGTGGCGAGCGTTCGTTCGTTCGGCTGTCCATTCGCATCGTTTATCTGTTTACTGCACAAACGGGCGTCGAGGTCAGTGGGTGCTGCCTACTCGAGCGCATGGCATAATATGGACAAGCGCGGTGGTTCATGCGACGCCTGCCTGTGTCTGGTCGGCGCCTGCGTTTAAGCGCCTCCACGGCCAAGACTCGAGTCCTGTACCTCAGTGAGGGTCAACGGTCTCTGAAAATCGGACGAATGCTCGTTTCGTTGCAAGTGGTATTCGTAAACGTAATCGTAATCTCCAAACTTCTAAAGTAATCGATTCAAGACCCTGTAGCAGTAATATCCAAACTTCTAAAACGCCACACGAAAGTCAAGAGCACGA
>OY365819.1:16872898-17187032 GCA_959347315.1 Bimastos eiseni
CTAAAGACTTTAATCGCGCTACATAATCGAAAATTATACCGATGAAATAACTGGCTGATCGCTTTGAGTGAAGTTCTATACTAAAGACGATTATCTGTTGGTGAAGCAAGAGGTGGGATTCCGTCATGGCTGAGGTAATTTTTCTTTTCGCTTCTCAATTTCCTCGCTTGTCTTCAACCCATCCCCTCCTGTCTCATTAGATAACGGCGCTTAATAAAAACCTTATAATTAGAAAAATTGTTTTTTATGTCTCCTGAAGATCATAATTAGGCCCACGTACACTTTGGCATAAATGATAATAGGGGGATGACGATGATGATGATGATGCTGAATATAACGACGATGATGATGACACGACGACGATGAAGATGGTGATGATGATGGTGATGATGCCGACAATGAGAAAGATGATGATGATGATAATAATAATATATAAATGCTAATAATTAATGCTAATAACTAATAATAATGATAATAATAATCATCCAGACGTTTATATATTATTCTTAAGTATTGTTCTCGTCCTTGAAGGATCCTATGTACCTCGGGAAGAAAAATAATAATAATTAATTATATCGATACCAACAGCAACAGTAAAAATAACAGCTAATGATAACAATGACAACAACAATAACGGTAATAACCATTATAATAATAATAATCATAATAAAAATAATAATAATAATAATAATAATAGGGGCCTAATAATAATAAAATAATGATAATGATAATAATGATAATGAATTGATGAATAGATAAGTGCCTCGTTTACTGTATAAAATTAATGTTTGAGCTTCTGATGGTGGGTTTGTACAACGGGGGATGAAAGTAATAAATAATAATAGTAATAATAATAATAATATCTGGAGGCAACAGAGAAATCAGTTCCTATAGATCTATGGCCGCACAATGGCTTCAATGGAATCGCTGTCCACAATACCATTGGCACCAAACACTATGTCAATGACCGGACTATCCATTCCAGAACATTGCTGTCTCTGATTTTTAAATATCCTGAGGCATCAAAAGTACCTCAGGTTAAATAAGCGTTGACGTGCACGGCCACTGACATCGACCACGTAGAAATGGCGATGCATGGTGGTTAAGTCAATTGGAGTACTCGATAGTGTAGTAGCTTGGCGTGATGGGTTGTCAATTGAGCTGTGCTGGGTTCAAATCTCCGCCCGGGCAGAATATGATTAGAGATTTCTGCTACATACGCCGAGGCCAGATGAATAATCATCGCAGCCTCAGGAGCCCCAGCGCTCGCGAATAAGCTGGTGCCCTGCGCTTGGCTTTCAAGTGGCGCTTTAGGAATGTAGAGATTACGATCACGATTACTGCTCGTCTTCCCATTCAAGCGCAATCTGCATTGCTCCAATTGTCGTTCATGTTTTATCGCTGTGATTTGAACCCCAAAGCGAGTCCACTGCAGGCCAGGCATTCCCTCCTCACACGCCAATTTATAAGGCGCCAGTATCTGAAGTCAACCAACCCATAACAAAGGACAAACGGATGATTGGCAAAGCGATGGCTCGCCATGATAATGCATATTTTATGTAATATCCAGGAGATCTTGTATGAATCATAAGAGGACGCTCACAAGTATGACTATGAACATTCAGCAGGCATTCAACAGGACTGGACCTTCTGTAGACCAAGAGCACATCCAACCGTAATATCGTCCACATATATATTATGGATACATGATGCATATTATATATATGTAGGCCAATAATCATCTGAACTGTTGGACGAGATAAGCAACTGATGGATATCTATAGCTGTTCGGTGCAGTTGACGAAAATCTCGGTGGCGTTTATGGTTTCAACTTCCTCACCCAACGTTGCCTTAATCCATCGGCGAAAGTTCACTGACGCTATAGTTTCTCTTCATATTGAACAATATTAACATGAATTACGGTGGCGTTTAGGGTTTCAACATGGCTTAAATCATGAGGTATCAAATACGTATCTAATGTAATATACCTATAGGCACAAACATTATAACCTCAAGCATAGGCCTAGCCCGATTTCCGTCTCAATCTCTGCAGTGTCGGATACAGAGTATTGAATTTCATGTGCATACTTGTCATTTTGTAAAATTTATTAATATTGAACTAACCTGCCAACACAACAATCATCACAGGGAAATAGTTTAGTCGAACATACATTTGAGTTTATATTGTTAATATATTGAATATATTGAAACTATGAAAGTAAGATTGTAAATATTTGCTATTTTCTTACAAACATCGTTTTCGTATTTTGCTCTCCGCGAAATCATTGATAATATCATCAAAACTCAGACTCCAACACATCTGATTCTATACCCGTGACAGACAGGCACTTTGATAGTTCTTGCATCATACGGCTGAATAGCTCGTTCTTAATTAAGCTAAGTTTTGAAAAGGAGAGTGCGCCGATTCAGTTTTCTCCATCATTGACAGAAACAACTTTATCGCAGTTTCAACGATTGTTTCCAGAGCGTAATTCTTTATCAAGCCGTTGACATAATATTGTACAAATGACACCGACATACTATGTAATATAGTGTGTTTCAGGCCTAAGCATTATGAAATGAGTTCGTGCTGGTCAAGATGACTGACCGAGGGTCGAGAAAGAGTGAGACAGAAGGAGGATCGGATAGAGCTGGTTCGCTGGATGGTGAAAAGTTCGGGAAGAAAGCATTTGAGAATCGAGTATTTGAAGTATATAGCATTACTATAATTATTATTATTATTACAAAATCTTTATTGACAAGAGCAAAAACTTGAATACTACAGTGCTAAAAGTCGAGTAAGAATGCGTCGGTCTTGGTCTTAATGGAACGGTCTTGGGATTGGTCTGCGTCTTAAATTAGCATTCTTGGTCATTTGCCGTATCAGAGCGATTTTTTCGATATTTGTCAGATATTTTCGATTATTAGAAACATCGGACGTTTAGGCTGTAGGCGTGATTGTTATCGATTTATGGAGTGCTGACCAAACTAATAGATCTTTATATACATGTTACTACGGGCAGAAAAATGCATTTGCAACGGAACCAGCCATTTCAAAATTTGCTTTCATAAATGTCAAGGTTATGGAACAATTTAATAATTATGCGGTCGGCCACGAGTAGACATTGTTAACCTACAATTCCGAGGTCCATAGTACAAGTACACCGTTCAAACGGAACGTTAATCTACTTGTTCAGATGTCTTAAAGTATTTACCTATCGAATACTGTAATTGATAGTGTGGCCCTTCGATCGGAACCATTCTAGACGTACATGTAGCCTACTTTTAACGATACCGCTCTTATTACATGAAAAAATAGGCTTATTATGATTATATATCTTAATATTCTCAGGCCGAAGCTAATTAATGTTTTAAGAGTGTTATTCCGTTTTAGGATCTTAATAAATTTATTTTTTTAATTACCGAAATTTGATACCTCTCTCTTCTTCCAGCATTCTTTGCTCAGAAGTGCTCAGAACCAAGCCTCGACTGCGCAATTGCAATTGTGTGTGAATGACAGAGTAGTATGATCTCGAGACAGTGTCTCGGTCTCGGTCTCGCGGTACTGTCTCGAATTTTTAGAAACTGTCTTGAAGTGAAAGTCTTGTTCTGTCTCGAACAAGTGGTCTCGATAAGTTTCTCGGTAACTGTCTTACAATCTTGCGCTAGAAACTGAGACCGGAATCTGCGAGAAACGGTAATTCTGGTTAGCGCGCGAATCACATGATACTGAAATTAATTCAATTACCTTAAAGTAGAAAAATGTATGAGAGAGAACCTGAAATTGTGAAGTTTGCGTTTACGCAATTTGAAGTTACTGACAAACAATAGCTCTATGGCGTGCCGTTTGTCATTGATGTAAAAGCACCATAACCGAAACGATCTGAACAACTTCGAATTTCTCCTTACATGCGCAAATTTATAATTTCGTTTGGTATTTGATATCGAGTTTGCTTGCTTAAAATCGTCTAGAAGATTTCAGACGTGTCTATAAAGGCTTTCCTTATACTATTCAGAAGATAGGCCGACGAAGAGATATCGAAAAAGATAAAACGCGGCAATATAAAAACTATTCTCAGAAATTGGTACTATGTACATTATAAGTTTCAAATTGAAATTGCAAATGAACCTTATTCCCGAAAACCGATACATTAGTGTTTTACAGCCCTTTACATAAGATCACTTGTCTTTTACTGTCTCGTACTGTCTTGAATCTAGTGTCTCGGTCTCGATCTCAGTCTCGGTCTCGGTCTTGGTAGCTCACTGTCTCGGTCTCCGTCTTGGTCTCGGCACCTCACTGTCTCGGTCTCGTCTTGGTCTTGAAGTTTCAAGTCTTGCATACAACACTGGTGAAGGACTTGCTCAAGGTCCCTACACAGTGACTCCCCGGACGAGGGTCGAACCCTCTCGCTCAGCGCACACTGAACGTTATGGGCTGACCGCTCTAACCGATCAGCCACCGTGCCACACAATTTAATTACTTTAATTTAATTTATTTTATTAATTTATTAAATTAATTTAAATAATTTAATTAATTAATCAATTAATTTAATTAATACATAATTGCTTGTAAGAAAGAGTTTCGGTCTCGGTCTTGGTCTCGGACTACTCGATCTCGGTCTTGGTCTTGGTCTTGGACCTTTTGGTCTTGGTCTTGAGTTTTTTACCTCGTGTCCTACATCGGAGAGGAGAGGATGCGCTTGGATTTAAAAAATCCTGCCAAGGAGAAGCAATGAGTTTTGAGCCGCTTTTTGAAGGAAGTAAATTTGAGCAACAAAGAGAGAGAACGAGAGCGAGAGCGAGCGAGAGAGAGACAGATACATAGAGAGGACCAGTGCAAAATTAATTTTATCAACGACAACTCATAGCTATTTTGCATCGCAGCTCGGCTTAAACGCATACTCTCTGATTAGAATGTACTGTGAGAGGGACTTTATACATCCATAAATAGAATAGAATACTGTTGTAATGGGATTTAAATGTGCTTAGCTATACGACTGATTGGGGAAGTAATTATGTACATATATATATACATACATTAAGTAATGTGCAAATAAGAAAATATATGTGCATATAACATTGTTGATGCTAATGCCATGCCGTGATACATGTCAAAGAACGTACGGATCGCTTTCGCATCCAGAAAACTGACTTATTCAATATTCAGATATAAAAATCTTGCGCTATAGTATACGGTCCTTGTACTGGAACCCTAGGTGTTGTGGCCTTCGTTCAAATTGGCAGCGGTGGTGAAAGATCTCGCTCGATAAATTCAATGGAAAATGAGCAGGGTCGAGGGTACATACAGTCGCTATATAAAATCGAGTACATTCCCATTATGCCAGAATCCGTGATTATAGCCATGCGCACCATGATATATAGAACGTATTATTTATTATAGTGTGTGTATATATGCTATATATTGATATGGATATGTAATGGATACTGCTGTTGTTATTGTCACGCGTAGTGGCCGATGCCGTCTTGGACAGCTGTGAGGTGGCTATCGTCCAGCGTCGCCCCACGGTCCTGCCTCGCATCGGTGCCTTCGCCTGCGGCACCGAAGCGTCTCCTTGGGTAATGAAGGTCCCTGCAGGTCAGCGCATCAACATCACTCTCTTCGAATTCTCTGCTGCCGCTGCATCCGCTTCGTCATCAGCGGGGGCTCAGAGGCCTCCGACGTCGGCGGTGGCCGCGGCGGGTGAGCTCTGGGTGGAGAGGCAGTCGACGAAGCCCTGCCGGTCGTACGGTCGTCTCTGGGAGCAGACGCCAGCAGCGGCGGCGGCGGCCTCTCCAGTCTCTGTTACCGCCCCGCTGGACATCTGCGCTGGACCGATGACCACGAGAGAGAGTCACGTCCATACGACACTGACCAGCAGTGTTGATGTCGTCCTGACCGGTCAGAGCAGACATGGCTATCTGCTGGTCTTCTCAGGTAGGTCATCGATACACACTTTGCACAGGTGTTGTCTCTCAGATGGATCATCGATAAGGCCTCCATACTTAGCGCAGAGGCTGAGCAGGAATAGATATATGAGGAGTCCTGTTTGAAAAAGGGCCATAATGGTAATCATAAACTCGACATTTTACAGCGCCCTTGAAAGCTATGTCGCAGGAACCAGGTTATTCTTTGGCGCTAATCAAAACAGAATAGAGAGACAGAGGGTGAAGATCTAGAGAGCCAGGTACGCAGACATGTAGTCAGATGGCTAAGGTGGACGGCGTTCAGAGTTGAAATATATTTAAATATATATAAATGCCAAACACAAACCAAATAGAAATCGGGCGTGGTGCTCCTGTCTACAGCGGTGGATTAGAAGAAGAAGAAAGTTGGAAGGAAGTAGAGAGCGATTTCGATAGTTAGACAAAAGTGGATTTGACTATCAGAAGAAAGGAAAGAAAGGCGGAAACAGAGTTCGATTCGTCAAAAGAGAAGCAGAGGATTTCTGGGAATCTTTGAAGACTTCCGCACAGAATCAATGACCCTGTAATTGAAGCGGGGGGGGGGGGTAGCCCAATGACCCCCTACCCGGCGAAAATCGGACACTGCAGAAAAAGAGCATCTGGAGAAATTGACAGTGGAGATAGACATGGCTAAAATAGAGAAGACGAATGAAGCTTTCAGAGACGCCAGATAGATGAACAGCCATTGATAAAATATCCTATGTTGTCTATTCCTTATCTGCTCTCTTCCACATCGCGTCTCCTGGATATTACTGAGTGCAGCGCAAATGAACTCACGAGTGTTTAACTCAAGGGTCTTAGAATAGACTGGTTCTCCGTCTCACCAACCGAGCTGGACCTGATCTTTGTGCGCCATCGGCTAATACCTTGTACAGTAAACAGATAGAAGTTACATATTACAATTACGCTTACATACAGACACAGCACTCAACACCTTCTCATATCGAAGACTCTTTTGCAATGCACTAGGCTAAGCCATAGGCTGCCATGGACAACGGACATATCATATGAAGCATTAGCGATTTTGTTTTCTCAGCCTCGTCATACGAGTCGTCTCCTTCGCCGTTTCATCTTCCCGCCGACAGCGCACGGTCAGCGTGCTCATTATATATCTTACCATGTGAACATATCAAACGTGTGGTGGCTCTTTACCTGTTGAAGCGGTCCAGAGGCGTCCATATACGGAGGTCCGGAGGCAAATGCCTCCAGTCTTAGGTAAGGGGGGGGGGTATTATTTGAGCCGTAAGTCCTGGCAATGGGAACTTAGGGTTTGCCTTCATCACTCAGGTGGGGGATTGACACTCCTGAAGCGGTCGGCCCAATCAACGAGCTCGTACTATATAATCCCTGTCCAATGAACGTCTCCTATCATTCTCGCTTGATCAAGCAACGTACTTAATCTATCCATGCACTAGGTGGCGTAGCTGTTGACGGCGAAACATGTGACCAATATAGTGGTCTCAAGATTAGTCCATTAACATGAGTGGGTCTCATATCTTAGCCTAGCGTTGTTTAACTTGCGTCCGTTGGTCAGTTGTAGGCTGTCCAGATGTCCATACATCGCTGGACATGATGAGCCAGTATTCGGTTGACCGGTCGACGGCCAAAGTGACCTGTAGAGACAGTGACCAATCATGGCGACTCGTCTGCAGCGAACGCGGTTGGCATGGATACGTCGGAAATTGCTCAACTAAACTTGGTAAGGACCAGTGACCGTTAGGCTGTATACGGAGGAAAGGAAGAAAGTAACTTCATCCTCTGCTTCTTCTTCTTCTTCTTCTTCTTCTTGTTGCTTCTTCTTCTTCTTTTTCTTCTTCTTCTTCTTCTTTTTCTTCTTCTTTTTCTTTTTCTTCTTCATCTACTTCTTCTGTATCTACTTCTACTTCTCATCTTCGGGCAATGATGCAACCAATTTGTGACGTTATTATATAAATAAATATATATTATTATTATTTATTAATTATATGTATACACGTTTGATTAAACAAATTATTATAATTTAAGTATTAATATCCTTCTTTTTCTCTCCGACTTCTTGTTTCTAGACTTGCTAGTCACACAAGATCAATAAATTGATAAGCAGCATACTCTCTATACTTGCACCACATAACTACTGTGTTCTCTGTTTCAGCCAAAACTCAAGCAACGTCTGTTGAACCATTCAGTCATCTTAAAACGAGCACAGGTAAAGACAGGTAGACAATGCAATACATTGAAAAACATACCTCAATGTTCATAATATATGCCAAAATAAAATATGCAGGCTGACCAATATTCCCTCTTAAGCTGTGCGCATGCGTGTGCATACACGGGTTGTGGAACCAGCGCAAAAAAGAGTTTAGTGTGAGCATACAATTTCGACGTGAGACTACGTGAATTATGTCTCCTATCTTTAGCGTCTCAAGATTAGTCCAGAAACTTTTCTTCCTTGGCTGATACGTCCCCTTATTTATCTTTAGACAAGGGACTTTTCTTAGAATATCAGGACTTATCACCAGAGACTTTCAGAAACGATTATGAGATTAGTTGTAAGTGCTGTAATATTACAGCACTTACAACTAATCCCATAAGAGATTGGCTTGACATAAGATATTTGTTTGACATATTATGTCAAGCAAATGATGCAAATCTCTTGTCAAAAGCTGTCGTTGAACTCTGGATGCAATCCAAATAATATTATGGTCTCAATTTTGCCAACATCGATTATACATACGCATACATACATGCACACATGCATACATGCATGCATACATACATAGATGCACATTGACATATACATACATATTGCATACTTAGATACATATATACATGTACCTATTGGTACATGTACCAATGGGATTAGTTGTAAGTGCTGTAATATTACAGCACTTACAACTAATCTCATGTACCTATTGGTACATGTATATATGCGCTCTATACATACGATCAAAGGCCTGTTTCGCTTGAGCAGCTGTCTTGTGAGCGATAATGAGTCCCTCGAGAGCGCGATTGAATTGCCATTTTTGTGACCTCGGCATCATCATCTCACGCACCCTCGCTTCCTACATCATCGAATGATTGCCCACCTCACCCCCATTTCCCCATTTCCCCCAAATGCTCATCGTAAGGTGCAGCTGCAGCCTTAGGCGGATAGCGCTGTCCTTTCGCTGTCTCGTCGCTCTCATTCAAATAGCAGCAGCAGCGGCAGCTGAGGTTGCTACGGCAGCTGACTGGATGCTTAAGCATGAACAGTAAGTCATGCTTCTTGTAGATCGAATGACCATCCTCCTCCTACTCCTCATTCTCCTAATCTTTTCGCTCCTCGTCCTCGTCCTCCTCCTCCTCCTCTGTCTCTGTCTCCTTCTACTCCTCCTCCTCGTCTGCCTCCTCCTCGTCTGCCTCCTCCTGCTTCTCCTCCTCCTTCTACTCTTCTTCTTACTCTGCCTTCGTTACTTTGTTCTATTTTATTCTTCGATCTCCATCCTCCGATAATCTTATCTTCTTCCCTTCTCCTACTCTTCCTCCTCCTGTTCCTCTGTCACCACTTCCTCTCCAACTCCACCCTATCCTTCGTTTTCTCTTTATCCCCCTCTTCCGCCAATTCCTCATTTTCCTACATCGTCTCAATCATGACATTCTCATTGACCGTTATGAGGCGTCTGTTGAACAGACAGAAACCATATTATAAGACCTACTTTTGTGCAAACGATGACGTAGACGAGGATGGTGGCGAGGACTGAGATGATGACGTAGGCGAGAATGATGACGAAGAGAAGTAGACCAGGACAATGACGTAGATCAGGATGGTGACGTAGGCTTCGTTGATGACGTGGACATGAATGACGACGTAGGCGATGATGAGGACGTCTATTAGCTAATTGAACTTAAACCCGTTCAGTCAGTTGACGTTGCTTACAACCACACAAAGATTGGTCACGATGGTGATGATGACTTCCATGACGCTATGACGAATTACTGCGGTGATCATTGCCACGTCTCATATTCTCTGCGATCTCTACTGTTACATAGGACGAGGTTCTTAATTGACACTGAGTCATCGACCTCGATCAAAGCTTTCAAATTTCTTCTTTCTTATGAAACACGAGAAACAAGTAAAATAAATTTCAACTGAATCTTCCATTCATTGTCAACACAATCGACTTTAATATATATAAATGTATATTTTAAGTGGTTCAAGTCCATTACTCCTGACTACTTCTGAGTTGTAGCCTTGAAGAGGCGCTATGTAAATCTTCATAATGAATTAGTTCAGTGGCGTAACCAAGCCCGGGCAATTAATGGCAGTGCCCGGGCTGCAGTTTTCCCTTCCCGGGTTGTAGCTATCCCGGAATTTCAAGATATTTTAAAACTATATTTTGAGTTTTTCATTTATTCTTACGCAGCTTGTGTGACTTATCAGTTTTGTCCAAATCCGTTTACATGCTTTTGTGTTGGCGGGATACCACACACTTCATCGCATATATCGCCATACTGCAGACTTATCGTATATACATAACTATTATATATATATATGCGATGATTGTAGCCGAGGTATCGTAAATCACATACTGCACATTAATTAACTTTGAGTTAAAGGCCAAGATCTGAAATGATACGTGACGAAGACTCTTCTGACTATCGGATCGACCTAGCAGGGTTGAAATACCTTATCTAGGAGCATGTAACGCAACCACTCTTCCCTGCCTTTCGCTGTCTCGTGCTCCCTCTATGCGCCTCCTATTTACTCTTCTGCATCTTTCTTCGTCTCATTCAGTGTATCTATATAACCGGTTCTCCAGTAAGCTACCTTCATGATCGATGCAATATAAAGTTGCAATTGTTAGGCCTAACCCTGTGCACATGTGTGTAGACTACTAATCAATTATTTTTGACAGCCATGGAGGCATGGACCTTTTACGCCCAATAAAACCTGTTTCTCGCCCCACAACGAATTGACCACATATAGGCCTAGGGCAATGCCTAATAACGTGCATGGCATTATAGGCCTATAATTATGTGACACTCGAGTATATAGTTACGATGCGAACTGAAAAGAATTGCACTACGGATTAACTCTTCACAACTCATCTGCTGAGCTTTTGAGCTGTCTGATCGAACGAGAAGACACGGCGCTTAATTGCTGCTTTAATTTAATGTAAGAACCATCTAATTCACCTTTATCTTATGATTCTTGTTATTGTTTCAATCAAGAACATAAAACAGCTAATATCAAATTGTATTTCTCAATGCTGTATGGTTTATATACTTGGATAATTGTAATGTAATGTAATCAAGCATTTATATAGCGCCGCTCAAATCAGTAGCGCTCTCAACTGGCGCCTGTGCTTGGGCACAGAGAAGTCTTAAGGCGTTTCCGAAGCTGGCAAGGTGAGACCGTGAGAGGGTCAGTAGCTCCAGGCGCAGGAACTGTGGAAGACAGTTCCAAGCTGAGTGGCCAACATAGGCAAAAGTTTGTGACTGGGCCGTGGCAGAGCGCATGCGCGGAACAACAAGAAGGCCGCGAGTTGAAGATCGCAAGGAAGCCCTTGCAGGTAAAGAGGATACCGAGGTGCAGAAAGATCTTAGGTACGTCGGGGCCACCCCAAGTAGGCAGTTGTGCATAAGGGAAATGGTTTAAAACTGTATACGCTGTTGAACAGGGAGCCAATGAAGTGTGTCCCGAATGAAGCATGAAATATTGGCAAATCTTGGAATGCCACCTATCAGACGAGCAGCGACATTAAGTAGTTGCAGGCTGCAGCTGCAACTACTATCTCTCCAAAATTGCAATTTTTCTTAGTTTATTTCGTTAGTCGCCGGATGCTGCCCCTTAACTCTGGCGGTCTTTAGACTATAGCCTACGTGTTTCAACTATCTTAACTGGCTGTAGATTGACTACATTTTGCGTAGGCCCTATTGTTAAGTTTATGATACAGAAATGTGAATATTTTTTATGCCGTAGCAAAATTTTGACAGCTAAAGCAATGAATTAGTATAATAATAAGAGTTGCTAACTTGCCACTTAAGAGATAATAAATATGACATCTACCAACTCCTATTTTGGATTATCATTATTGTGATTAATTTTGAGATGGGCAGCTGCCCGTGTTTCATTTTGACTCTGGTTACGCCACTGAATGAGTTACATATATCAGCAGCTTAATTTTGGCGCATACAATGACGCCTCATACAGATATGCATATTAGACTTACATATAGGCTTATATGTTACAAGCAATGTGTCAAACTTGGGATTTTGTAAAATGCATAGGCAATTTATAAAACCCTAACTCTACACTAACGCTAACCCTGCACTAACCCTACACTAACCCTAACCCTGACCCTAATCCTGACTCTAACCCTGATCATAACTCTAATGCAACCGTAAATGTGTGATTTTACAAAATGCCTGAAATCTAATAAATCAGGCATTTTACAAAATCCCTGTTTTACACATTGCCTGTAACACATATTCATTCATTCATTACGAGAATTTGTGTAAAACACCTCTTCAATGTGACTACTCAGAGACGCTCCCAATCCCAACGCGGCCAAATAAAACAGTCTTTAGATGAGAGAGGAATGCCTGAGAGGGAATTCTAGGAAGGGAGCGCTGCGTCAAAGGGAAGCCATTCCAAATCGAGGGCCTACTACTGAGAATTGCACGGCTCTGATAGGGATAGCTGTATTCATCATACACATTGTATATAATATATTTATACATATATTATACAAAAATTTAATATATAAATATATGTTCGTACTTCATAGAAGACAATTTCATAATTTTTTTACAAACATTGTATGATATACGATCGTGATGATAATGCTGCTGCTGATAATGATGATGATGTTTTTGAATACAACGATGATGACGAGAACGACGAAGAAATCACTGATTATGGTGCTGGAGATGAGGTACATACAATACAATACAAATTATACAATACAATTACGTAACTTAATTATATCTGATGATGCTACATCTTACAGAATTCACAGGTGTTTACGTTGAAGTAGAACGGCTGGAGCCCCTTTAAAACATAAACTATAAGAGGAAGAGGTGTAGGACCGAGTTTCCTTTGGATGGTATTGGGCCACAAAGTAATTAACCATAACCAAAAATTTTTATTGTTCCCTCACAATTCATCAGAAAAATAACGTTATGTACAGCAATTATATACAGACAAACGAATGACAGCGATCAGTAGGAATGGAGTCAAACCTAAAGGGACCGTGGTCCCGCTAACAGGGTCACCCATTATATAGGGGAATGATGTCGGTATCAATTATTCAGTTGCTATAAGTTTGTGAAAAAAAGAGACATAACTAGTTAACTAAATAAAATCTTACAAGATATTATATAAGTAAAGGAAATAGCATTCATTAATCATTAGTTTAATTAAGAATGGATGGATGATTTCTCTGTGCGTTGTTTTTATTGTGTACAGCAGTCGTGGCTGCCATTGTGGTCGGAGTCTCTTTAACGATCAGCTTCTTCATCCTGACCATCGGACTCTTCGTTCTCAAGAAGTGCGTCTCGTTTACTTATACGATACTAAATCTGATAATTATAGACAAAGTAGAAAACCCGATCATTATCCGATCCATACGACACAGTCAATTAACAGCCTACTTAACTCACTCAAAGGTCTAATGTTAGCATACTTGTTTTGCATGCTAAGAGACGCTTATAATCCCTATTAAAGGCTAAATAATCGGTCTAATGTCTGAGATTGGCCATGCGCAACATACTACATATTTTGGCACACGAAGTCGTAACTAATGTTTAGAACCTTTGTCTTTACCACGTCAAAAACACGTCAAAAACACGAGCAGCAGGAAAAAACAGTCTAATTCGCGGCATTCGCGGCAAAACGTTAAAACTCGTGGTAGTATCTAAAAATTTTGCGAATCACTATATACATGCGTAAATCACTAGGCTACATGTGTAACCCACTGCATGAGCTGAATGCATAAAATACTACATGCTTAACACACTACATGCGTAACACTCTACATGTGTAACACACTACATGTGTAACACACTACATTTGTAACATACTACATGCGTAACACACTACATGCTGAGCCGATAGCACAATTCCGTGACATACAATTGAATGCGTTCTGATCTTTGCCAAGGTGTATTTTGTGGTCGCAGGCAATGCTTGTTACAATCGGTTGGCAGTATTGAATGACATATATAATCAGGGATTACAATATAGTAGGATTGTCTGAACGAGGGAAAAGGGACTTTCCACATTTCTTATGCGGATCGTAGGCTCCTTACTCTGATCCTTAAAGCCTCTGTATCGTCTTAGAAAAAGTCAAGCAATCGTACATTGCAAAAAGAGAGATTTTGGATATGTATGCGCGTCGTAAGCTTTTTCCGGAAACAGCTGAGAAGGCACTGACGATTCCTCTTTCGACTTCTTGTGCTTCTCTCCTCGTCCTCGTCCTCCTTTTCCACCTCCTTCTCGTCCTTCTCCTCATCCTTGTATTATGGAGGTCGAGCGACGCGGCCATTTGAGTGACTTCAATCGATAGTCACGCTATCTACCGACCAACACACGATGAATGTCTTTTCTACGTCCTTTAGCTGGTTCCACACTTGTGCGTGGGCCCACCACTGGTGACTCTTTATAGCTTACTGTGCATAGTTCTGCTAACAGACATGGGTATATATAACTCGTTTACTGTGACATTTTACATCATACAGGCCAACGCAGAAAGCGCTCCTGGGTAGATAGCTTGAAGGGTGCTAATAAATAAATGTTTGATTACATTATATTACGTCTCCTCTTTTCCCGCTTATTGCCCCTATATATCCTGCTCTACAAACTAACTCCTCTTCCTCTTCCATTTGGTCTTTGTCTTTCTCCTTCTCCTGCGTGCCTTCTGTTTCCTCCTCTTGCTCTTCAATTGCTCTCTATTTTGCTAGTAATTATAGTCATAGCCATATTAACCATAATTATGTGGATATGTGTACATAACCATATATATTTATATATAATATATATATATGTAATATATATCTATATATATATGGCAATGTCCACGTATGCTATTATATCAGACATATCTGGTAGACCTGCGTGTATTGTCTTGCATTGGTTTAATTCCTACCAAACAGCGGACCGCGTTTCTGCCTAGGTGTGGCGGACTGGCGGTGCCTATTAGGTGCCGTCTCTGCATGTATAAAAAGAGCTCTGTTGATCTACCATGGGCGTACAGGGACGACGTGCTCTCCGCTCTTTCACACAGGGCGAACTCCTTGTTCGCCGTACATGAACTGAATGTTAGACAGCATCGCGAATTATCTGTTGTTCGACCTATGGCATGGAATGGACTTCCATTATCATTGCGTCTTATGCCTAGGGTCCACTCAGATGCGTTTTATAGTAACCTTAAGACTGTTCTTTTCAGCCGGGGTTGGGTTGGAGCGCTCATGAGCAGTATCCTAGATGGGCGCTATATAAATTTTCGAAATGAATAATTGAACGAATGAAGCTTTGACGTTACGTGCCTCTATGAAGGTTGTGTGTATGAGTGTCAATGTTCTCGAATAATTCAGGATCCGAGGTTCGAGCTCAGCATCCGGCTACAGCGATCACATCGTGATGACGTGTCCCGTAACAGCATCAGCGGCTGCTGCCTCATCCTCCGCATCCGGCGACCGATCCTCTCCCCATCTCTCCTCCTCCTCCGACTGCTTCGACATCCGGTATCATCGCCCTCCTGCTCGCCATCACCCCCATCCCCATCACCACCACCGCCAACCCCGATCCCGATACGGGCGACCCATCATCACGTCCACCTCTTCCCCATTCACCGACTGTGTCCCCTTTCCATCGTCCTCCTCCTCCCCTCCTACTTCCGACGACTGTCCCCTAGCACTGCTGACTGTCTCTCACGGACCGCGTCGCCAGTCAGCCGAGCGTGACCTGGCCGCCTCACTCTGCCGCCGACTGTCCTTCTCGAGCACCGCTGGCGTGGAAGCCAGTGGTCTGCCTTCCAAGAGCGCTCAGTATGGCGATTGCTCCTGTTCGGACGTCGAAACGGAACTGCTCGTCAGAACGGACAGGAATTGCCCCGACTGCGTGCCCTGCACCGGAAATGGGAAAGGCTCAAAGTCTTCTTCCGGTTTTCAGATCTAGGCAAGCAGATGATGACGTGGCGGCTGTTTCGAAGCGTTTCATCGTGTGTTCTTGTCTCGTTAATTCACTTGCTAATAAACGAATAATTGCTCAATCTATATCCACACCGTTTTTAATAGTCTTCAAATTGATGCAGTCTGGCAATGTATGAAGTGGTTTGAGGGCTTAATTGTCATCATAAACGTTCTAAGTTCAATATCTCATTAAGATGCAATAGGAAACCCAACTGCTTCTAACGGACCTTTACTCTGCTCCTAGCCCTCTTTGATGCTTCTTCAGCAATTCATATGATAGATCATGGCGTTCTCTTGCGTCAACTTGAAATCTCCGTTGGCCCTAGATGTCCTCCTCGTCACTGGTTTCGATGCTAACTCATGGTTCGCTCACAAAATGGTCTTCCTAAGTGACACCCGCACACCGTGGCTACCTGTCAAATTTTGGGATCCTCGAGGCTCTGTGTTGGGTCCATTTCTCTATATTGTGTTCACTGCTGACACCTTTCTCAAGACCTTATTTTTCCCACCGGTTTTTAGTATAATTCAACACGCGTGAATGAGCGATATCTTTCGTATTAATGGCCATTCATTTCGCAGGCCTGCCACGCTTTGTACCGGTACACATTTGTACTGTTACACTTCACAAATGCGTATACCGCACGTCTGACCTACGCTTGACGCACCTCCAAATACTAAGAGCGGTCAACATTTGATCCACGTCACCAGAGTGGATGGGACTCGCTGCATAATTATTATACCAAGATTTCTGAGACGCCTGAACACTCGCAAAGGTCTTCTATAAAAACAACGACCTACATCATTCGTGTACTCCGTGTACTCATAAACAGAAACTTATAACCGTCCGCACCTGCCCCATAATACTCCGCCTCTGTACCTTCTCCAGAATCTAACTATCAAGCATTCATTCATTCATTCCGAAAATGTATGCAACGCCCCTTCAAGATCCCTACTCTGAGGCGCTCTCAGCCAGGCTGTTTCCAAACAAGAAAGATTTGCTTCTAGGGTGTATGCGCAGCGCTAGCAGGAGCCCATTCCAAATGGAGAGATCCACAACAGATGGTTCGGTGCTGTTTGATCTAAGATCGAGCTCGCGGTGCCAATGGCTCCCCTATCCGAGGAACGGAGGGCCCTACGATGGGATATGTCAGAAACAGGGCAACAGAGACTACTTAAATAGGACGGAACGCCAGGGTCGTACCCAGCTATAATTGAGCCCTGTGCCTAGCATCGATCTGGCGCCCGCACATTTTGAAAATAGTGCATTTTATGCAATAATAAGTTATTCCATCCTGAAACTTACACCCTTTCCATATTTGCGCCTTGGGCCACGGCCCCGCTGACCCCCCTCGGTACGGCCCTGCGAACGCTACCAATAAGGCACCGCCAGACAAGCGCTGCTCTCCTGTATGGGAGGAACAGGTGGATAAAAACGGGGTTTAGGAGAACAGGTCGGAAAAATATTTCATTTCCCAAACGTGGATGCAGCAACAAAGGATATAAGCAGCTCCATTCCTCCACCTAAAATTTATGAGGAGACCGTCCCCTCCTGCACCTAACTGTTCGCCTCAGGCCCTCTGACATAGACCTACTTCAGAAAGCACCGATCCAGCACGTACTGTAATGTAGATCTTCAACATTTTCTCAGCGCCCACAAAATCCAGAGAGACCAATCTATCCAACGGCGCTGAACCAAAGCAAGCCCGCAATAGCGAAGCTTCTCGTTTCGTTTCGGTGCCAGTTCAAAGCTCTGTTGGCATTACTTAACCCCCACTTTGGTGGACTTAAATAATCAGTAGCTACCCGTGCTATGGTGTTAGTACAATAACATTCATTTTGGGCAAAGTATAAAACTCTTATCACCAGAAGGCAGGCACCCTTATATAATAATCATTAATAGTTAGTACCTATGGCACAGTGGTCGATCGGTTAGAGCGATCAGCCCGTAACGTTCAGTGTGCGCTAAGCGAGCTGGTTCGACCTTCGTCCGGGGAGTCACTGTGTAGGGACCTTGAGCAAGTCCTTCACACACAATTGCCCTGCAGTACAATTGCAATTGCGCGGCGAAGCCTGTGCGTGCATTTCGGATCAAAAAAATGTTGAAAGAAGGTCGGTATCAAATTTCGGTAATAAAAAAAAGTTTTACATTAATATAGCATATTAATTATATTAATAATTATGATGGCCAAGTGCTGTTTTCTGGCATTCAGCCACAGAAGACAAGAAAACCAGTATCGCCCCAATACACATCGGGTTATTGAAACTCTATAGCCAAAGCCAGCTTACAAAAAACATGGCACATCTATTGGAATATATTATACCTCACATGCAAACCTCCAAATTTTTTTAGCACCACACAAAAACCGCATCCGAGAGACCAGCTTATATATTCCCCCGCGCTATTCCAATAAAATGTGCCAGAGCATCAGTTCCAGGCAGGGCTCGATTTGCCAAAAAAGCAGGAAGTTCGGATGATACGAATTTCTTGCAATATGAAGAATTCCACACTATGTTCAACCCCTCTGACTCCGACAAATCGGACGCTAGTTCCAGAACAGAATCCAAGCCAGAGCAGGTCAGGCAGGGAATAGAACATGCTGGAAAGTGTTGGCCACATTTGGTCCATTGAGCAAGTCCACAGTTGATAATCCACTGCAGTACAAAGCAACACTCCACTGCAGTTGATGCTTACTGCAGGATGTCTGTATTTGAGTAGAACACCCTTCCTTTGTTAGTGCTGTGCATTACCAGACCACTTATAACTGGTTACTATTTTAAGGCAACTAGTCACATTCAAAAAATAACTATCCAGCACTGCAGTCCTTTTACCAGGATTTCCTCTGCCTCCCTTTCTGTCCAAACATCCCGAATAGACGACCCATTCGAAAGATCTACATCAGTGATGTAAATTTACAAGAGAACAAACACATGCACAAGTACTCCAAGAGGTGTGTATTATCCTCCATGGAGAAACAGCTAAAGGAATATTAAATAAAAATTCATGGAGACGAGAACACAAAATCGACCGCTGACGGGAAGTCTCTCGTGGATTCCAGCTCTTATAATGCAATCGAAACACCAAGGTTTCATTGGTCATCACAGGCAAATCATCAACAATTGCCAGGGTATCAATTCAATCAACAGACAATGGGAAGGAATTGGAAGCAATGGATACGGACACAACACAGTCACAAAGGCCGCATATCGTCGTCGTCGTCGTCGTCGTCGTCGTCATCATCATCATCATCATCATCATCATCATCATCATCATCATCATCATCATCATCATCATCATCATCATCATCATCATCATCATCATCATCCAGAATGATGTGCGTTCATAACAATGAATGACACTGTATGACACTGATGTCGTAAGATGCTAATATATGCCTTCAGAGACTTTGCCCTGTGCCATGCAGGCAACTCCTGGAAATGTCAAAGATGTCTAACTATAAACGCAGTACCAATAACCATTCATTTATAGTTCCCAGTACAACCAAAAAGCAACAGTTAACACAATAAACAGCAATGTTAGAATACAATGGAAATACCCAGAGTGGACCAATGGGGATCAGGCTTAGTAGGGTCACCCACGAATCACACAACAAATAAAGAATGACAAATTATTTTCCTGCATTACTTATACTGGACAGTGAAGCAAAAAGAGAGCCAAAACTGAACAATGATGTAGCAGCATTTAAAAAAAACTTCACCAGTAAAGCAGAATATCATATAGTAATTAATTATCAATTATGATCAATACGGTTTATTATACAATTCATCGATTTATTTAAACAATGATAGATTAGGCAAACCACAAATATTGTGGGAGAGGCCATTCCAAACAGGGAAAATAATAATGGGCAAAGTATGCCATGTTATTCTATGCAGACAGTAGAATAAATGGTAGAAATAATTATAATGGACATGTATTGGTAATTAAATGATCTGATATTATTATTAAATTTTATGCTCAGACTGTTTCTGTGGTAACAGATTTATTCATCAGTTTGAATTAGTTCCGTTAGGACATATTTATCACAACAAAACCTGATCAAAATATGAACTGGTAAACTCAATCTTCATCACTTCTAAGCGACATTAACAACTTAAGCACCCCCTACAAGTGCTTGACTATGATATGATATTAGTGTCAGGTTAAACAAATCAGATATCATCTTAAAGTAATTATTCAGCAGACATAACAAACTAAATATAAATATTAGTCCAAATCGACTGAAAGACATATGAAGAATGAACTGTGAGGCCAGTAAAGAAGACAGAGTACAAGATACAGATATGCTTTGGGTGGCCAGATACATCGACAGCCTAAGGACACAAAGAGCCAGGAGCATAAATTGATTGAATGCATCTCTTTGAACTCCAGAGTCTAAGGGAAATAAAATTAGTATTTTAACCATAATCGTAATGGAATAGTTACATAGTATCATATCAAAACACCTGACCTGGGCCAGTGTCTTTACTGACAATGGAGGAGGTTTTCAGGAGCTTGAGGAGCTGGTCAAAAGTCTCTTAGGCCATGTATCTATTGACTATATAGATACATTTTTCAATAGAGCTGCAATAAGAAACTAAATAAGTAAGTAGATTGGAAGGCTAGTCTGACAGGGTTAACTGAAGGAAACTTTGAAACAATATGTGCTTGTAAAGTCAATAAAAACTGATAAAATGATAGCCAATTTACCACAATATAATAAACATAAAAAATCCTAACAATTTTTGGTTTATAGCTTTGCCCCTTGGACACAGGAACATAGGCCAAAAAGAGAACATGTCCTGAGTTGTACTCCTTTGCTGTACGTCTGGCAACCGTAGATATGCTCGCGAAAAAACGGAAGGACTAGTCACTGACCCATAGTTACTTACAAACAGTAAAGTGACTTAAAAAGACCTATAACCTTTCTCAGTAAAAAGTAACAAAGTAGGAATGTTGAGAGGTGTGAATTAATGATGGAGGCTGCTAGTTTGGCTGTAATAATTGTGTATTATCGACACATATCAAACCGTGGCGAAAAATAAATACATTAACTAAATGAATTGGATAAGAACACTTTCTCATATTGCCCAGTCACCCAACATCACGTAAGAACTTTTGTAGTTGTCCCATCTTGACCAAATACCGTAGAGCTCGTTAAGTACTTCAAAATAACAAACGTTAGAAGAGTTGCTGGAGCTCTTTCATGATCTGAAATCCTGTTTCCCATGGCCTCACTTTGGCATCTACCTGATAGCTAGCAGAATTAATCTTGTCTAGAAGGCGAAATCCTGTTCGTGGAAAAACAAGATCCTTGGGCTTGAGTCGCAACGTGGGGCAAAGGTCGTTGGAGCCATCTCCTACATATGCAATCGTCTCGTAGGAAACGCCGAGTTTCTTCTGGTCGAAGATGTGCATGTCTAGTATGTGACCCTTGCAGAGGTTTATTGTACTAAGGTCGCACCAATCTTGGGTGTGAAAATGTTCGATCTGGAGACACCCGTTGGAGTCAAACACAGCTGGATTTGTGTAGACACTTTGGATCATGTCCCTCAGTTCATGTTTCTGCAGGAGCTGATCGATGAACACAGAATTGGAATCGGAGATGATGATTGAATGACAGTTCTTGGAGGCGATGAATGCAAGCAACTCCTTCATTCCGGGCACAAATCCTATCTCCTCAACGCAGCTGAGGATGCTATCTCGCTGAACCCCGTTCTCGTGTAAGAACTTGAACACTCCACCCATGTACTGTGTCCAGTTGCTTGTCGAGTAGAGCTTTGAGATGCTTTCTGGAATTTTTTTGCTGTGTGGGACCAGTTTTCGGATGTAGAGGTCGCTGTTGGCATCGATAAGCGTGTCGTCAAAATCAAAAGCCACCAGCAGTTTCTTCATCATCTGAAAACAAATATGCTTAAGTTATTAAATGGCTATCCATGATTAAACCGACTCTACCACAACACCAATGCATTTTTAATATGGCAGAAAATGTCTTAAAATGGCAAACTGCAATGGATGTTTGCAACACTGAAACTTTGCAGTCTGCGCTACTTTCTCTTCACAATTTATAGTTGTTCAAATTAGTAATACCAAAAACTAATGAATTATTATGCATGTTAGTAAATAAAAGCGACACAAAAGGACCAACCGAAGTGCAGACAAGAGCCAACATTATTTGGGGAAAGAAATTGCAATTGCACGTATTTAAGGCTTACTTATATCAGTCAGGACTCAAACTTACGCATAATATTTTTGACCTTTGTAAGCCCGTATTTAATGTTAGAAAAAAATCATTCCGGAACGTTTCGCTATCGCAGAAAGGACGTGATTTGTGACTAGGCAAATTGGCATCAAGTACGGGACTGTCCCGGCCAATCCAGGACATGTGGTTACCCAATACAAATCATAATTACAAGCCTGTATACTATATAAGGGTTAAAATGTGAACCATAAAAACATGCTATTGACATGTCGCATATAAATTGTGTTCAATACCAGGACGGTCAAAGGCGCAACGAAACTAAAGAATATTTCCTTTTAAAATCCACACCTTCCTTCTCAACAAAATGCGATTCATTCATAAGCTACTTATGTTTCCTGTCCCGGCTTTTTCGACACGTACCGTTGAGAGACCTTGTAAAAATTTGGACCTTGACCTATAGCCATCAGTCCACCAATAACGAATCGCCTAAAGGAATATCTTAATATGCAAATTACTTGGCCAATATTCTTGGCTGTGATTATTTTAGATGATTGTAACTGAAATTCCATTTGGTCAAGATCAAAACCACAACTTCATTAACCAACAAAAGTGTAGGTTATTGTCATAGCACAGATTTGTCAGATATCTGAGGCGGAACAAACGCATTATCGAGCAAAGGTAACTTGTAAGTAAGTATAGCAGCCTTCTTTACTCCATCAAAGCCCATCCATTTTATTACGTATGCAAAATTATATTTTATACCTTTCTGTTGCTTGTCTTAATTTTATAAACCTCATGAGTACGTAGGCCTACAATTAAGCTTCTCAGTGCCCCCCTTCACACAGGAGGGGCGTCATTATTTAAAGTCATTTTTTAGAAGACTAGTTATCTAAAAATCCTCAAAAATCACAATAATATTATGATGTTTTTCCTTTTTAGGTCAAAAGTTATTAATTTATTGGAATTACTGTGACAGGTGACGCTCATGTGTCACATAGGCTAAGATTTGAAGTTATTAAGATATGCTACAGTATAGGCTATCGGGAGTTCTTCATGTAGGCTACTTCTCGGTCGTAATTTTGTGATCGGTGTGCGATGGTGCGTAAATTAAAATAATAAAAATCTATTTTAAAACTTTAAAACAGAAATACTTTCTTTTTTTAAAAACTAGTTTATTCAGCCCTGCTGAAGACCGATGAACCTGGTTTCATTCCTTCAACCAGAGAACAGTACTCGTCATCTTCATAAACTCTGGAACAGTGGAACATATGCCTTTATAACCTATTTGCAATCATCTACTTTATCATATTCCGGCTTGCATTAAGTGATGCCTCTGGCTGAAAGTCTTAAGCTATGCTTTTTATCCAGCAAGAAAGTATCATGCATTTATCCGCTGACTTTTATAGCGTCAAGAATTTTGGACGTGATCCTTCTAACTATGTTTTGTCTATGGTTCTCTATGGAAAAGCGATTTGTTTACAAATGGCGACTAACAAGAAAGTAGAACGATCCATTGAGCCAGAGCCGAATATTCGGCCGTCATCTATTACACGCACAACTATAAACTCACCGATCCAGGTTGACATACTAAAGTCATTAACATTAACCACATTGGCAATATTAACTATTCTCAATCGTCGTAGAGCTACAGAAGATTGGCACTTAGAACGTGTTATGCGTTTGGCGCGCATAATTTTTTTATGTAATTTTTGGTAAAATATGGTTTTAGTGTCAGTAATTATTTATTGAATATGGAACAGTTAACATAAACACTACATAGAACGTTTTAGTTTATGAATATATAAGCTGGATATGATGAAAAGAAACATAACTAGAAGCTGGATGTGATGAATAAGTCCTGCTTAAGTAGAGCTGGATGTGTTCAAATGCATAGGAACTGGATTGATGAAAAGAATTATGTTTAAATGGAAGCTAGATGCAATTAAAAGAATCATGCCGAAGTAGAAGCTGGGTGTGATGAAAAGAATCACACAAAAAGAGAAGCTGCATGTAATGAAAGTAAATGCTTATGTAGCTTGATATCAAGTACACATAGAATAAAACATATTTTACCTAATTTTCGTTAATACAGATATCTTCAATGCAATCTGATAAAAATGAAGATATGTGGCTAGTAACTTTTGAAGCCTAGGCAGACTGGTAAGGAGGCCAGAGGTAATTAGTTATGTTTGGAACCATAAAACCATTGGGTAATTGATGCATCATAAAGTCAAACAAGAGTGTTTTCATATTTTGTATTTTCATTCTACCAATTGAAACTATTTAATACGTAAAATAATGTTATATTTTAAGATAAGAATACATAATAAATGTACACACGTACCTAGAGCTGGCATAACGGTATGAGCATCAAAGTTATGCTTGTGTCTGTATTCAAGTGTTTATTGATGTCATGTGTTTAGGATGCTGGTGATGCACTTCCTGATTTTAAAGTATACAGCAAGCTCCATAACCTGACGATGGATGATAAGATGGAGAATGCTCTTCTACGTTCACGGATTGATGAACAATCGCAACTGATCATGATCTTAAAGAGAAGAGCGGACGACGCTATAGCAGCAAGAAATACATTTGAAAGCAGCAATGCAGATCTGTTACTCCATAAAAGCCATGTTGAAGAGGAACTGAAAAGGAGCTCTCAGCAGTGTAACATGCTAGACATGAGGTTCTATGAGCTAGCAGCTAATCACGAAGAAATGATTAAGGTTAATTTTTAACTTAAAATTTGTTTCAAAACCATATGAATTTAGTCTATTGTTCAGCTGTGAATAAATAAGTTAAAGTTTATGAGACTCAAGATGGAAGAGAGTAAGGCAATTAATGTAAAGACAACTGTGTGTAATGTAATACTCAGTCTATTTAGTATCATTTAGAGACATGGTAGATGCCAAGTGAAGGATAATAGAAAGATATATATAGAAGCTGATTGTGAAACATTACTATTATGCAGGTGCCACAAAAATTACTTCAAGAAATGACTCAAAACTCACAATTTCTTAATGACATTTAAATATAACTACACCTTGTGACTGACTTACTTTGCATTCTCATTTCTCTATAACTTCCCAATTATAAAAGGTCCTATACACTAATAATCTAATTTGCTCAGCAAGTAATTTAATTTAGAAGATTTAGTTGATTGTAATTTTGATCTTATGGTATATGAAATGTATTCTAGTTGGCATTTGGACAGGTTCCATATTTAATTATATCTGGAATTTATATTTGAATACAGATTAAAGATGAATATAAAGCAAGAAACGCAGAGTTAGTCAATGAAAATTTCCGATTGAGCGATGAGAACAAGCGTCTATTTTCCGAAGCCATCTTGGACCGTGACCATCAGATAGCAGAATTACAGCAAAGATGTGTTGACATGATTCGGCAATATGATGTGACAAAAGAAAAACTTGAGTGAGACAGAATTAGCTGTATTGAATAGCCTTGATCTTCTGGTTTTTAAATAAATTTGATTTAACTTTAGCCACATGTTTCCTTTAATGTTCAGTCTTTAATCAGATTTTTTGAATTGGATACTTTAGTGGTTATTCAAGTACGACAACTGAATTAGTGTTTAAATGCATCTCTTTTTATTTTGCTGAAGGTTATGTTCTTCATGTCATAAATTATGTCATAATGTCATATTCTTCAGCACATCAATTCTAAACTTGTGGAATGGTTTGGATGATAGCACTGCTTCAGTGGCTACTATCACAGCTTTTAAGAGAAATCTAGGAGTTTTGGCTATTAAGAATGTTTCAGGTTTATTTGCTGTGGTATTAGCATAGACTAAGTGTCTTCTGAACTTCTTAAAGCCAGTGTTATGTTATTATTCAATTTCACACTATTAGTGGTTGTGATTTTAAGATTCCACGAGTCATCCTGTATTTATTTATAGTTAGACGGTTCTATATCTGTCTATATTAGTCCTATATTACACCATCTTTAACATATTGCGAATTATACTTTACACTTTTGCATGTCACAGACAATATCTTAGCATTTCATAATATGATTCTTTATTTTTTCATTTTAAGTCAGAGTGAGAATGATAGGAAAGCAACTGAGGAACAATATGAGGCATACCTAAACGATGCTAAAGAGAAGCTGAATATGACGCAACTCCAGCTGGAAGGTAACATTTGCTTTTTGTTAAAATTATTTTTATTCCACACATACTGAGTAGAAAAATTTAAAGTTAGAGTTTGACATTAAGGATTTTAGCTGTTGAATAATTTTGTATATTTATACAATTTATAAGATGGAAGAAACAGGGAGGGAGGTCTAAATGTCTTGCTGCATAAATATGTACATACACATTAGCTTTATACATGTATGCAGACATCATACAATCATACATACATACAAGCATATTATAACTTACATGTATACAACTATACAGGGCCGTATCGAGCTATAATTGCGCCCTGTGCCCAGCATCAATCTGGCACCCCCACATTATGAAAATAGTGCATTTTATGGAATAATAAATTATTCTATACTGAAATTTGTGCCTTCCCACATTTGTGCCCTGGACCACAGCCCCACTGGCCCCTCCCTCGGTACGGCCCTGCGACTATATGCACATAAACATATACATGCTTACATATACATAAATACATGTAAACATGTATAAATTTACAGTTGTACATAGAAGAATAAAGGAATTAGTTTCTGCGAGGATGGGGAAGTTTGATGAAACAATAGCTGCTGGAGCCCTTTATTGAAAGCTTTCAGAAATTATAAATTTGTGTTTATTTAAAACCAGCCATGACAACACAGCTGCAGGAAATGGAAACAACATCTGCTTCATCGTCTGTTGACACGCAAATGACAGTTCAGAAACTTACAAAAGAAAAAGACGAACTACTCCAGCTAGCCATATCGCGTGGAAAGCTAATACAGGTTAGGCCTACTATTGGTTTTAATAACTAATCTTATGAAGGAAAATATGAATTAAAAGATTTTCAAATTATTATGGATCTTTGTATGCTGTATAAATTGGTATCTTTGTCATTCTTGTCACTTTTTTAATTATTACTCTTCTTGCTATTGTTATTTATTATGGGGCCATGAATCTAATTGTGAGACGTGGTTGCTGGTTGCTGATTGGTTGGAGTGCTCGCCTTATAATGCAGAGGGTATGAGTTTGAGTCTCCGACTATGAGATGGGACTTTGAGCAAGTCCTTCACTCAAAATTGCTCAACATCAGTTGAAACTTGTTCATGAGCTAGTGGTACTTAATAGAATTCTAAAGTAGTATTGATAAATAATTAACAACAATAATTATTAATACAATGACAGTAGTTGTAATAGTAGTTGTAATAATAGTAATAATAAATAATAGGGGCCGGACCCTCTGGACAATTAAGACCCCAACCCCCAAAAAAATCATAACAATGATAATAGTGGTATTGAAGCGGTAATATGAGAAAGGTCAACACATAAGGAGATATATCTGTTGTCTTGATACCATATAATGATGACATATGTTTTTTTCCGGCTAACTTTGCGCTATATTGAAGGTTCTAGTTTTTTTTAAAGAAGTTTGACATGTTATAATCTGTTTATGTATGTTCATTTATGACTATTAGCATCTTGGAAAAGATTCACTGCTGAAAAGTAGGTATCATAGATAGATGTTTGTGATTCATGTATGAATTGTTGCAAGATAGCTTTTATTTCTTTAGATATGAACACCCAATTCTGGTTTTATTTGTTCACTAATTGATAGTTCGAAATTCACCCACTTGGATAAAAAATAAATTGAGTTCAAAATAAATTAAGTATTTTCAAGGGGTGTCTCCCTCAGAAAAATTTGAATTACAGTTTTAATTACTTGGTCATATTGTGCAAAAAAGTTGCAAAACAAGATTTCTTTTAAATGAAGGTTGCTATTGTTTTCTCAGAGATAAAAATGACTGCCTGACAAATGTCACAAAATTCACTTTGTATTTTGCCATTAGCAGTCAACTGCCCTTATAGTAGTTTGATGTTAGTTAGTGCATATTGTTTACACATTAGTCTGTCTGAATTTCTCACTATATCCTTTACGCACTGAACATTTTAAGCATGTTTCAAGCACATTTCGCATAATTCCGCATAAACTGATGCTAACTTTTCATTTTGTTTATTTCTTTTTGTTTGTTATTCTGTCATTGTTTACTGGCATTATTGAGTTGGTATGTAGTGAAGGAAACTGTACTTTTAGGAGAAACAGGCGGAATGCAAGCAAATGAAGCAGAAAGTTGAAGCTGTTGAAAAATCAATGCAAGAAATGAAAGCAAAATTTGAGTGAGAGAATTCTGATTTTTTGCTGGATTTAGAAGTATATTCAGTAATGTTTATTCCTGTCAGTTTTTGTTTCTGCTATGTATTGGAGTGGCAGAATTGTATTTTGTTAAAGGACAAAAGATACCAATGAAAATTATGTAATAGAATCGAAGATTGCCAAAAATTTACCTATAGGCCTACACAGGAAATGTAAATTGATATCCATGATGAGATTCTTTGGAGAGATTTAAATTAAGCACCATACAAATAGTCAGATAACCATAACCAAATGTTTTTATTATCACCTCAATCAACAATGATGACAATGCATTCCAAAACCGTAGTACACGGAGATGAGGGATGATAAGGAAAAAAACTCTATGGGACCTACCCTTTCTTACATAAAATAAAACAGCAGGTTCAGAAGATTCAAAACATAATTCTTTATCTTAACTAGTTAACTAATGCTGTCTGTGAACATACTAATTATTTAGAGTGGTAGTTAAAATGTGTTCTTTGTACTTGATTTTAAAGAATCGGCTATTGCTGGATATACGAGTTTCAATTGGTGTCATATTCCAAGTGATGTCCTATGTCCTATGCACTTAATATATATGCATATATACCATGCATATGCTTACTTGCATACATGCATGCATTTACATGAATACTGCATGCATGCATACAAACATATATACAAACACAGTTACATATGTTTGTTTATACACACATACGTAACCATATAATCATGACCATCGTTGTTTTATTACTCCATCAGACAAACAGTGAACCGGGACAGTAATAAGTACATAGACAGAGAATGATTGGGAAAATGGGGATGAGATAATGCCCTTATGGCTTAAGCCACCTTAGTCCCGCTAACAGTTGCATGTTTTACAAGTATGGATGTTGGTTAGGGTAACAAGTAGTAGTCAACATTATGCGTTGACAAGAATAAAGATTAATGAGTGATAAGCAATGTATGACCTATGCACTTCGCATTGTTATTTAGATTAAAAGGGCACATATAGGGTATAAGATGCAGATCACTAGATAAGTTATTCCATATTATAGAACCAGTACACTTGATTGAGAATTTAGGCATATTAGTTCTTGAATAAACAGATCTATAATTATTGTCAGAAGATTGAAGTTTGTACGGACCAATCTGTGATACCAATATGAAATAGTTTTTGCATATGGGCGGTAGAGATTGTCTATATAATTCTACATAAACTCGTTTATTTAGAGCAAATTTTTTGGTGAATGTTAAGTATTTGTAAGTGTTTATAGATGGATTCCATGGATGGATAATGCATTCAGTCGGCGATTAGTAGAATGACTGTTCTGTAGGATTAGCAGAACCTTTAGCCTTGATAGATAATTTAAAGTCTAAGTCACAGTAGGATAAATATATGCACACATACGTAGATACCTATACAAAAAGTATACATATGTACGTACATCACACTTAAATCATACATACATACATGCATACATACATACATACATACATACATACATACATACATACATACATACATACATACATACATAGTATTACATACATACATACATATATAGTATTACATACATACATACTTACATACATGCATACATGCATACATACATACACACACACACACATACATAGTATTACATACATACACACATACATGCATGCATGCATACATACATACATGCATACATACATATATGCATACATACATACATAGTATTACATACATACATACATAAATACATACATACATACATAGTATTACATACATACATAGTATTACATACATACATAGTATTACATACACACACATACATGCATTCATACATACATGCATGCATACATACATACATAGTATTACATACATACATACATGCATGCATACATACATACATACATAGTATTACATACATACATACATACATGCATACATACATACATACATACATACATACATAGTATTACATACATACATATATAGTATTACATACATAGTATTACATACATACATACATACATACATACATACATACATACATACATATATAGTATTACATACATACATACATACATACATACATACATACATGCATACACACACACACACACACACAAACACATACATAGTATTACATACATACACACATACATCCATGCATGCATGCATACATACATGCATATATGCATACATACATACATAGTATTACATACATACATGCATACATACATACATAGTATTACATACATACATACATAGTATTACATACATAGTATTACATACATACATACATACATACATACATACATACATACATAGTATTACATACATACATACATACATACATACATGCATACATACATACATAGTATTACATACATACATACATACATGTATGCATGCATACATACATACATACATACATACATGCATACATACATACATAGTATTACATACATACATACATCCATACATACATGCATACATACATACATTCATGCATGCATACATACATACATACATACATACATACATACATACATGCATACATAGTATTACATACTTACATACATACATGCATACATAGTATTACATACATACATGTATACATAGTATTACATACATACATACATACATACATACATACATACATACATACACACACCCAAAGATAAATGTATAATTTCATGCATACACACAACACATGTATAATATGTAATGATATGTATAATATGTATAGTATAATATGTATGTTGATATACTTTAACAGACGTGATGCGGCTCTTGTCAGTGTTGATCATCAGGTCAACCGTTTACGCCGAGCGTTTGATGAACTTGAAGCAAAGCACGATACAACCCTCATGGTCAGTCGTGATGTTCCTCATGTGTGCTGATTGGGGTGAATGAATCATGAATTGTACTGATTTGGGTGAATGAATCATGAACGGTCTGGACTGGAGTCAAGTTCGACGTCCCACAGGGCTCAGTCCTTGGCCCCATTTGTGCCTACTCTATGCAGCTGACATTCCTTCCTTATTCACAAAACACCTAGCCACTGGCCACCTCTCTGCTGATGACGTCCAAACCTTTGTACATGGTCCTCCTGCTGCTCAGCTGCCTCTGGTTTAATCAATCTACTCACTGTCACATGATCTCCACTCATGGATGTCGGCCAACCGACTTAACCTTAACTCCTCTAAGACCCAACTGATCTGGTTTGGAACAAAACAGCAGCTCCATAAACTCAACCTTCCACTTCTCATGTCAATGTATCCAGATGTCACATTTGCAACTAGTGTCCGTGACTTAGGTGTCACCCATGATAGCACCCTGTCCTTCTCAGAGCACCTCTTGCAGTTGACACGCTCATGTTACTACCACCTGAGGCGTCTGAGAGTCATCAGAAGATCTGTATCCTCTCCTGTATTCATAACAATAGTCCATGCCTTCATCTGCTGTCGCATTGACTACTGCAATTCACTATTTGCTGGGCTCCCCAAGGCACGCTTATCCTCCCTGCAGTCTGTTATGAACTCGGCAGCCAGGCTCATTGCTCGTCTCCCTCGCTACTCCCACATTTCTACTTACATGACCGACGTCCTACACTGGCTTCCAATTCCCTCTCGCATCCAATACAAGGTACTCCTCTTTGTCCTTAGAACTCAACAGGGTAAAGCTCCTCAAAATCTCTGCGACTTAATGCAAACACCTCTGTCTGCTGTCTCCACCCGCCCTCTCTGCGGATCGACTTGATCTTGTTCCACGGGCAAGGACTGCTATGACTCAACATCGTGCCTTTGCCATCGTGGGCCCTTCTATGTGGAATGACCTGCCCCCCATTATCCATAGCAAGCTTTTAATCGGGCTCCCACCCTCATCCCATCGTTGCCTGAAGACTTTCTTATTTCCTCGGGGCTGTCACCCTGAGAGCGCTTCTGAATACCTAGTACTGTAAGAAGCGCTATATAAATAACCAGATACGACACGATACGATACAACCCTCATGGTCAGTCGTGATGTTCCTCATGTGGTTGCTGATTGGGTGAATGAATCATGAATTGTGATTGATTGGGGTGAATGAATCATGAATACCGATAATGAGCTTTCCAACTCACCATTTCCTCAACCATCAGCCACTATGGTTAGGTATTCAGTCACAATGATTCAATCACCCCAATCTTTGAATAATTGAAAGAGCCTAGGTAGAAATATATATTATGGCAGTTGCTACTATGTCTATTTATTTTATTCTGAAATTTCATATCGCCTTTCTTCCAACATCTTTTGCTCAGAAGTGCACATGCCTCCATTGCACATTTGCAGTCTAGGTGGCAGTTTAACAAATAACTGTGGATCATAATTCATATAATTGTGATATCAGCTGTGAAGATAACATCGTGTTCTAGATTCGTAGGTCTGTGATGGACTGCGTTTAGATGCATTTCTGCCAGCTCACTGGTTTTACCTAGTGAAAGTTGCTGCGAGTTGATCAGATTTTTACATATACATTTAGCTTTGCCAGCTCAGAAGCCTTGAAGTTAGAACGAGTGGCCCACTATCATTACCTTCAATTTGGTACCAAAATACAAACTTTTGCATCAACTTGAAATGACTGAGTGTCTAGACCGCCCACTACTATGTTCTGTGGCAAGACAGAAAAGGAGTGTAAGAGAATCTTTTGGGATAGTACGGAGCACCATCATTAAATCTATGTAGATAGGTGACGTATCTCAAAATTTCTGCAAAGCTAAAGCCAAGGTTTTTCTGGATAATCTATAACTGATAAAAGTTGCTGTTCCATATTCAGATCTAGAAAAAGATAAAATATATGTCGAACATGTTGCATATCATCAATTACGGCCTATTGCAACCAAAAACACATTTAGATGACGACTCTTCTCTTTAAAAATGGCGGATCAAATATTTCACGTGGATGATCTAAAGTCAGAGTGATGGATCAGATTCTGTATGACCTGGAGGACATCTTCAGCAGGCTTTAGAAGGTGCTGGCTTAGAAGTGTTTAGCAGCATACATGCATTTATGAGTTTGCATTTTTACAGCAATCACTGAAGCAGCTGGATATAATTTTTAAAGATTATACCTTCGACCATATTGCTGATGACTCATCATTTTGATGAATCATCAGCAATATGGTTTTTAATGCTCAGTCCTATGATCTTCTTTTGTTCAATAATGATAAGTTAATCATTTATTGAGTTTCTGATTAAGAGTAACACTGCTGCTGATACCAATGAGTTGTTTGGCATTTTTTAGGAATTCGAAGCCTACAAGAAGCACTCCCAAGGACTCCTTCAAGAGGAAAAAGAACTTAATGCCAGACTTCGTCATCTTGTTAACTGATAGCTACGAGGAATTTTCTAAATTGAGAATATTTTATGTGTATGGAATTATTCTTGTTAGCGTGACTATCAAGTATACATTGTTCAAGTAGAGTTTATAAAGTGTCTGTGATGAGCGTTGACAGTTAAATGTTTGTTTTGTTTATTTCTGTAAATTGGTTTCTCATACTTGAGTGGTGTGGAGATATTGACTGACTTTTTCTGATTAAAAATATACTTAAATGTATATTATTTTAAATTTCCAATGTGATTGTTACTGTACAATGACAATCAACATTATTGTTCTTTTTTTTAAACTAATTGCTGCAGTTCTTGTAGCATTGTGTCTACGAATTAACTGGTTCCCGAGACTTAGATTTTCTGGATGCAGAAGAAACTCTAGATTACAATTACGATTTCCAGAATTACAATTACGTTTATTAAATGAGCTGCGATAAGTAAGCAAGCAAGGAATCATAGCCTTTATTGCTCCATTAACACATGTTAAAAAGCACATTGAAATTGAATGTAAAATAGTACAGATATAATAATGATATATTGAAATAATATTGCATGTTAATTGCCTAATAAATTGCAACCTTGACCTTACATCTCTGTAAGTGGCCGATCGACTAGAGCAGTCTGCTCGTAACACTCAGTGTGCGCTGAGTGAGCGGGTTCGACCCTCGTCCGGGGAGTCACTGTGTAAGGACCTTGAGCAAGTCCTTCGTGCTCAATTGCTTTGCAGTACAACTGCAGTTGCGCCGTCGAGGTGTGTGTTTGGACTTCTGAGCAAATATGCTGGAAGAAGGGTGGTATCAAATTTAGGTAATAAACACAATAAATAAAATTAAAAAATCTGTAAAATACATAACATAGTAATAATTATTCATAAGTAATAAAGAGAGTTTGCCCACAACAGAAGGCTTACGAGTCAGCTGAAGGCCTGCATAATACAAAATGTGAGTTTCTTTCTTATTTTTTTTCTAATTCAATTAATTAGTTGATGGAGTTGAACAACTGTGGGTGGGGAGATGGCTGAATGAAGATCAGAGCTAGCAGGCTTGAAAACCTGCTAGCCCCATAGGATTAACTAATGCTTTCATTCACTAGGTTGGTAAAATGAGCAGTAACACAGATGAGCCTTGCAGGCGACCATAATGTTGAATTTGACTCCTGTTAAACTTGCTATCATTTGTTACTACAATATCATGTAATCGTACTTCAGTTTGTCAGTCTGAGTTGAATAAACTATAATATATTATGGCTAGTAAATAGGTTAATGCACCATAGCTTTCGTTGGTTACTTATGAATTCCGGAAATAACGATTATTTGGTAAAGGCACTTACTTACTTATTGCGGCTCGAAGTGCCTTGATGTACTTGACTCGGTAATGGTGCATTCGTCCTGCATTTATATTCTTGAATGAAATTTGTATTAGAATACAATCTCTTTGTTCGTCGTGTTTCCGGTTCTCGTAGCATTTAAAAGCGTCGGCTGAGTGGCCAAAAGGGAGACTGCGAGTTAAACATCTGGCGAGCGGCGAGTTGGCGCAGAAAATGTTGGCCGTTGTCGTTGAACATATGTGAGGGCGCAGATCGTTACGTGGCCTATATATCAGATGACCTCGGCTGACGGCGAGTTCTCGTGCAGCGACTAGTTTCAAAGGCGTGGATAATGGACGTCATCGAGATATTGAGGCTGGCAGTGCTCATTTGGATGTTCATCGTTGGTGCTTTTCTGGACTTCGGATTTGGGTTGGGAGAGGTCATCTGGGCAGTGAACTGCGGAGGAGAGGCACACACCGACATTCAGGGTATAACGTACCAGAAGGATCTGCTGAGAGTAGGCGTGGCATCCGATTATGGGCGCAGCCTTCAGATGATCCAGAGGGTTCTTCCTCAGGACCAGATTGTCTACCAGACAGAGCGCTACCACACGACGAACTTTGCCTACGAAGTACCCATAAGTAGAGACGGAGAATACGTGCTTGTTCTCAAGTTCTGTGAAGTTTGGTTTACGGAACCAAATCAAAAGGTGTGTCAACCTTGCCCTTAACTGTTTTTATGTATAAATCGGCTTGTTTAAAGTTCCAACTTTAAAACGCATATTTTAGGCGTGGCTTGTATGAAGACCTCTGCGCAACCTTTAGCGCATGCGCACTCTAAAAATTTATAATTTTTTATAGTTATGTGTTGTGAGCAGTGTTGGGCACGAGACCAAAACCTCGAGACCAAGACCAAGAGGACCAAGACCAAGACCGGGTGGTCCGAAACCAAGACCGAGGGTCCGAGACCAAGATCGATACTCTTTTTTTATAAACAATTCAATTTATTAAGACGCTAAAACGTAATAACACGCTTAAAATATTAATTTTATTGCTGAAAAATACTAATCTTAATAATGGTCCAGAAAACAGTTTTACCGGCCAGTCTGAACTTTTGTGGGTTCAGCCTTTGGCTTCGACCTAAGAATATCACGCTATAAATTACTTACAGTATACGATAGGTTCTAAATAAGACATCTGAATAAGTAGATTAACGTTCCGTTTGAATGATGTAGGTCTACTTGTACTTGGAGTTGCAGGTTAACAGTGATTGCACGTGGCTGACCACATAATTATTAGATTGTTCCAAAACCTTTACATTTGTGAAAGCAAATTTTGAAATGGCTGGTTTTGTTGCAAATGCATTTTTTCCCCTATAGTAACATGTATAGCATGTATACATGGTCAGCATCTCATTAATCGATAACAAGCGTGTAGGGCTTTAACATCCGGTGTCTCTAATAATATATCAAATATCAAAGAAATTCCTCTGATACGGCAAATGACCAAGAACGCTAATTTAAGACGGAGACCAATCCGAAGACCGTTCCTTTAAGACCAAGACCGACGCAGTCGAGACCAAGACCGATGGTTCAACACCAAGACCGATGGTCCGAGACCAAGACCAAGACCGATGCATTTGAGACCAAGACCGCGATCTCGAGACCATATCCCTGGTTGTGGGCGTCGATTATAGTCAGGTTAAGCATTGTGAGGGTCGGTTAGGGTTAGGTTAAGTGTTGTGAGGGTTATTTAGGGTCAGGGTTTGTGTAGTTTTTATACATACACGAAAATTCACCTTAGTTACTCCTTGGTGTCAATCACGTGCTCCAAGTATTTTGTTCTGACCAATGGCAGCAGACCAAAAAATCAGAATGTTATGCATAAGTTTAGTCATCAAAACTATAAGTAAGCTGGGTCAGGTTAGGCATCATGAGAGTCGGTAAGGGTCAGGGTTAGGGTTAGTGTCATTTTTAGATATGTACGAAAAACCTTCAACTGCAGGAGTAATTTTTTCAATCTTTCTGTGACCGAAGTTTCGGCTGCAGAAGTACCATGCTTTTGTTATACTTTAGCTGAGTGTGTTTTTATGGCCCTTTCAGAAGTTCTGACATGTGCTATGCACATATTCAAATACTTGCATTCATACACACTTGTTGATATCTTCGATAGACTTATACATGTTTTTGCTGATTTAGCTTAATAACTGAAATAAAAAATGCATGACATAAATTGTGTATTTTCTTTAACTCGTCATGTTAATGTATTTTAGGTTTTCGATGTAGCATTAAATGGGCAGATCACGATCATTGATGGCCTGGACATTTTTGCTAAAGTTGGTCGAGGGGTTGCCCACGACGAAATAATTCCTTTCAGCGTTAAAAATGGAATCGTTCGAGTCCGGGATGAGACAACTTCGCTGAATGGAAAGCTGCTTATAGAATTTGTTAAAGTAAGTAGCATAGCAGTTATTCACTCTTGTTAATTTTGAAACTGTTTTCCAGCTCTGCTGACATGGATATTTAGTGGAATCCAAGTTTTATTTAAGAATTGTGGCCATTTGATGACTTTCACTTTATAGATAAAAGATTCAAGTAATAAACATGTGAAATGGTGTCTTTCAATAATGTACCATGTTTAAGTTAGTGAATGCTCTCAGTTTTTAATAAATTGCTTAGTTTATTTGTGCTGTTTTGTGCAGTAGAAACACAGGATTTATCTGTTAAAGGTTTTGCTCACCCAATGGTTGCTTTCTTTAACTTACGATGATTTTATTTTTATAAAGTATTTTAACAAGGTATGGTTGCACAGATAAATCTAATGATGTACAAATTAAAAAAAACACCTGAAAAGTTGATTCTACACTGCTAACTTTGGAATATTTAAAAAAAACTTTAAGATCCTCTACCTCCTTTCTGGCGGTCTCTATGGCAACCAGGCTTGGGTGTTCCCTTGAAATGCTTAACCCGTCTGGTGTGATGCAGGGCTTGTGGATAAGATGGTGCCCTGTACTTGGCTTTGGAGTGGCATTTTTAGATTTTGGGTGTATGATTATGATCAGATGTTTTATGGATGTATTATGAATATATGTTTTATGGTGTATTATGATTAAATGTATTATGATTATGATTGAATATTTTATGAATGTGTTATGATTATGATTAAATGTGTTGTGACAATGATTAGATATATGCAACATTTAGATATGGATGGCATCTATCATGTTTGAGAGTAAAGCGTGTACACGAAAATTTGACGATTAATCATTCCTCCCATGGATGTATTAATTGTTAATACAATGAATATGATTCCTCCAATAATTTTTATATATAGATTTCTTGTTATATAGGCCTATTATGACAATGATTAGATGTTTTATGAATGTGTTATGATTATGATTAAATGTGTTATGATTATGATTAAATGTGTTATGGATGTGTTATGATTGTGATTAAATGTGTTATGATTATGATTAAATGTGACTGTGTAGTGTGTACTCTGCAATTATTAATTTTCTTATACAATCATAGTAAAAGAGCTTGCCGCAAGAAACCTATTCCAGATGATGTCAAATGTTTCCTCTGGCATTAACTTGAATGCTTTTGTACTGTTCTATGCTTTTTTAATTCTAAAATTAGTAATGATAATTTTGAGTTTAAAGTGATTAAGGGAATGCATGTTCTTTTATTGCTTGTACTTTGAAATTTAAAAAATGCTTAATGATGTAATTCAATAGCAATCAAGAAAGTATCCTGTTGCAGAGCAACAGATTACTAATTAAAATTTTAATTTCAATTACATCAATTAAATTATTGACCAGTTCCAGAAATTGTGGCTTCTTCTGTTGCTTTGAAACTTTTGAATTGCATTTGCTTTTCTGCTCACAGCTTGAGAAGGACAATCCAAAAGTCAATGCCATCTATGTCATGAGAGGAACTGTTGACGGTCAGTTATTTTAAACTATACAGTTAGAATAGCTGTATGGTCTCAAGTTACCTTTGCTATTGGAGTGATAAAGACTGTACTTATTACTTACCATTTAACACTTTGACAATGAGAATGTACTAAAAGTGACTGGGAGACCAATGCAGCTCTTGTTGTTAAAGTGTAAAGCAGGACGGTGGCTTGTTAACTAGCAGCGTATAAACGAGTCCACACTATATGTACTTATTATTATTATATCCTCGTTTATTAATCAAGCTTACAATCCGCAGCAAATGACATTCTTGTACAAAGAACAGAAAAAATTTTTAAGTTGCCTCCATACATAAGCATCACCAAATGTTTCTATAAATGTTGATGTATGGAACTTTTTTTGCTGTTTACCTAAAAAGTGACTTGTAGCTTCATTGTTCAATGATCGATTTCATAACGCTGACGATAAATTGACGAGCTTTTCAGTGGCTAATTAACTAATTATTGTATGCTGCTTGTAGATGTTCCTCGCCTTCCGCCTCTGCCGGGTATGGAGCAGAAGGAACGAGGGGAAGAAGAGGAAGAGGAGCCAGACGACGAAGATTCCAAGCGGCTGAAACGCCGGCACACGACGGTGGAACCTAAGGTCCTCGATCCGTACGCGGCGGACGACACGGGCAGCATGATGCTGCCTCTGATCGTTGCTGTTGGAGCGTTCATTCCACTGCTCTTCTGTCTGTGTAAGCTCTAAGGGAACCAGTCTCGATCTGACGTCGCTGCCACTGGTCTGTAGTGCTGCTCCCTCTGCCAAGTGCTTTTGGCGCTTCGTCGATCGTTTGAACAATGTGGTGTAGTGATTCTGTTACAGGGGTCATTTTGTTCGACTGCTTCTAAAGGAGACCAGACTTCCGAAGACAGGAATGGAAAGTCGGCATGGGAACGAGGAGGAGAGGGAGTTGGGCGCAGTCTGAAGGAAGGATGCCTGGGGATGCAGAGAGGAAGTCACAGTTACTAGTCTGATGATACTTTTCTTGTGGTACTGGTTTTTATTTTTGTTTTCAGTTTTACTAATCAGAAATGACGGTGTCAACTGTTTTCAGCCATCCAGAGGAGTTCCTGCTGTCGATCTGCTGTAACAAGCATGTCACTGTTGCTGGTTTTAAGCTGAAGGACACAAACTACTTCAGTGCATGAGGGCTTGCACAACTTCTCACAGATGAGCTGTTAAGTGTGGTAATGTGACCACGCCAGGATTGAGCTGTGCAATGTGTTTACTCCAAACGTGGTGACCTGACTGTTTTCCTCATTAATCCCAGCCACCTGAAATGGTTTTTTAATTGCATACTAGGAAAACTGTTAAGTCTTTATTTAATACGTAAGTAGTGGAGTTTCCCACCACAAGTTGGCACAACCTAACGAAGATTTTTCCCTAGGTGTGCTACTTGTGCCAATAAATTGTTATGTTTGTATGATCGTGCAATATAAGTCTGCATTGAATTGGGGTGAACTGAAACTCTACTCTGAACTCTGCTCGGCCCGAGTTTCATAGTAATAGGCATAAACTCGGACTCAGACAAACAATGGATACGAGTTTTAATCTTTCAGATTTTCTGTTTTGGAAACGAAAATCGGATTTTTCAATTTACAAAACAACAATTGACGTAACTAAAAACACAAACACTGTTACGGTTAGTATTTGCTAGTTATTGCATCTTAGTGTAAACTCTGGAAAAACTAAAAAAACTTCATGAAGGTTGTGCTAACTGCCCAACTGAAAATTAAGAGAATGAGGATTTTTACATTTTCTAAAATTGGACTGTGCACAGTTCAACTTGTAAAATTCAAACTCGGTTCATCCCTTCATTGAATAGATTAGAATGGAGGAATCTTACTTAAGCTTTGACTTAATGATAA
The DNA here is from genome assembly GCA_959347315.1 of Bimastos eiseni. Lineage (NCBI taxonomy): Eukaryota > Metazoa > Annelida > Clitellata > Crassiclitellata > Lumbricidae > Bimastos > Bimastos eiseni. The sequence goes on from OY365819.1 coordinate 16,914,024, forward strand.
ACTTCCTCCTAGTATTGTGCTTATGTGTAGTTTGTCATTCCCCGATCATGTTTCTAATCCAGTCTGAAATCAGTTAAAGATTATGTCTCTACTTTGAAAACTTACTTGAAACAAAGCTGTTACTGAAAAGCATCTTCAACTAGTAAGCATTTCAAATAGCAACTTATCCCCATCATATATACAAGTTGAAGTTTGAATGATAGTGTCCTGTAGAGCTGTACCAATATAATACGTCTGTGCGTAATCAGGCCGATTATTAGAATAATCGGTAACCGTAATCGGCCCCAATGTTAAAAATGTATTTTCTTAATTTTGGCAGATTGCCACTCGTGAGATTGCAGATAAATTTACTATTACCACTTACTGGCACAAATATTTAAATAAATTTATTTGTTTTTTAATTGTTGTAAACAGAAAGAGAGCAGAAATATCAATTTTTTAAATGATCAGCTTTATAGTTGGTGGCGACCATTTCAATAATCGCGGCATAATTGTTAGACAGTGGTATCGCTACAGCTCTAGTGTCTTGTCCAGAGTGCTTTGAGATGTTCTTAAGGACACTGTGACGTTTTTAAATATGTATGTGTACATTCTGTGTGTTGTGCAGACGTCTCTTGGTTAATTTTGATGTGATGGTACAAGATGTACGCAGACTTCACATGTTTGAGTGAGATGCACTCAAACGGTGTTAAAGCATTCAGTTTCGTTATTTGACATGAGCTGTTCTGCCGAATTCTGGCAGTGCTCTAGTTTTCCGGCCATCTGTAAGGGACATTCCAAATCCATGTTCTAACGTGTGCTTTACCACACTGCGTTATTATTCTCTCCTGAGGGTCTGAAACCAGCTTTTTTTATTTAGGAAGAACATTAGACCAGTAATTGTCTTATCCAATTTCTTACTGCTGACTGGCATGTAAATTAATGCTGCTTTAAGATCTGTGACAGTGTTTGTTGCTTGATTTGAGGAATTTGTTTAACTTTGTGCGCAAGAAATTCGCTGTTTGTGCTGACTTCCATTGTACAATGGTTGAAATCTGGGTTTGATGAATCTAGATTCATTGACCTTACAATTGCTGGCAATGCCATCAAGCACATTTTTCTGCGATTGTCAACAAGTGTAGCCAGTTTTTAAATATGCACATTTACTGGTTGGCTTAATTGACCTTCTTCTAACTGCTTTTATTGGAATGTGGCAAAAGGTATCTTTGCTCCCATTCTTTGATTAATGGCACTTTCTTTGTGAATGAAGATTGCTTTTCTAGATGCATCAATCTTGATCTGTATGATACAGAATCTCTTGCTCATGTTAAATGGGATACTACCTGTTGCAGTTGATTTTGAATTTACATGTTCATGTGTATGGCTTAGTTTATTTTAGCCAGTTTTTGTGGATCATGGTCTTCGTTCTGGGCAAACTTTATTCCAGTTCGAATGATTTCTGTGTATGTTCATTTTCATAATTATCTGTGACATTATATGTTGGATGTAATTTTAGTTCTGGCATTTCCTAATTTAAGTGTGTTGGAAGAATATTGAGAAATGTTTTACATCTAGTGTTTCATGTTTTACATGTAGAGCCGATATGCTGCTGCTGCTGTTGTAGACGTCTGTAGCGTGATGTGATACATTAGTAAACATGTCGCAGACTCATTGATTCATGACTCGATTAATTTGTTTATTGTTGTTGTTCAGTTTGTTCTCAAATATATTTCAATCTGTTCTCTAGGAACTTCCATGACAGCCTCTTCTGGCTTGGTAACTCAATACGATGACGACATTTCTGTAAGCACTAGTCATCCTGCTGATCCGACGCTCTGCGACAAGTGTAAACTAAAATAGTACCTGGTTCACCTCTTATTTTACAGCTGCTTATTTTCCCTTGATGCAGAGTTTGGACTGAAAATGAGTAGGTTATCAACTGCAAAAAGTGATTGATGAATGATATTTTGACAACATCAGTTCATCTCTGAACTCAAACCAGGTTCAATCCCGATTGACAAGATAAACTCCAGCAGGGAGCATTGCACCGTTTGTGGCAACAGGTGGCCGCATATGTCTGCAGTTGACAAGTGACACTGCACCTGAAGTTGTTTGCTACTGATGCTGCTAAAGCAAATTTAAAACTGTTGCATTACTTTAACCCTTTAAAAACGATCTGCATAGGTTTGTCCATACATTTTAGTACATGCTCATCAGCGAAGTTTTAAACTAATAATTATTTAATATATAACTATTACCGATGAACTGCAGGTTAAATTCTTTTAATCCTGATTTTAATCCTTAGCATCATGCTACTAGTTGTAGTTCAGGTTATTTATTGTTATTCCAGATAATATTGATCAGTTGAAACACAGCTTACAAGTAAGATTGTCCCATTGTGTTACTTTGCATAAATGACCATGCATAACATAAACTTGACCAATGGAACTAGGAAATGTGTGAATCTAAATAAACCTTTTCTTGTACCTTGTTACAATTTTGTCTTATGATTTTCTGTTGAATTTGAATTCACAATAATTGTTCTGCTTATTTGGCTTAGAAGTTGCAACTTAAATTTGATTTGTAGTTTGTGTCACATGCACTTGTAAATTTTGAAGTGCTTAAAGTCAATTTGCATAATTGACTTTATTGTGCTTGAAACAATGTAATATGAAAATTATAATTTAATTGGTTTCTGTCTTTCAGTATTAAGGCTATTATTATACTCAAGACCTTCTCCTGATTTTGTTGTAACCTAATGCCCAATTTCTTTAATTTAACCAATTATTAAATCGCAATTCATTGGGCTTCAATAGGCCACTACCGAAATGCTGTGAACATATATTCACTAGTTGCTTCAAAAGAAACAATGTAATCAAAGTTTACTTATCTAGCTGGTTTTAAATGGAAATATTCAGTGGTTCCAAATATGGAAATAAACATGGCACACTGGAGTTGCCTGCAGAGTAATTCCTCAATTGTTTATGTAAAGCCTAGGTTCATTCTTGGGATCAGATATTCCTAGGCACAAATCTTCTAGGGCAGTCCTGACCAAAAAACCCAATTGATGATGTCAATATCAGAAACAAATTCTACTTGTTTAAATGTTTTCAGTTTTGTGTAGCTTTGATTGCCTGGAGCCTTCATATACAATAAACTATTACACAGGATAAAGTTTTTGTTATTTTGTTACTATTAAGTATATTGATAATACCAGTAATTACATTATTACATCAAAAGAACTCTACTCATCTCGATATGCACTTAAGTTTTGAGACTGTCCAGGGTCATACCAAGCTATAATTGCGTCCTGTGACTAGCATTAATCGGGCGTTCCCACATTTTGTTGCCTATCTAAATTTCGAATATAACATAAAATTCAGTAACAGACAGATTGTTTTTTGAAGAATCCATTTTGGATGGATAATAATAAATATTTTTAAAGAAACTAAATATAATGATCTACAGATATATAATAATAATTTTGATGTCTGTTAATTATAATCAAACTTAATGTTGGCCTAAATGTTTTGAAAAAAGCAGACAACTATATAGGGTTGACCGATGACTTAAATTTTGAAAACATCGATGTCATATTAAACCAAAGTTACCAAGCAACAAAATAAGATAAATGATTCATTATGATCTAATATAAAAACTTAAATTATCATTATTATTATTATTACAGCAGTTTTATATAGTGCCCCTTCAAGGCCATCTACTCAGAACTGCTCCCCGACCAGGAACGATCCAACAGCAACAAGGCCAGATAAGAAAAGGGCAGATTGGCCTATAGGCATGAAATGCAGTGCCACTGGAAGGCCATTCCAGGTCACTGGACCAGCCAGTGAGAAAGCACTGAGCTGACAGATAGCAGTCCGCGCACGGGGACAAGTAACTTCATTTGCGCAGCAGAGCCCAACGAGCCATGGCGTGGAACAATGACAGATGGCAGTAATCTGAGATAGAGGGGCTCCAGGCCCTCACTGCAAAGCCCTACCAACGCAGACTCGCTGTAGATAAGGGAACCAGCGCAGAATGTCACGCATGTACCTGGAGATTCTGTCAAACTTAGGGATGCGGCCTACAATTCCGGCAGCCTAGCACAAGACCCTGTCCAGGTATCTTAGCCCGGAGCTCATCATATAGGCCTACAGGATGTAATAGCCACCAAAATACTTTAGTTGCACGTTTCTACTGAAATTTTAGTTTTTAGAAAAAATGAATTTATGGAATAATTAAAGTTATTCCATCCTGAAATTTGCACCCATTCTATATTTGTGCCATGTGCCACGGCATTGCTGGTACCACCCTCTGTACGGCCCGGAGGAGTCTGTCAACCTGCCACACCAGTAAACTACATTGGTTAGAGCATGGGCCACATCCAATAGATCACAAATCGCCCCCTGAAGGTGGCTTATTTCAGACTAGCACAGTCCGTAAATGGGGGAGCTTAATTAGTGTGGTGCCTATTTAGATTGTCCATGGTGGTGAAGGATCGCACCCAATCAATTCATAGCGTCAAGGCCATACAGTCACCATATAAATAGTGTACACTTACATGTAGCTAGAGACTACGAAACAACTACCCGCACTACAGCCCGTACTACTCACCAACCGAAGCAGACATGAGAATACCTGTGGAATGAATGCCAATATTTAATTGGTTAAAATCAACATTAAAAAACCAAAAACCGGACCTACTCGTTAGCAGTTGCTCATAAACAGACACGCTTTCATAGCCACTTATCAGTTAACTTGGCAGAGTACAAGAACCTGTAATAAGGCAATAAAGAACACAAAACATACAACAAAACTTGCATCTACACATATTTTTCATCTGTTTTCAATTTCTAAAAGCAAGCAGACGTACTTCAACCCGATAATCAAGTGGCCTCTCGAAGCTTGACGTGAACTACAGGATATAACCATAACTTTTGGTTAAAGTTATATGTCTGTAGACTGTTGTAGAGTTAGACAACGGACTTCCTAAGATAAAATTTTCTGTGATGTACAAAATACAAACCTTTCAAACCTAGTTAATCCATTCATTGTACGTATATATATATACATCACGCGTACATCATAAATACCAAATATAAAATTTCTACTCCATGCAGCAGCAAACGATGGCCTTAATTCTTGACATTCAAGAAGTAGATTCCTTTGTACTATGTAATGAATGAAAACAATGATAGATGCAATGCTTAAAATACAACATACGTGTGGCATATATATTTATATATGTATACACATATATACGGATTGTGCACCCACATATGCTCGTTAACTTGATGCACAATGTTAGGTATACGTACGGTGCTGCACGAACGTCCAATTCCAGCACAAATTTACAGCACGACACACTGCACACAATCTGTACACGTCTATAACGCACATAAAAACAAAACTATCAACAGAAAGTACACGATGTTGGACATCACAACAGTTCCTCTGAGCTTCCGCCACCGGACGTCCTCCTTCTCCAATGCCACCCCCTGTCCTATAGATGGGTCCTTGGCGACCACAGGCAGGAATCGAACTACAGCTGCTACCAATCAATCGGTCAAGAGAAGAGGATTCAAGCCACTTGCCATCTGGATTAATATTCGCATTCGACCACACCGCTGCGAAACACTCTGCAGACAATGATGCACGACTGTCCGATGTTCTGGTCCCATCTCGTGTGATTTTAGCTCTACTCTCAACAGACATTTCCCAAGAGCATAGGCAATGTTTATTTTGTAACTCCCACTGCCACTAAAAGCAGAAATGGCTTGCATTGTCCTCCAATTAAATTCCATCGTCATACTGCAATCGATCCGCGGCCATGAGTACAAACTGCCTCATCCTGATATGAAAATGATGGCTTGTTCCAATCTGTTTAAAGCTCTACACAGGGTGAATGTTCTGATTATCAGGACAAACGAGCACAGAGAGAGATAGCCGTATCTGAGCAACCGAGCAGACTAAGGCCGCCGACACGGCTCGCACAGACCTGCTGTTGCTGGGCCATTAAGCACTTGTTGTCATGGTGACAACCCTAGGCTGCTTCAAGCAACCACGACCATGGAATCCTTATAACTCTGCAAGATATGTTACAACTGCTGCTTATCGCCAGACGACTTGCTAGCCTTCCACATGTCTTCGTCTGAGAGAGCCTCATACTGTGAAGATGAGTGATCGATCTGTCGACTGGTGTTTCCAGAGGCCATATTGCTCGCGCCGGGGCTGTGACCAACGGACGAGGCAGAGCTCGTCTGTCCAACGACGTACCTCGAATGCGCCGTCTCGGAAACTATGAATTCGATTTTCTCCTGAGGAAGAATCGATTGATATGTCGTAGCCTCGGCCATGGAGATCAGGCGACCAGTCTCACAGCCGGGCAGAGATGACGGCGTAGTCGGGATGTCCTTTTCTTTGACAGAGCCCTCCTGCTGGTCCTGCGTGAGCGGTTCCATTGGGTGAGATCGGACGGCCACCACTGGCTCGATCCTCGGTCTACCGGAGTCGTCGCTCGGGAACCTGTCAGAGCTGCCCCCGCAGTCTCCTTGCGACAGAGACTTCTCGTCGTATTTCATTTCTCTTTCCAGCGGAAACGGCACATACATGCCCTTCACCATCGGCTGCGGAGACGACGACTTGTGAATGCCGAGGCTCCTTCCAGCATTCTCGGATGACGGTGCGTGGCCCCTGCGTACAGAGTCGGAGAAGCGATTCGCCGAAGCCGCGTACGGCCCCTCGGACGTTGCGGTCGACTGTTGGGCCGAGCTGTGATTGTCAACCGGCTGTCGCAAATTACCCGGAGAACCAGATAGCATCTCCACTCGCTCATACATGAAATTCTGACCGGAGGACGGCGGTCGGTAGGGATGATGTGCCTGGCCTGGCGCCTGCCTGGAACGCGAGCCCTCTGCCGCGATCATCTGCCACTGGTGCAGGTCCGCGGCTGCTATTTTTCGATACTGATAACCCACTTTTGATCCATCGTCCACGACGACGGCCATGCTGCCGTCCTGGCCCCACTCTCTTGCGTCGACGTCCCCCCTTCTGAAGAAATATACGGCGTCCATCGGGTGCAGGGACGTCCTCTTCTCCCACGGCATCCCCCTGTCCCCGTCCGGCTGGCCCATCCCCCCCATGGGCGACGCCTGCTGGACGTAGGTCAGGTCCGACGCCAGATCGGCACACTCGTCGGACGACATTCGGGAGCTCCTGCCGCCGGCGCTTCCTTCGGCTCCGTTTGGCGCTCGCGTCTGGGAGACTGACCCGGCGGATTCGGCGCTTCCGGCCGATGACCGCTTGTTCTCTGCCTGGTAGCCTATAACCATAAGAAAGTACACATCCAGGTCATGCGCCAGTCACCCTATTGTTAGCAGCCAAAGTGGGTCAAGCGCCAAAACACATCATTAGGGATCAGCCAGTGATCGACTGGAGCAAACAGCAAAGCTCAGGAACCATTTAAAGACCAGAATCACTCTACAACAACAGAATACAAGATCGAAATACACTCGGCAATGTGTCCATTCCACTGCGCCATTATCAACACAGAATCAATTATTACAACTCTTTTATCTTACCTTAAACATACTGTATAAACCTGTCTGAAAAACCTGTCTCAGCAGCTTCGAGAGCTTCGTAAAAAGCATTATAAAAATGCCCCCACACATCACCTGTCTGTCTAAGATGCTATAAATACTGACATTAATACAGTGTCCCACATTGTAATAGTTTAACATTTAGTGACACAAGAAAATTGCAAGAATTTCAGTATTAAGACAGCTTTTAAGTTTTCATTGGTCACCTTCAAAACTGTCTACATCCAATAGGGGTTCTATATAGAAGTCCTCAACAGCACATATACAGATATTTTATATCATTATTATTATTGATCAGCACTTTTATTGTGCCCGTGTTTAATGCTGGGTGCATCAATTGATGGCACATCAAATCCAAACCTTAATCAGGAAACTTCAGAGGGCTGCAGCAGCAAAGTTGCAATTAAAGGTAAATAATCAATAGTTGCTTCAACAGAAGGCAATGAATTTCTTGACTATAATAATCAAAATTGGATCAAAGAGGTAAGCTGAATGCCTCATATTGCAAATGAATAGTTCTTACGAGGTCTGGCCGACAGCAGGCTGGTCATCGTCTGGTGGGTGGCGGCGATACTTGTCGGAGGTTTGCCAGTACGAGGTGATCTTGGACTGTTCGACTTGACTGAAGCATCACTACCACAACCTGAGTTAAGTCAACAGAAATACTCTCAAAACAACAACACACAGAAGTTCTCCTCTGTGGACAAATCAGAGAAAACAATAATGGCCAGAAGAAACAGCTGAAAGGACATTTATAGATTGTATAAGATCACAATTACTATCATCCATCAAACACCTAAGAAAATTCAAGTTCAATAATCCGCGCTGCATTGCCTATCTAGTCTTTGCGCTGGTCCGGCGCTGCATTGAAGGCCTGGCACTCCTTACCTCATAGAACTATGTTGCGCCACAGTAACTGTTCAATGGCGTGGCTCATTGTGCTCTGCTGTACAAGGGAAGTTATTTGTCCCTCATGCGCGGACTGCTATCCGACAGTGTCGTGCTTTCTCACTGGCTGGTCCAGTGACCTGGGATGACCTCCAGTGACCTGGGATAGCCTCCAATGGCACTGCATCTCATGCCTATAGGCCAATCTGCCCCATTCTTCTCTTGCCTTAAGATTGTTCTAATTGGCCGAGGCTGGGCTGGGAGCGCTTCTGAGTAGATGGCCTTGAAGGGTCACTATATAAAACTGCTGTAATAATAATAATAATATTAATCAATGCATCTTTTGTAGAGGTGACAAAAGTGTGGTACCATTCAGCCATGTAAGGCATACATGTGCACATACAAACCAAAGCAAAGCAAAGCAAAGGCTACTAACTTACTTAGTTCTACTAAGTACCATAATTTCTGGATTAAATCAGTCATCAATTTTTACTTAATAATATAAATTGAAAAAAATATCCCAAAGCAATCAGGAAGAGCCAAACAACACCTCAGACCAATCCCTTGACTTACCTGTTGGCGAAGGTGAAACCGAATTGCCGTACCACAGATTTCTAGTTGGCTCGGGTTTCATGTGGCCCCCAGGCGGGCCAGAGCGTTCATCCAGTGGAATGCCTGGTGTCTGTCGACTTGACCCTCGGTCGTCCTTACCCAGCCGAGGAGATGGCGCTGTCGACAAATGATGTGACGCGTGATAATCAGAATCTTCTTTCTCTTTCTAGTCAACAAATAAGATACGATGCTGAATAATTGGTGTATAGATACAGGTGTGAATGAAAAGCTAGGCATTTTGATCTTTTACAAATTGTATTGAATTTTCGTTTATTCAAATAACTTGTTGTCATACAGCAACAATTTCTAATAGATAGCACACACAAGATATGATGGTATTAGGTTGCAAATGATTCTTTATAAACATTACTTTATATACAGTTTTTTATACACAATCTCTAAGCCAGCATTTCCCAATTTTTTTAGCCTTGGAACCCCTTTGATCTTAATTTTTTGGTGGAATCCAGTCCAGACTCCAAACTAAACATATTCTGTGGCAGGTACAAACGCTTGATAATGCATACAAGTTTTAGAATTACATTGTACAATACAATACACCTGAAATGTTGATATTGCCCTTCTTCCAACTCGAAAGAGCTCGAAAGTGCACATGCCTCAATGACACAACTGCAGCTGTAATGCAGAGCAATTGTGCACGAAGAACTTGCTCAAGGTCACTATACAGTGACTACTCGAACGAGCATCAAACCCGCACACTGAGTGTTAAGAGTCGACCGCTCTAATCAATCGGAAACCGTGCCACACAAGATTAATTAATAGCAACACAAATATCAGTGACAATAAGATAAGAATTTTTTTGCATATAAAGCTATACACAGCTGTTAAGCAAAAACCGGACTATGAAAAATTCTTATAATTTATTTAAAACCGTTCAAAGTGTATTGTCTTCAAATCACAGAAACCTAGTGTTTCACGGAACACAGTTACTACAACCATGTCATACATTCCACGATGCAGAAAAATGAAACATAATATACCATCCAACTTCTATTTAAGTTAAATATACTTTTCATCAACCCAACTCTTATTTAAGCAAAAAAAATTTTTCATCAATCCAACTTCCATTTCTGTAAAATATACTTTTCATCAATCCAACATCTATTTTAAAAAGCATGAATAATTTTTTCACAATGCAAGAACTCCTTGTATGAACCTAATTTCTACGTTACTTTCCCATTAAGATTGCCCAGACTTTAGTTTATATCGTTCGAGCCCAAACCATATTTGGACACAGCAAAAGCACACTGCTCAAAACTCTCCTCTTTAACAGGTAACATACTAATTAACCAACAGAAAATCCACTCACTAATTCCATGGCCATTTTCATTTGCCAGTTCAGATCTGGCGACGTCATCATCTGGGCTCCTCCCATTGCACCAGCTGAATAACTCCTCGACCTACTGGGCTCCTCGCTGACCCGGTGTGGCTGCTGTCCTCCGTCGGCAGTTCCTCCCCCCCCTCCACCTCCCGGGCCAGAGGGGCGGGAACCCTGGTGGTTGCCAGCAAGTATGGATGCAGGATGGTCACTTGTGGTTGGAGAGGAGCTGTGTGTTGCACTGAACTTCTTATGGCGAGTCTCACTGGGCGCCATGGTCCGCCCACCTCCGTCGGTGGGCATTCGACCACCCCCTTCCAAGGGCATTCGACCACCACCTTCCATGGGCATTCGACCACCCCCTTCCATGGGTATCCGGCCACCCCCTTCCATGGAGATACGACTACTTCCATCCATGGGGATCCGACCACCCCCTTCCATGGGGATACGGTCACTTCCATCCATGGGGATCCGGCCACTCCCTTCCATGGTGATACGGCCACTTCCATCCATGGAGATACGGCCACTTCCATCCATGGAGATCCGCCCACCCCCGTCCACGAGATTCCAGCCACCCCCTTCCATGGGTATCCGGCCACCCCCGTCCATGGGGATTCGGCCACCCCCATCCAAGTGGATCCGACCACTCCCATCCATGGGAATCCGGCCAACACCTTCCATGGGTATCCTACCACCACCTTCCATGGTGATCCGGCCACCCCCATCCATGGTGATTCGGCCACCCCCTTCCATTGCAGAAGTTGTTAAATAGTGCTGCTGTTGCTGCTGCCAGTCCGACTGCTGGGAGAAGGACATGGATGACCTTGGTGACGAATTGTGACTGCGCTGGATTGCCAGTGCCGATACGACCCCCGAAGGTCGTCCACCCGGAGATCCACCGTCGGAGTATGCAACGAAGTTACGCACTGCATCACCAGCGCCCCCATCCGCTGTCGTGCAGGACAGGTACGACCTGATCGCATTATTCAAGGTTCCCTCAGCTGAAATGCAACAAGAATAATCCAAGTTTAATCTTTAATTTAAATGCACATAAGGTTAGGGTTAACAGTCAAACTTAACAGTTAAAATGGATTAATATACTTTGTATTAATAATTTCTTATTTATAAACACACAAACTTACACACACACACATACACCTGGACAAAATAAATTCCATCCCTACAGGTAGGTGCATATAAAAACATTAGCTACCTTACAACACGTATAATGATTCCAAAACCTGTTATAGTAGAGTCGTTAGGAAATTCCAAGTTATGCTAATTTCTTCGTTATACTACCAGATCGTGTTTATTGTGTCCCTGTACAACAGAGCCACACAAAGCAAAGTATTTGATGAGCAAGAAGAAGCTGTATGTAGCTCCATTACTCATGGAACAGTTGGTTGGAAAATCTACTGTGATAGGCTGCGTGTCTTTTCGCTGCTCATGGGGGAGGTCGGATACCATTACTGGTTTCTATATTGGTGCCTGAAACTCTTTGATACATATGGGCCTTCTCTGGTCCCTACACCAGCCATCGTCCTAGGGCGTTCAGTACGAGGCCTACCATACCTCAGTCACCTTTCACACAAGCGTCATTCTCAAACAACATACGTACTTTTGTACATATTTATTAAGGTCAACAATAAGCTGACATAGATGCAACTTAACCCTTTAATGACCAGCATGTACAAAAATGTATAGGAAACATATGCAGCTTGTTGTTAAAGGGTTAAGCAAATTAAATGGGTTGGGGATTCTCAGGTCAACATGAGCAGCATTGGAATGCATTTTCATTCACATAAAGGAGATGGAATTCTGCAATTGATCATTGAGCCCATGAGTTAGCACCCTGCAAACTCATGGGCTTGGTCTATGGTAATGCTGGAGAATGCATGCCCCATCTTGATTAAGGTGACGTTGCCATGCAGAAATTCTTGGTACACAGCAGTATGCTTCTATGCAAGAAAGACCACCCCAGAAGTGGATTGGTATCCATCTAGCGCAAAGCGTGTGGTCACGTGAGAAGAACCAGAGAACGAACAGTGACGACGAATCCATGGAGAGCTCGAAATCACCCTCCCTCAGTGAATGCAAGAAGACCATCGCCTGAAGTTCCAGTCAAAGTCAAATAGTGAACCAGAAGTTAAACTATGGACTGACTTTCCCTCTCTCATCACAAACCATTGGGACAACAGCGTGCTGCCATTGAGGCCAGGGAGTAAATCTACAAAGACCCAATTGAAAATATTTTCCTCACGGCATGTTGTCACCATCTACCAAATATCATGCTTCCATCAACAAGCAAGCAATTCTAGCATCACTCTCCCACCCTCCATTCTCTCCTTAGTTTCTTTCCTATTGGTAATTCTGTTATTCGGGCGTCTCTTCTAGTGTGATCTCAATCCCTTTTGTAGCCTTTAGTTTTATAATTGATGTTCTGTATTTTTGCCTTGAGCAAACTGTTTGTTATGGCTAAATATAAACAATTTGATTGATTGGTTGACATCTTCTGAGCAAAGCCAAAACCACGCACCATTAACCGAAGGCATCGCGCCAGGAATATTCTCAATCAATTTGTAGTCCTGTATGATGATTTGGTCGATGTGCTGACCCAGAGTAATCGTCATAGCGGAATTTGCTGCCTCCGTCTGGTGCTGCGGCCTGTTGGACCCATCGGAAGAATGCTCGTTTCCTCCTCCTACTCCTCCTCCGTGCTGCTGATAAGATTGGCCGCTGTTGTCCTCTCGCTTTACTGTAATGGTCTTAGACTGGAGAGCTTCCAACTGGTTGTTGGTCAGAGCGCCGGACCTTTCTCCGTCGGCTGGACCGAAGCCGCGATTCTGGAATGGTTTGTACGAACCGCCTGCCATCGAAGAGGGTGGAGAGGGAGAAACCTGGCTCCGCTGCTGGGACGCCTGGCTCATAATGATGACATCTGAATGCTGTGACAACTGATCGAGTATCTTTGTCGTCTGAGGCGGCTTTGTCTCCAACGCATCCTGATTGATCTGCTCGGTGATGATAATGTCGATGAGGTTGGCTGCTGTCAGCGGTTTCTGCCCAGCTCTTCCGCTGCCCTCACTGCTCTTTCCGCCGTCTCCCGGGTCGCCCCCACCGTCTCCCCGAGGCCCGTTCAGGTCCTGATCCCCTCTCGCTCCGTGGGCCGACTGAGGTCGGGATCTGGCCGGGACCTGGTGTGGATCCCGTTCATCGGGAGTGGTGTGCATGTGGCCTTCGCCCCCCGGATGATGATATGGGAGAGGGTGGTGAGGGTGGACCTCGTACTCAGCCGAGTTTGGTCTTTGATTTCCCGACAGAGGTTGAGTCCTCGATCCACCGTCCGAGGATCCGCGTGGCGAGTGGATCCGGTCCTGTGCCGAACCGCTCGCACGAAGGCCCCCCCGGGACGTCGCCGGGTCACCGACGTACTGCTGTCCCGGCGGCCCCTTCGGGAACATTGTCCGCTGACCGGCTGCGGAACTATCCATGGTCATGCTGGCGGCCATGTCTTTGCAGTTCATCGCACGCCCCACCTGCTGCTGCTGCTGCTGCTGAATGGTCAGATGAAGCGGAAGGTGGACATTTTCCGGTGGCATGCACACAGCCTTTCCGGTCTCCCGGCCATACGCGTCTCTGCTTCCCGGCGACATGCTTGGCTGATGTGAGTCCTTCTCAGATGTCCGCATCTGCCCCTCCTTTCCTTGGGAATTCATCTGCTTCGCGGTCATGTAGTCGCCCATCAGGACCTCCTTTGCGCTTGAGTTGCCGATCTCGTGATACATGTTGGATGAAGTCGGACCCGTCGGGTATCCGGACGGCATGTTGTGGTATCCGGTCGACTGCGGCCGGTCCTGGTACATCTGTTCCAGACCGCTGGCGCTGCAGTACACGAGATTCTTGCCGTCGAGCAGCATCATCGGAATGCCACCGGGGTTTTCGTAAGGCATCCGGAAAGAGTTCTGATCGATCGATATGGCCCGGCCAAACTCATGCAGCTTTGGAGTTCCTTTGATGATTGACCCGACATCAGATCTGGCAGGAGGTGTCGGTTGCCGGTGGCCATCGTACCTAGGCGTGCCCATGGATATGGACCCGCCGGCTGCCGGCGACGTACTATTCAACACAACCGGAAGGCCCTGAACGATAGATCCTCCAACGTGAGGAGGCGGTTGAGCCACTTTGCTTCCCCTGCTTGGGTACCGCGACGGCTCCTTTATGAGGGGCGGTGGACCTGGGGCAACAACCTTTGACAAGAAAGCCCTGGTTCCTCCTGCTCCGTAGCCGGCAGGGCCGTGCTGCGAGTTCGGTTTTAACGCAGGTATGTTGGACGAGTCGACCGATTTTTCAGACATTTCACGATAAGGCGACATATCAGACTTGTGCGGAGTATTAGACCCCGACGGATACCGATACATGTCTGACCCTCGGACATCTTTCGAGTGATGACTGTGCGCCTGTGGCGGATTCGGCAACATCTGGCCTTCGCCCGCTCTGCCTTGCATCTGCGAGTGAACCAGAACTGCTTCTTTGTGAGCACGATGCTCATAGGATGACGAGCGGCTCGATAGATCCTGAGCTTGCAGATGTTTTTGATCGAATCCTGGACTCTGCTCCTTGTACAGAGAATAATCGATTCCTTGGACTGTTGTCCGACTGGCGTAGTTGACAGGCATGTCCCTCGATCGTCCCTCACCTTGCAGCTTTCCAAGACGATTGCCTGACTCGGAAAGCTCTAGCAACAGAAATCATTCGGCAATCGTCACCATAACAGTCACAATATATAAATGGCAAAGAAATCTGTATGGCTGGAGCCATTTATCTGTAAACTGATCTTATATCTTTAGAATTGATCTACGTATAGTTCCTCTGAAGGCAATGCCGTCGTATCTCTGATACAAACAGTCATTGATATACATAAAGTAGTATAGGTACATTTTAAACTCATTATGCTATTATACAAAGGCTTGACAGAAAAATTCTAAAATTAACCCTTTTACATTTTTCCTTGCATTTCAGTACACACCTTCATCTTAAAAAGATACATCTCTATTGAAATCAAAAAGTATTCCAGATGCTTCATTAATTGCAACTTGACCAAACTCCTTTAAATTTCTCATCTCAGTTTGTGTCAACTAACTCTTGGACTACTACTATCTGGATATCAAGCAAAAACGAATTCTGTTATTAGACTGCAGAGTTTGTTTTGGAAACATCCTTCTTAGTCCAAACCAATTTAAAACAAATGTCTGTTGAGGCTGATAAACAATGAACATCTTCACCTTTCATTAGGAATCACTGACTGATAGGCCTGCTTAAGTAATAATTGTCGACTGACATACTTATCCAAATTCACACGACTCCTAATGTTTTACTTCTTAATGCTGACGTCATGTTTTATCAACCAAAGACTAGAGCTGTACCGATCCGGCCGCTTAATCGGGCCGATTATAGAGGTATTGGCAATATCGGATATCGGCAAGATAATTAGTGCCGATATTAAAAATTATTTTTCTATTTTATAATATTAGTTTCAGTCTATAGAAGCACAATGATGACAGCAACATCACTGAGTCTGTGAAGGACGGCATTTCGTTCTGTTCTTATATCGTGTCATCGAGCCAATGGCTTCTTCAGACCAGTGGTGAGACCAACCAGTGTGCTAGTATAGACTGTGGAAACGTGTCAACATAGGTCTTATGTAGAGTGAGTCATAGTGCCTGCTTAAGGGTCAAGGAACGGCTGGCCAATTCAACAGAGAAACCGATGAATATACATCGTGGAGGCATGCCTAATGCCAATCAGATAGCTGCCAATCAGATCTCCCCAAAACATATCAGTTGTCTGAGACTAGATGGGTCGCTGTGAATTGGCCAGCCGTTCCTAGACCTTTAATTACCCTGGGCACAGTTCAACAGCGGGCGTTGTGTCTAATCTGTATTGCCTGCCTAGGATTAGTTCCCAACTACATGCATACGTCGCCTACAGAGCAAGTGTTTTGCTTGTATCACAACAATAGGCAGTAGCAGTAGGTCTATCTTTTGGAACTGGACATCTTGGGAAACACAATGAAATAATCGGCTAAATAATCGGCTAAATAATCGGGTATCGGCAAATGAAAACTCGGCAATAATCGATATCGGCATAATCGGCAAAAAGTGATATCGGTACAGCTCTACCAAAGACTGATTGCTCGACCGACTCACTGACTGGCTTACTAAATAGCATAAAGTAGCATATTACTTCCTAACGCAGTAGCCGCAGTTAGAGAGCCGTGACGATGCTTACGTTTTCTACACGGTGGCGTGTAGCTTCTGTCTTGCTGTAAATCTCGTTCGATGGCCGAGTGTATGAGATCCCGCACTCGAAGAGAACTCCCCTTCCCCAATGCAGGCACGTCACTCTTTGGAGCATCAAAACCCGGATGCATCGATCCACCAGAGGTCGCGTTTCCAGCTCCGCCCGCTGAAGCACAAAGATGCATCGACTTGGATGCATCCAACAACCTGGGAGTCGATCCAGGCACAATGGAATTCAGACCTTTGTGATAATCCATTTCGCTCTGAAGCGGATTCATCCCTGCGCCCGGGGTCAACGAAGCCCGAGGCGCATCGCCAGCAACATCCCGCGACCCGGTCGCTCGCAGTTTCTCCAGTTCCGCTTGTGCATTGTTCTTTTCGTGAAGAGTCGATCGTTGCTCGCTGTCGTTCTGGCTCGAATGAGTGTCTGGATCCAACCGACTTCGCTCGCTGTGCGAGTGCGATCGCTCCTGGTGCGAATGCACGTCGTCGTTGTGAGAGTGCGATCCCTCGTCCGCACTCAGAGTGGCACTGCTGTCGTTGTCCGCTAAACTGTGCAGACTGGAGTGAGAGGCCGTGAGAAAACTCTTTGGGGACAGAACCTCGTGTGTGCCGACGTCTACTTCGCCTTTGTTCTCCTTTTTTTCGTCAGTTGCATCTGACGGTTTAGCAGGCGAGTCTTCGTTCTGGTTTACATCACCTGCACATCCATACAATCCATCAGGTGTACTACATTGTACATCCATACAATCCATCAGATGTACTACATTGTACATCCATACAATCCCTCAGATGTACTACATTGTACATCCATACAATCCATCAGATGTACTACATTGTACAACCATACAATCCATCAGATGTACTACATTGTACATCCATACAATCCATCAGATGTACTACATTGTACAACCAGACAATCCATCATCAGGCAGGAATTCTAGAAATACGAATGCAAACTGCATTGTCTTTTTCAGCTCTTGATACAAACACCAAGGAACTGAATCAAACGCTGATGCAATGAGAGATCATGAGAACAGACACAGTACATGCAAACAACAAAATTACGACTTACAAGGAACATATCCCAACAAATAGAAAATGCCTTAAAAACTCCTTGTTTTCATCATTTGCATCTGACGGTTTAGCATTCGAGTTTTCGTTCTGGTCTACATAACCTGTACATCCATACAATCCATCAGATGTTCATTGTACCTCCATACAATCCATCAGATGTACATTGTACCCTCCATACAATCCATCAGATGTACATTGTACCCTCCATACAATCCATCAGATGTACATTGTACCCTCCATACAATCCATCAGATGTACATTGTACCCTCCATACAATCCATCAGATGTACATTGTACCTCCATACAATCCATCAGATGTACATTGTACCTCCATACAATCCATCCGATGTACATCGCTCCTCGCGGCCTCTCACCATGATTTAAAAACACAAGGTAGACAAAGCTTACTTTTAGTCGAGGCTTCAGCCGTTAGACTGCTATCCGTACAAGCCACGACAGTCTTCAGCGGCTCCATAGAACTGTCGTCTGAAAATTCGGCATTTTCATCGTCGTCTGTAAGAATTTCCTCCTCATCTGAACCTGCTTGCACCTTCTCTGCATTGTCAGAAGTTCCAATCGCATCCTCTCCCTAACCATATAACAACAAAACATCTCGAACATAACCTAGGGAAATGCTAATATTAATTTGTTCCACATAAACAACTTTATAGATGGGTCGAATATAAATGTGCATTTGCAAATCTATTTATCTCTGCACAGTTTGCAACCTCATCTAACATCATACAAGTACTCCATTCAATTTGTTCTGCTCTTGCAGCAATGACCAGTTGAAAACATAATTTTTGTCTGGTCTGGAGCCCGAAGCACTTTTGAGTACCGTATAATCGCATATAAGTCGATTCGAGTATAACTCAGAGCGCAATTTTTTGACCACAATAGCGTCCAAAACCGGCCGACTCGCATATAAGGCTCAAAACGAGTGATGACTAACAAATTTTAGTGACAAGAAAATATTCCTGAATATACAAAATTGAATAAAATTGTGTTTAAAAATCATTAAAAAAAATAATATAAACAATCATTGTGAATGACTTCCATTCATTGCTTCTGGTTTGCATAAGAAATTCAGTAAGTAAGGGAGGCATGTTACATGTAGTGTAATTAATATGTTACATACTCAACAACTTTCAACTTGAAACCAGCTTCATAGGAGGCTCGCTTTCTCTTCAAATCGCTCATTATGGTAAGTGTCAGTAAGTATTTTACTGCACTAATCTCAAAACTTGGAACGTACCATAACAATAATATCGCAGTTCTATAATAAAATAATTTTAATAGAATTACATTTCGATTTTATCTATATGTAGTCAGTAATTTGTGTAATTTATTGCAAAATCGGTGTTAAAACTAGACAACTAAGGGTTTAATCTTTGTATTCGTTTTCTAACGCATGCGTATTTGATCAAATCTTCAGCCTATTTCGCGTCTCGCGTATAAGTTGAAGACTGTTTTCATCGTCCTGAAAAAGCATTAAATTTCTCGACTTATGCGCGAGTATATACTGGAGTTACCTTTAAAAGGTGCTATATAGATTTCTTAATGAACAAATGCTAGTTTACAAATACAATTTTGAAAAAGCTGATAGTTTTAGACTGAATTTAAATAATTAAAATACGAAGCATGCATCTCACTCTGCTGATCTTGTACTCCTCAATCAGTGCTTCAAGATTCATCTTTTTCTTATAGTTAAAGAAGAAGTTCTTGCACTGTGCCTCGGTCTTGGTTCCAATCTTTCGTGAAATTGCTGCCCAATCACGCCCATTCTCCCTTAAACCTAATCGAACACAACCAAAGCACAGGTTAAAAAATCAAGCAACTGACAAAGGCAAAGAAAAATAAGTATGAACATGAATGCCAACATGTTATTAGATACTTTCTATAAACCCTATGAATGACAATTCTTTAACCCTTAAACGACCAGCATCATTGATTATTCCTTACACTTTAGTACACACTGGTTGTTAAAGGGTTAAGCTGCATCCACACAAACAGCAATCCAAATCGAAAGAAATTCAAAATCAACCATATGTTACACGGTATGTTTCTGTAACTTTCTATTATCATTTGCAAATGGAAGACCAAGCATATTCCAAACACAAATGATCCAAAGGTAAAAACCGTAAGAGCTCCTACGTCACTTGATCACTCATGCTTTACTCTAGGAATGCAATGGCAATATTTTGGTAAACACGAACGTTCTAAGCAGTCGACAGAAGAACAATTCATTGAGAAGTACCTTGCTTGGCTATCTCCATCTCCTCCTCAGTCCATCGTGAAGATTCGGCAGCTTCTAGAATAAAATGCCATTATCAATCAGTCAGCCTGTTAATAATTGACCTTTATATTCCATTCAAAAATCTTCAGACCTAACATCTAAACAAATCAATAAGACCTAACATTTAATCAAATTTCTTTGACTCTCCGCTCTTTTCCTAGAACCCCCTCTCAGGCATTCCTCTCTCATCTTAATAATACTTTATTTGGCCGTGTTGGGGTTGGGAGCGTCTCTGAGTAGTCACTTTGAAGAGTTGATATACATAAATTCTCTTAATAATAAAAAACATAACCGATATACCTGCATTCCACATAAACAAGAGTTGAGCGACAGCTTACTTTTAACAAGCATCTTTATTAATAATAACCCACAACAACAATGATAATAATAATAATGATAATAATATTACTTTCATTTAATTTAAAACTGACAACAGCAACATGCTAACAAGTACAGTATGAATGAAAAATTGTGACAGAGGTAAATTTAACTGTACGGCAGCCAAGCAAGGCACCAATCAGGTAATACATATAATTTAACCAATACCACCACCTAGTGTAAGAAGCACCAGTCAACCTTAGAGGTAGAAGGAATTGAACTTGCTTCCCCTGCTGTGCTTGTAACAGTTTTATCCATTACTGTACAGACCCCCTAGGGGCATTCCGGGACAGAATGATGAAATCTCTATACTTATTTGAGAAGAAGCGATGTGCACGAACCATCATTTGCTTCGTTGAGCAGCAACACCTGTTGTTCGTTCGTCTGGAGGCTGTTTATGAGGCGTGCAACACGGTTGAAGCACGAGGAGCAACACCGAACCGAATCTGAAGACAGCTCTGCAAGAAAACAACCAGGACCCCCTCTTACCACGTGAATGGCTGTCAAGTCCCAGTTGAAATTTAACGATCAAACATCAAATGAGTGATTTAAGTAGCCATCTGCTACAGAATAGCACAATCATATTATAGGCATGATAAACATTTGCACAGCCTTGGCAGAAAAGAATGCATAATGCAATTACATAACGAATAACACAATTAATATTAACACGGGTGTTAATATCAGTGTAAAATATGGCACGGCCACCAGAGTCTAGTATAAGCGGGTAATTAACCGTTGCTCCATAGCTACTGACCTAATGGTCAGCATGAGGTTATATTGGCCAGGTAACTCGTCACGGTCCAGGTGTCACTCTGGCATCAGAATTCACAAGCATGCATGAGATAAATAATGTCAGAAATAAAATACATCAGTCAGATCCAATTAAAGGCATGACCAGAGATAGTTTGGGTACAGCCAACATAAAAATCAGATACTCACGCATTTCAGACAATATACGGTCTCTGACATCTGACGCCAGTTCCTGAAGTTTTGCTGGCAGTGGACGCAGCGGTTTTGCCTTCCGCCGCGCCGACTTACACGTTGGCACTGGACACCTGTTAAAAGACATCACAAAGGAAGTTGGATAAACAAAGATGCAAAATGAATCCAGAAATACACATCGATACATACACACTATACGCCTATGTGGGCCCCACCAGCTGGAATAGCCTTCCCTTTGGCAGAAGCTGCTCTCTCTCTCTCTCCCCTGCTGCCTTCTGGAAGCGCTGGAAGACTCTCCTTTTTTTCTTTTTAGCTTTGTGCTGTGTTGTGAGCGCCTCTGATTTGAGTGACACTATATAAGTGCTCCATTACATTACATTACATACAGTAATACAAATATCAAATTCAAAGATTTCTTAATGTCTATATGTGGAATAAGACATGTGTTACTTCAGTCCATATCAATATATTTATCTACAAAGCTACTCCAGCAAAACAGCTCTTGCCTTTATGATGGACACGCCATCTGTCTAGTCGCACGTAGTCAGACGAAACTGCAGAAGTCATAAATTTCTGCGATAACAGTAATGTGTAAACTGTAAAATTGTGTATGCTAAAAAACTAGGCAAAATGGCAGCAAATCCTGATAAAACAGACAATGCCAGTAACGCAGACCATAAAAAGAACAAGAGGAAGGAGGTATTCCGTACCTTCGCTGGATGGATTTGCATCGACAGCTGCTACAGACGCGCATATCTGGGGTTAGCTCCGACTCCTTCAGTCCGTACATCTCGCTGCTCGACTTTGTGAGTGGTCGTGTCAGTCCAAAGTCTACCTGCATCTTGCAGAGAGCACACTCGTGGACTGCTGCTGCTGATGATGTTGCTGCTGAAAGGGTAACAAAGACACATGAAGATAAGCTACTTTCAGGGTAAAACTATCGAATAGTCATTGCACGAAAGTCAACACATCACTTGACAACTAATAAATCCACAAAAAATAATTACTATTCATGGCCTAAATTGATCTAGTTAACAATAGTGTGAATTCTGTGAACAGGCCAGAATTGTCACATTATACAGAAACAAATGACCACTCACACATTCTTGACACAATTTTAGCTCAATGAATTACTAAATGCACAGCAATGAATATTAAAATCTCCATGTCCAAATTACATGAACACCATGGTACAACAAAACACTCTATGCCAACATCACAAATGTCCAACAGAAATTTCCTTTCAGCAAGTTAAATAATCTTCATTTAGCAATTCTTAAAAACAGTTGAACAGGATTCTCAGATAAAACTAAAGAGCAACAAATTATTTAGCACCTATAAACCAATAGTTATATTTAGTAATAATTATCATGAGTCATATTTAAACACTACATTTACAGTTCATAGGTCACCGGAATGATAATAGTGCAACAAAATAGGGAACATATGCCACAACAGCAACAACACTGAAATGCAGGTGGTTCACAATTCACTGGCCAACAAAAGTCCAATAGTCTAGAGAACCACTGAAGTAAATCCGAAAAACCATTTAAAAGTCATAAAGGCAATCGTTGACAAAAAGAAACCACACAGTCTTTTGCATCATGGCTATGCCTTAAATGTAATGTAATCGAACATTCAAATAATGACCCTTCAAGATATCTACTCTGGCCAGCCTAAATGAAGTCAAACAACATTATTAATGAATATTTTACATCTATTAGCAGAACAGTTAACAGTAAGCTGAAAGATAAGTGGTGGGCCGACGCATAAGTGTGGAACCAACCAACGGATTCTCGTCGACAACCGACAGATGGCCAGGATGTTCAAAGTCTCTGGGACAAGCAGTGATGTTCAAACATTTCTAGCAGAAGCATAAGAGATGTAATCTTTTACCTGAAGCGCTTGACTGGCTGTTCGATGATGCAGATGAATTCGGTTGGTCCTCTGCGTTGAAGTCACAGTTCTCCTTGTTCGAGTGGCCAGACATGGATGACTGTATTATGGCCGCCGACTCATCCGTCGATCGGGCTGCCGTCATCGCTATGGAGGCAGTGGTTGCCGTGGACACCAGGGACGCACTGTTAGGCAGAGGCAAGGCAGTAGAACACACGGGCTTCTCTTCGACTTGCGATTGACCTGTGGCTGGTTTCATGCTACTTGGCACTCGCCTGGATATGCAAACATAAGCTCTTGAAGAATAAACGTGCTTACTGATAACATCTGTGACGACAAATTATGGGTTTTGACCCCTGGCCTCATATATATATACAAAAATTCTCATACTCGATTAATGAATGAATTTCCAAACAGTCCATCAGAGAAATTCATGCATTATGCAATCGATATCTGTCATTTTGGTAATAAAAATATAAAGATAAAATCGCTTATTTTGTAACCAACATAACGAATAAAAATCCTACAGAATGATAGCACATGCTATGATTGATAGTGGCCACAAAGAAAGGCCGTGAAGGGATCAGGTGTACATACTCGTTTGCTGTGTTACTTGTCGTCTCTTCGTTTTCCTCTGGTTTCACTTCTCTAATCGTAGGCTGTGGTGCAGTCTGAAATTGTTCACATAACCCATCACTAACATGGTCTTCACATGCTTCATCATATCGCAAGGCATGTTCACATAAACCCGTATTGTACTGTATTTATTAATTTATATAGCTCCTCTCACAGCAGAGGACATTCAGTAGTGCTCCCAGTGCAAGAACTGCAAAAGTAGAAAAAGGGTTTTAAGAGGGAAAAGGATGAAGGAGGAGATCCAGAAAATGGTAACGCATAGGGATGAAGGAATGGCATTACATATGGAGGTCTAATGGTGGATCAAGTTTGGGCCATATTGGTACTAACAGAACAGAGAACATGTCACAAAGGAGTAGAAAGGTCAATGAGAAGCTACACAAACTTACCCGTCTCAAACTGTCTACATCATATAGTAAGGGTCAACGATAAAGTAAAATAAGTGAGTCAGAGATTATCATTAATCTGCTCAGCAAAAACCAGGGCACATCTACTTATAGCTGCAGGTCAGCCATTTAGACTGATACACAAACAAATGTTTCATCAAGAGAGCAGTTGAGAATCAAGTGGCTAAAACGATAAGACAGCAGACAAATCTTTATTGTGGCTTGTTACACTTTATCACACGCCACCACTCCTCTGCCATTTCCAACTATCTACCTTCAGTGCTCAATTCTAAAGATCTGTCGACTAACACGACGACACGAGGCAGCAACTATGTGAATCACATAGTTTCTATTAACATTGGCAAAATTCTGAAACATATAAACATTTGATTACACATA
Organism: Bimastos eiseni; assembly: GCA_959347315.1. Lineage (NCBI taxonomy): Eukaryota > Metazoa > Annelida > Clitellata > Crassiclitellata > Lumbricidae > Bimastos > Bimastos eiseni. Next base: position 16,938,749 of record OY365819.1, read on the forward strand.
GCACATCAGTTCTACTCACCACCTGTGGTGGCCTAAATCTACCACCAGCTGGTCGTTTCCTTGTGGCATGGCGCCTTACTAGCTGCTTGTAATTCTCGCTCTTTTTAGACGAATAGTAAAACAGAACGCAATCTTGGATCGTCTAAAACAAATAAACACTTGATACACACTTCTCCGCAAAGTTGCCTGTATTTCACAATTACAAAAGCAGTCAAATGCATAATATGCTGACCTTGTAAATTGAATAATAATGGCTCGGGTGCTTCCCTACACATAACATCATTGTTAAGAGAAATCTTCAAAATTCTTGAATACCTTACTTGAAAGAATTCCTGTTACTACCAAGTAAATTCATAAACTTTAAATAACAGACAATAGGAAGGGAAACAACTTCTATCACCACTGCCAGATCCTAACAGTCATCTTGGATTCAGTCAGGCCCGCTACAGAAATTCCGTGCCCATAGGCAGAACACAGTCACAGAGATCCAAAACCTATGCCGGGCAGTCACGAACCCGATAAACAATCTTTAGGCTCTATGAAACAAATTGAGTGTGGGCCCAGCCTCTCTAAAATTGCTGGACTCTTGCCCCTCCTGGATTCGGTGATTTAGGCTTGGCTATTAGGTTAAGCTCATACAGCAGTTTATTTTCTACCACAATAGGGTGGTGCCTATCTCAAGCATGGATAATCGAGGAGGGAAACACTAATCATCTCTGCAATGAGACACAGTATCCTTAAAACAGCAACTGAACAAAATTCGATGACAAGAAAGGCATTGGTTAATAAGCACACCTTGTTTTCCAAGGCAGAGGCAATATATCCAAAGTTTTTCGGGTGACTGATGTATCGCTCCTTGAAGATCTCCTTCTCTTCGGCCGTCCAGAAGCTGCTCTTCAGTATCGTCTCTGCATTCATTACAGCCGGATTCTCGACAAATGTGTTCTCGCTAAGAAATTTCAGCTTCTTTTGTTTTGCGTCGAGCATCATCGGAGCATAAACTGCCAAGTTCACCCGCTTTCTTTCCTCCTGCTACAGCATTCAAGAAGACGCAAATGTACAGTAATGTAATGACGACATTCATTAAAATATTTATATAGTGCCTTTTTATTGCAACCACTTAAAAGTACTCCCAACTCCAGCCCAGACAAAAAGGTAAACTTCAATTGGTCATAAAAAGTATCATTATACGATTTAGGGAACAGGCGTAACTCCAGAGAAAGGCCAGATGCCAAATAGCATCATAAAAAGCGAGTAATATAATGATGACAATGCACTTAGCAAAATAAAGAGTGACTACACTGATTTAATGTCAACAGATACATAGTTAACCCTAACCAACAGGCTGCATTGATTTCCCAATCACTTTTAGTACACTCTCATCATTAAAGGGTTAAGTAAAATGATTAGTCCATGATTTTAGCACTCAATTAAATTGAATAAAAGTTGCAAGCATGGGACAGGATTAGTGCATCTTTTCCTGAACAGGCTCTATGCCACTACAGACTACATAGTCTTATAATGTCAATCAGTTACTGGACTGCATGTGACTACAGCACCCAAGCCTACAGAAACAAACATCAAGCTTGCTTTCTATTAAGCACACTTAGCAGGAAGACCCCTTTCCTTGTGCCACCTAAGCATATTTCTATTTGAATATTAACATACAGCAAATAATGGGTATCTCATGTGGGCATCTAAGTGGACCATACGTGACAAGATGGCCGGCAATGTTCATGAGATGAGTATATTCAAAAACAAACTCAAATAAACATTCATTTGCTCACCTCTTCCTCTTTCAAGCCATCGACAATCTGTTCAACATTGGCCTCACTTCGAGCATAGCCTGGAATTCGACTTGATGTCAATCGACTAAAGAGAACCAATCAAAGCGTCCATTAAATTCAAGCAAAATAAGGACATGCATGTCATCATCCAATCAGCTAAGAGAGTGCCACTTTCATCATCCAATCAGCTAAGAGAGTGCCACTTTCATCATCCAATCAGCTGAGAGAGTGTCTCAATTATCATCCAATCAGCCAAGAGAGTGCCACTTTTAATCATCCAATCAGCCAAGAGAGTGCCACTTTTAATCATCAAATCAGCTGTATCTCATTTTATCATCCAATCAGCTAAGATATTGCTCCTTAAGATCATCCAAACAGCTAAGAGAGTGCCTTGTTTTATCATCCAATCAGCTATGAGAGTGCCTCTTTCTATCATCCAATCAGCTGTGCTTCTTTTTATTATCCAATCAGCTAAGAAATTGTCATTTTCTATCATCCAATCAGCTAGACATTGCCACTTTTTTAGTAAACAGAAAGAAAAATTACTGTAACATCCCTAATTTCAAATAACCAGGTCAATAAATTGCTGCATTTATTGTTGTTTACATCAACCACTTGCAATTACAATTGTGCCTTCATGATTAATATAAAACATATCATCTAGAAGTTTCAAAGGACAAGCATTAGTGATTAAACGCTAGTCTAAAACTAATTTCTTCCATAATTGTAAACTATTGCAACAATCATGGCAGCAGGTACATGGCCCCCAAAATAAATCATTAAATTTAAAAAATACATTTGTGAATTTGCTCCTCTCAATCAATCAATCAACTTTCAAAGGAGATTATACCGAACATTACTCCATAAAACAAATAAATAACAAACTTTTGAACACGTTCTTTGTCCTCCCTCTGCTTTTTCAGCTCAGGAAATATCTTCTCAAAACATTCTCTCATCTTTGCATCTCGAGCACTACAACACAGAAATTTAAAGTTTTATTTGGTCTCTTCTGAATATAATAAAAATAGAGCGCATTATATTTAGATTCTTCACAAACACTTTAACGACAAGAGTGTCCTGAAAGGGATGGAGAAAAAAATGCAACACGTCGTTGCAGTAGACTAACAGGATGATGTTATTAAGATAATGGCAACTAAGATAAAGACATTTAAAACGTGCATTGGCATTGCCCTAACTGCTGCAGTATGCTTGCTCTATGCTGCATTAACCAGTACATACTGTCAATGTTAATTGTTGTACTCTGACAATAAAGTTATTAACAAACAAAAATACAATAAAATATTGATGAACATCAACACCTCTGCCTGGTTTAGGCAGACAATTGTTGTCCAGATTATTCATGGATGTAAATATATGTAACATATGTAAATTATGTATGCGCCCGTGAAGAAACATATATTTGGTTGCAACACTGTTTGATTTCCATTTACAGTCCTCACGATTCAATCAATCAATCAGTGTTTTATTCAGTAATACAGCATAGATCATGATACAAATGTTTTGAGTAATAACAGACAGTACTGTTGTCGATCACCAAGGGAGACCCAAATAGGGACTGTGTAGCCCTGCTAGCTAGGGTCACCCCCACATTAAGTAGAATTCTAGAAAGTCAGATGACCGTACATCGGTAGACCGATAGTTTTAGATATTTAAGCATTTCAGAATTATAACGAACTTAACTAACCTTAAATATTCTCATAATCTATTAAATTTAACAATACAACTGAAGACAAACCGTCGCTTGGTACTGTTCTCATTTTTCTCCATTTTCTTACTCCAGTCTTGTAGCAACTGTTCATAACGGCCCGATAGATAGCGTTCCTACATCGTAAATAAGCTGTTAGTTCCATGTATGCAATACAATGCTTCAGTTACTGCTTACAAATTCAGAATTCTACAAACAAAGACTCTGTCTGGGTTTGGCTAGCCAAAGCAAAGTCAAAGGATGTCAATGCATTTCTGTATTTAACTAACACATGTGGTAATTTCTTCAACATTAACAAGTTCTATTTGTCATACTGCTTTTATCAATCAAAATGCTCAAAGGTACATTCCTGAGCTGTAACGTATCTTTAAAAGCTGCATAGCTATAAGCAGTTATCATGACAACATAACCAATAAAACTCCAAATTCTGGAAAAGGCCATAACTCTTAGTCACCAAAAAACATTTAACACAGCCACTAAGCCAAGACTGCAAGACTGCAAGACTTGCTTCTCTTGGCAAATACAATAACTTCAGGTACTCCAATAACTGGCACAAGACACTGTGAGAAAATTAGTAGCATGCAATCTAGACAAATGTATTGAAATAAATAAATGGGAAGAGGAGGTCAATTGAGTTCATCAACTGCTCACTCTGATCTGCTTTTTCTGATTTTTCTTCTTTAACATTTGGACTAGGTCCTTCTTGAATGTTCCAAATCTGCAAAATCAACAAAATTGCTTACTTACCATTGATAAAAATGAGATTAAAACAGTCCTACCAATGCATGAAACAGAAGACTCTCTTACCCAGTCACAAGAAAAAAAATACATAGATATTTTAAATGTATTTTGTAATGGATAACTGACGAACAAAATGACAAAACTCTGATTACTGCGGTAGTAGCACTTCACCTTAAGGTTTATCATGTTGCAGATCTCTTTGCTACACAATCAAACTGGTTCATCCCTTTACAAGACTCAACAAAGCAATAGGTCTGTCATCTTCGAATCACCAACCTTCTACTCAGGTCCACTTCTAACCAAGGATGCTACAACCATCTTGTATCAGTGCTTAAAAACTTAATTCGTCAACACTGGCATCAATGGTTTTATTTAAGATATCTTGAAGGTGTGCAATATAATTAAACGACCCGAATGACTCAAAACACATGAACAACTGGATGACAGGAACGAATATATAATAAATGAATGAACAATCGCACAATTAATGAGTTTGAGGGACCTCAACATTTTATCACCTTTGAAAAAAGGCTGACACAGAGTAAATAACATTTCATACATACTTTTCAAGTCAGTAACTTGAAATAAAAGTTTCAAAGTATTGTAAATTAATTACGCAATTATTACATGACATCCCAATTGTCATACCCCACAAAGCAATTAATAAAGTAACTAAAATATCAATAATAGCAGATGCAAATCTTATCAGATGACTGTGACAGTCTCAAATTTGCCACTTATAAAATGTAAATGTCAGTGCAAAGAGTAATAAATACGTCAAACACAAGCCACTTACTTTGTTCTGTTTTCGTGATAAATCTCCACATCACATGGTTGATGATATAATGGCTGCAAAATCAAATAATAGAAGAAATTGTAATAATGGCTCAACTAATTAACAATTATTGGTCAACTAATAAAAAAAGGACACAAATAAGCAAAAGGCTAAAGAAAGCAATTAACCCTTTAAGGACGAGTTGCATTGGTTCCCATACATTTTAGTGCACGCTTGTCATTAAAGGGTTAAACAGCCTGTCATTAAAGGGCTAAATAGCTTGTCATTAAAGTGTTAAATAGCTCACCTATTTCAGATCTCAGGAAACACTCAAGAATAAATTTATGCAAACCATGAAGGAAACTAAACAAATTTATCTAATAAAACACAAATATCTTACATGCTTCAAGATCTCAAATAAAATCATTTTTTCAAGAATGTTAGTATTAAATTACACACTGCATAAACCAACAGGAAAATAAAAACAGAGATATTCCAGTATCACAGAAAAATTTCTATTACTTCAAGGATTCTTACCAAATCAGTCGGTGCGCCCAGTTTTAGTAGAGATGCATGTGAAACCTCGGCTTTTTTCTGAAATTTGAAAACAAAAAATGTTCTTCCATATCAATAAAATTCCAATTTTTAATTACAAAATATCAAACAACATGAAATTCTCTACAACACAGTAACATAACCCATATAGTCAGAATCAAGAAAAAATTCTCTGGTATTGTAAAATCCACTATGTGAACTGCTCTAAGAATTACAATTTACACCGTAAGTGTCTGTAGACAAACCTCAACAATTTTATTGTTGATTTCACTAGGTTTCAGTCTCCTGACATTGTGTGCATGTACACTTAAGCTTCATAAACCTACCTCAAATGCCAATTACGGCACGCTAATGTGCATACATATGTACCCGCCTACAAGCCCTACATACATCACGTGGCCACACATACATGCATAATTGCATACATAGGCCTACATCTGTGTTTCGGAGACAATCGATGTATAAACACAATCATACGCTTCAACAGGAACACATTCGCACATAGACACATTGCAATGCCATGTGACATAGCTTTTACACAACGTGCAAGTTTGAGCCTAACTCAAGTTGGTCACCTTGTTCAGACCTTCACATAGAAATGCCCAGCACCATCAATTGATACTTTTCCACCAGAAAGTGGCGCACTTAATAAATAAAGAAAATATCAACGAATACCTCTACCAAAAATAACAATACCATTCCATTCATAAATAATTATGACGCTGCGTGTTTAGTGTAAGGACGCACACACGTCGCTGTACAACTAGCACTTAAACAACATTGATGCAGAAAAGTCTTCAGGAAAGACTTTAAGAAAATGATGATGATGTGTGATTATAACATTTTGATCGAGTTCTTACTCGGTTTTCAGCATATATAATCTGTGCAATGCTCTGCTGCTGCTTTAGGCCGATAACAATTTCAGGTGAAGTTGATTTCTCCTCTGGGGGCTTTTTTGCTTCCTCTTCCAACTCCACCTGAAATTTACAAAAAATGCTTGTAACCTTCAACCAATGAACCTAAGAAGCTCTAGAAGGCAAAAAGCTTAGGCTTAATAACTTCAAATCATGAAAACAATCCATGAATAGAGGAACAATGGAAATACTTTGCCATCACATCCAGTAACATGGCTGCATTAGTGTTTAGTTTTCTTAAAACTAAACGATTAATTTGTTAATGACCAGTTAAAATATTGAACAAAAGTAGGAAGGGTAGGACTGGCAAAAAGAATCAAGGCTCTTGTAATTACATGTACTGTAAATGGACATTTGCAGTCGGCTTTATAATACAGTCAACTGATGCTACATGTCTAGATGATAGTCAGCACACAACCAATTTAATCCTTTAACTACCAGCTACATTGGTTTCCTATTCACCTTAGTACACGATGGTTATCAAAGGATCAATGATGATTACATTGATTACAAATGTGATGATTACATCGATTACAAATGTGATGATTACAACGATTACAAATGTGACAATTGCATCGATTACAAATGTGATGATTGCATCGATTACAAATGTGATGATTACATCGATTACAAATGTGATGATTACAGATGTCCAACCTGACTCTTTTTAAGTTTAGCAATGGCATGTTCAACTTTCGTTATTTCTCGGTCAATTTTTCCGATGTGGTTCAGAATGTTTTCCTTCGTCTTGCGCAAGTTCTCGTCATTTGAGGAATCTTCACTTGGCAAAGTTGGTGATATGGCCTCAACCTGCGGTTTGTAGGACGACTCCTACACACACAAAAAACAAATTCTGCTCATGCTACGTAATGTATACTATCACAGGTGCACCATCATTATCAATTTGCATAAAAATACAGAATAATTAGTAAAGTGAGCGAATAAATCCTTAAATGACAAGCTGCATAGGTTTATCCATACGTTTTAGTACAAGCTTGTCAATAATGGTTAAACATTGACAGATTTGCAAATCAACCTGGTTTACAATCAAAAATATACGGAAAATTCATGAAATGTGAAAAATATTAGGTCTATGAATGCTATGCAAGACTAAGAAATTCAGAAGCTAAAGGCAATTTCAACCTGTTCGATTCAAATGTTCAAGGCGAGTATTCATTTGTAAAGAAATCTGATTTGCATTTCAATCATGAGATCTACAACTGTTCCTTGAGTGATTGGATCGTTGCAAGTAATGGCCCCAACTGTTACCTGTTTGATTTGAGTTTCGATGGTGAGTGGTGGGCATGTATCTGTGCGCATCTGCTCCGTGTTGAGACGAGGTCTCTTGTACGCCTGGGGTCCAGCATCCGCCGAAGAATGATGCGCTGATCCAGCCTGGAGTTTAGACAAATGTGGTGACTGCGTCCCGTGAGTCTGCTGCAGAGGCTGCTGCTGCGAGTACAGAGCATCCTTGTGCAGAACAGCAATTGATGATCCTGGCTGCATCGGTTGCTGAGAGTAGGCAGACCTTGAAGGTTCGTGATCCACTCTTCGGAAGAAATAAGGCAGTGTGGCATTTTAATGAACATTGTAAACCTATATAAAAGTTAAGCTTCCAATAGAAAAATAATCAAGCTAAACAGCGACCTACTATAATTTTGCAACATAGGATTTTCTGTTGGTGTTCAATTGGTTTTATGTAGGCTTAACAACATAGGTGAATATGTTGAAGAAATTTGTCAGAACTGCTAAAGGTGCACAGGATGTGAAGAGTTAATCATTAGATTTAGTTTATTTCATAGTGCAATGTTCAGTGAAAATTGCAAGCATGTGGCATATGTATGTATGTATGTATGTATGTATGTATATTAACATTTATATAGCGCCCTACAAGAACCTCACGAGGGCGCTTGACAACATAGGTTAGTATGTTGAAGAAATTTGTCAGAACTGCATATGAGCCTGTCAGAGCAGAAATGAACCCAATGCATGAAAGCAAATCTGTCACAAGTGTCTAGCTGGAATGAACTAGAAGTTTGTTCCAGCACACCAGGCAGCCCTCGCTAGATGGATGACTATCAATTAATGGTCGCTGTTTAGCTTGATTATTTAAATTTATTCTTTTTAAAAAAAGTTATTTTTAGCTATTTGCGAGTGTAATATTTGCCAAGGCGAATACTTCCGAATAGTTCAATATTCGGCCAAGGCGAATGTCCAAGGCGATTTCCAGTTATGCCATAATTGAACTTATATTCAATTTAAAAACATAGCCATATGGATAAGTCAATTAAACTGACTGGCCAATACTAAACACCAGCAGAAGGAACATTCGCTTCCGAAAGAACATCTCACGATACTTACTTTTCTGGTGTGTGATACGAACTTAGTAGTGTAGGTCTTGGTCTATCGATTTCACGAAACCTTTGCTCGTGGTAGTCAATTCGCTGCTCACTCTGAAAATCAAGAAACTATCACTATAACACCACCTTTCCTTTAACTCACCTGCCCAGCAATATACAAGAGTATTATTATTATCATTAACTGAATGTGCAACGTGCACAAAGGCCACACCGAAATGTGAATCTGAAGCGCGGACAGTCAGCCACCAGGAGAAGAAGCATTTAGATTTCCAAATCCTTGAAAGTCAAGAAGAAATAGTGATTACCCAAACAACCCATCCAAATTGATATGGTCTAATTAACGACAGGAATGACTATGTACTTACACTTACTTACAAAAGAGTGCAACTGATTAATAACAAAAATAAAACCCAAGGGTTAATACAAATTAACTGCTTTTTTGGTGAATGTAAATCTGGTAACAATTTTCTAGGTTAGCACATCTTCAGTTTATGCAAAATTGATAACAAAAGTCAAAATCAGCTTAAATTGGTCGCTGGACCATGCTGCTTTTAGCAATACATAGTTTTGTCTTCATTTTTGCCTATAAGTAAATGATTCAGTTTGACATGAATTATTCCAAACTTCTACATGATGCAGTCTTTCAGTCAACTATTTCAAAGTTCACAGTTTAAACATTTTCTCACTGGACAATTTGACTTGCTAAAATTAAAATTATTTACATAAATGAATCTGTCATACAACATGTCTCAGCTTTTTTTAATCAAAGGATCTTGAAAATAGTGTCAAGAAGCCTTTGATAATTGGTAGTACTATTTCATGACTGGCACGTTTTCTACATCAAAAAGATCTACAATGAATTTGGATACTACTGTAAGTCAAATTTTCAGCTGTGCTCTGTTAACTAAAAATAGAAAACATCCATTAATTGTCATCTTTTCTTTAACACTTAAAACAACAAGCTGTGTATAGGTTCCCCAATCCCCATACATTTTAGGACCGCTCGCCATTAAAGGATAAAACATACTTACACAAACAGAATAGTTGTTTCCAACCCTGACATACCTGCTGGTAAGGTGCTGATCTGTAAACCTCATATCCTGCTCCAATTTGGAGGCCATAGTGACTACCTTGGTCATGTGGAGGGAACTGGTAGCTGCCTTGGTGAACCACTCCTGCTGGACTCTGTGTTCGCGGCCGTTTGTTCACAGGATTCCCCTCAAGTCCAATCATCCCTGATCTACAAACAAAATGTGAACCTTCAAAGTTTAAAACATGTGCTTTTTTCACTTTACAAGTCTAAATCTTTACAATAAAGCATAAAACAATTCTTAAAGTGTTCCAAGTAAGGCACAACAAACGAAATGCCATGGCAATAGGAAAATTTGTACAAACCGTTCTTACATGAATTTCTACGTCAACGTGACTTTTTTCTGCACACAATATATTTTTTTTTCAAATTGTACAATTCGTCAGCATATAATGTAATATCAACCACTATTTGCACTCACAACACCTGAAGGATTTGCTAATTTTAAAATGTATATCAAATGCATCAGTTATAAAGCCATGTAAATATTTCCACACATGCGTTCTTATCACCTGATTGGGTAAACCTAAACGAAAACACTTTTAGAGTCGAAGCAGGGCACCTGCTAAGTTCAAAATTCAATCCGAGGCACTGCTGGGCAGATCAGTTAATCAATAAAATCAATACAACTATTATACACAAAATCCTTCAAAACGAACAGAAAAAAGATGAATTATTTATCAACCGAGATTTGTTGGACAAAAACAACAAATTCTCAAGATGATGTTAGCTCATAAGCCAGGTGACAGGATACAATTCAGCACCATTTGAAACACACTTCTGTATATCAAGTAACACACAACACAATTGATCAAACTGTCAAAAAACACTGCTCAATCAAAGATTTTATCTTGGCCTCTATTGAACATTCATCCATAAGACTAAAAGTTAATGAATGCAAGCACAAGTACAAAACATACGTAACAAAATTATTAATATTAAATCAATGGTTAGTAAGTTAAAAAAGATGCAATCTATGTTGTATGCCCTGCTGATGCACTAACCTGGTGTGGCTTAGTCACGTGAAAGCTATACAGATGACTCTATTCCTATTTCTAACTTTCTCTTCACTCTCTGTATGTCTTGTAATTGCCTTTTGGGATTATATTGTGATTGTTCATTATTTGATTGTTCATCATTCTATTCTATTCCTATTTACGTATTTATAAAGTGCCTCTCACAGTACAACCTAATCAGAGGCGCTCCACTCCCAGTGTGAAAAACCCCTAGAGAAAAGAAAAGTCTGACATATCTGATGTTACCACCCTGCTTTTACAGGTGGTTCAAAACGTACATACTTACTTACTTTTCAAACAGAACCACTACCCATTTATATGATACCACAAAAAAGCATCACAATATTTAGTTGGAGGTCAAACGATAAACAAACAAGTAAAGATTCAACATAAAACTTTTCTTAAGTTGAAACAGAGGTCTAATATTATTTTTGCTGGTACGCCAAATCTTGCATAGGATCCTTACATCTAGGCAACTTTTAAACAATATGGTCATCATAGAGTTTGAGAAAAAATATAGCACAGCAGGTCAACCAGAAGTTATCGAATATGAAAAAAAGAGGAGTTTCATAAACTATTTTTTCTGAACAACTATTAAATGTAAAGTTCGTAACATACACAGAAAAACTGCAGGTCTTCTCACTATAAAAACAATGCCCATATGACATGGTGATAACACAAAGAAAGTAAAACCTCACTAAACTCTTTATATAGCACTCTACAAATTATTTGAACAGATAACTGTCTATTTACTGCTTATAGCACAAATTTAGAGATTTTTCCAGGATTTTATCTCAGTGTTAGAAATAATGACTCGTTAATGACAGAATGAATAATAAAGTTCTGCTTGGTACCATTCTCATACGAGTGTTAACCTTTCTTCATTTTCCTCAAAATCAAATGCAATTTAGACAGCCAGATACAATTTTATCTCATGGCATCAACTTTGATGAGCCTAATGCATACACAGACGCGATTCATTACACCCAAATAAACAAGCTGGTAAATGAGAACGAGGTCAGCCTATAACCACAAATCTCCAAAATAACAACACCACTCTCGTACAGCTGCTACAATTATTATGCGATGAAGGTCCGTTAAAACAAGTTCTCCGGAATTGAAATGAACTATATGTATATAAATCATTTTCTTGTTTTTACACCTTTGTCTTGTGTGCCAGATATTCAATTAATTAAGTCTCAAACCTATCGAAGGCGTTAAAAAGCCGTAGATTGTCCTTTTCATGCCAGCTTTGTTGGATTTTAACTACACGTATTCAGAGTATTTTAATATGAGAAACGATAAAGATGCGCGAACCGCATTCTTAAATCGGGTTGACGGCCACCCGACATCTTGCCTAATGGTAGGGCCAGCACAAAGCTACGTATGGAAATAGGTCACCGCTTCGACACTTCCACACGTCCAAATTTGCCTCATTTAATCACAAAATCCACACCAACAACCAGTCTGACGGCTGATCTTGAGACGAAGATAATCCAAAAAGCCTCTGCGTATTCGTATTTGTTACCTTTCAACGGGGTTCCGGCCTGACATCTTAAGTAGGCAAACACGGACCGTCTAAGCTCAGTGACGTCAAGGTCAGCACTTCGGTCTCAAAATTAACACAAATCGACGCTATAATTCGTAAATTTCAAATATTCTACTTGTGATAAATTACAAGCAGTCCGGTAGTTATGAGCAGAATAAATTTTCATATAATTTACATATTCCTAAATTTCTAACGCAGTAATTTTTTCATATAGGCCTTAGATTTTCGTTAGACTGGTTTTCTGCTGAACTGCGCCGATATCGTAACGAGTTGAAATGACTAGCTAAAGAAAAATCGCACTAAGCGTCATAAGATATATTTTCTGAGTGCCAGAGAAAGGTTTGGAAATTAATTTCTTAATTATTCACTTTGTTCGTTATGTAGAATCAACCTCACGAAATCCACATGTTAATTTTATTTCCTAATTTGAGCGAATTCAATTAACTTGCTCGATTGACTGGCCTTATGAAACACGTCAACAGCTACTCTGCCTCCTCTGGAAACCGGATTCTGTCGATCTCTCTCGGACTTACAATTAATACAACCAAACATAACGCGCTTTAACAAGACAAGTCTTATTTTAAAGTTGTAGTCATCGACGAAATCAGTCCAATTAATGGATGTAATTTAACCGTACACATCACCACCACATCACTTGCGTCACATACCGATAATAAACTGCCAGCAATAAGCTGGTTTATTAATTGTAGCCAACGTTCATGTATGGCGCTGAAAACTGTCCGCGACTCAAGCTCACGCATTGTTGTAGAGATTCGTTGTCGTAATCTCCAAACTTCTAAAGCGCCACTCGAAAACCAAGCGCATGGTACCAGCATATTGTGCGCCGCGTAAATTCTTAGGGGTCCGAAGGGTATTCGGACGGAAGTCCTAGTCCAGTATCCAGATGGTCAGATTAAATGAAATTCTTAGTCCCCTTTACAAAGCCTTACCACAGCATGTCTACTGACTACTATTCGTGAAAATAGTGTCGCTGAAACTCGAACCACTTTGTGGACTGAAACTTTTTTACATCGATCTGTCCTACTTACATGAGTTAAACCCACTCCATTCACTGCCAATCCCTACTATACATTGAAGCCGAAAGCGGAAGACCGAATATTCCCTATGGCCGACAACCTTACGAGGAAAACGTTTTTGACAGGAATGCTTAATGCTATTTAAATGTCTTGTAAGTTGTAAACCTAACAAGTAGCTGGTTACAACCTTGGTGTAAGATATACTTTTACACTATGGTTGAAATCATGATTGAAATAAAGAATATACTTATATTATCACTCACCGACCTCACTCTAACAGATGCAATTTCGCCCTTATCCCCTTATCCCGCATAGTCTGGTGCCAATTCTCATTCACCCGATTATAAACTTATATTGTATATATTTGTATATTTATATACAATATTTATATAGAATACAATAATTATATAAAAAATACTTTTTCGAAGGGTTGTTAAGGCCAAGCGTTGTTAAAATGTCACGCTACAAATTAACTTATCCTAGTTTTTACTCTTTGAAGTTTATTCAGTTTTACGCACTGGACGAAGTTTTTTTCAAATTACAAATCAAAATAAGCAAAAAATTTTTTTAAATTACAGGCACTTTTGCGTGTTGTTTTTAACGACCTCATGTTATATTGTTGTTTAATTAGGTTGTTTCAGACTGTCATGACGTCATAGTAATTTGCATATTTAAGCGTGGGAGAGCCATACATGAACGTCCAAGTCGTTGGTCTAGCCCTTCTGAGTTAATCTAGGGCTGCAGTATTTTAAATGCCCTATTGTAGCTAATTTATTTTTATAAATTAGAACCTTTTAGTCTAAATTAATATTAAAATGCACTTAACCACATCTTACATCATTTCAACTAAACATCATTAAATGAAAACGAAAGTAAAGCATGCCGGTATGAGTACATGGATAAGACCGTAATTTATTAACTAGGTTTGGCACGTGCATGATTTTCATTAACTTATTATTCGTTATTTCAACTACTATTATAGAACATTATCACAAAATATACAACAAAATTGTTATTAGCAATAATAAATATTTTGCTGAATACATGAACGTTTATAATGACCCGACAAATCTAGTGTACTACAGAATTTACCATCTACAACGTATCTTAGAATGTTAAGACTCAGACCAAAAGAGTCTGCGTCATTTTCAGAGATTTGCGCGTTGATAAGTCATTTTTGCTAAAGATTTTATACGGCGTGCTCATACTGCCCGCCACCCTACAGCTAAACTACCTATACCTATAAGGGGGCTATAAAATTTTATTGCCACGGAGACAAAGAAATAATAACTTTGTATCAAACCAGCTGCCTATGCAGACAAATATTTTAGCTTATTTACTGGCAAGAAAAATCAATGAAAGAGATGGGTAGGTATAATCGAAAATATATTAGTTTTGAAAACGAGGCTGAATGCGACCTATTTGTCACTGCGCAAACTATGTGTTCTATGGGATGTAGGGTGTATTTAGTTTTGAACTAGGTTTATATTAATCGCAAAAATTTCTTATTAAATTTGCTTAGTTTCTTGTTTTTTGTTCCAAAGCTTATAGATAGGACGTTGACGATTAAGGGTTGAGCAATTTCAAAAGCGGATGTCGTATATTTGAGGCAAATTATGTGGATAATTTTGGTGAGTTTTCCAAGGCAATGGCGTCATTGCCGGATCTACTTTAACTGACGCGGAAGCGTACAATCTCGATGATAGCGTGTGGATAACGGAGCAATGTGTCTGTGCCAGAGTGTGTGTACGTATGTGCGTGTGGTTCGATTCCTGTTACTAAAAGTTTTATGAATTGTTTACTAGCGCTCATGCCATGGATTTCAGTGATTAGAACCAAAGATAGGGGTATGGCTATGCTGTGGCAATTATAACTGAAATCTGTTTGGTCTTATGGTGTTCACTGAACTTTTAGGAAATCCCGAATAAATTGCATTTCCCGCGTAGTGAAAGTTCCGCAAGAATTAAGATCGGAGTTTTATGTAAAACTGGATTAAACGTAGATGCAAGTTAAGAGATGCAATCATGGAATGATGCAAGGCTGCTGAAGGGGATGATTCAAAGGAATATAGAAATTTTGCATGTGAAGCTGATGAACCTGTGTGGCTAATGAAACGTAGGGAATTCAGTGAACACAATGAATTTTGTTAAAAGATCATCTCACGATGTTTGTAAAAACGTATAAGGCAAAATTTAGAAAGAACTGTTGACTGCTTATTGCAATATGAACAAATGAATGAGCGAATGTTGATGCATATGTGACACAAGGATCCGATGTTAGTACAATTATACAATCATTTGAAGCTGGTAAGATTTACAGATGTTTTTGTTGTGTGATTTTTAGAGTGATTGAAGTGAGGCTTTGTTATTTATTAAAGTGCTTTTGTGTGGTTGAGGTATCAGCTAGTTACATGCTATTTGTAATGGCCTTTAATAGTCCTAGGTTTGGGATGCATAGAGTAATGTATACACTGGTGTGAAGAGCAATAGGAAGCGATATTGATTCCCACAAGTCCTACATTCGCTAGATGGCAGCATTGACTGAGTTAGATGTATAACGTAATGGGTGCCTTGCATGGTTACCATGCAGTTAAATTTGATTCCTGTAATAATTTGTGATCATCCATTTATTAATATGCTTATAGTCATACTGTAGCTGTCAGTTTGAATGTAATTAAGCAGATATTATTTATTATATTGCACCTGATGCACAGCAGCTGATAGTGAATGCTTACAGCAGCAATAAATTTCCTGATGCTTTAATTAAAATCTGTACTTTTGATTTATTGCATTTTAGCGACAGTCGCATCCTATTTTGAAATTGTATACTGAGTCTGATCTCAGGTGAAATGTCACAAGGGGAAGACCAAAGCCCACTTTCACCATCCTCGCATCATTCCGACGGTATACCCAACATCTTTTCTCAGATTAACGAGTTTGCCAGGTTGGAAAGTCTGAGTAAAAAGACTTGTTCAGCACCAGGTTCGGCTCAGAAGTCTGTGGAAGGAAGTACGATACGTAACTCTGTGATTTCAAATCTTCAACACGCGCTGAACCTATCGAACATCAGCAGTCGTTCCGAATGCGTTCAAGGAACAGCTTCGCTTACAGATTCCAATTGCTGGCATAAGCCGCAGCTGCGACTGACTGACCGCGACCACGAAAACAATCAGATAATGTCCGACGGCGGTCTTAGTTTATCGATGATGTCAGATGATTGCGAAGTGCCTGTAAAGAAGCCAAAGCTCTCGCCACACGGAGCGAGGGCCGAAATGGGGCACTACTGTTTTCTCTATCAGAGCGATCGACTCGGGGACATGAAGTCTCACCAGGAGTCGCACAGGGAACATTTGACAGAGTTGTTCTTTCTTCAGAATGGAGGTAACTTGATGGATTACTTCTCGTGGAAAAGAAGACCAAATAATCTCCTCGCCTGTTACCTGTTCTCAGAGAAATTAGACAACGAGGACATTTCTCCGGACGTAAGTCGCGCAACTTAGTGTTTGCCTTCTTGCTGAAATATAATCAGATACATCAGTGTTTCCAAAACTTTTCTCCTGTGGCTCACTGATTTTTTTATTGCTCCTTCTTGACCCACTAAAATTTTTATTACCTATATAGGTCTAATGAAAGAGGTATGATTGTCCTTACAAATTTAATATGTTTTGGTGATGCCTAGTTGCCAGGGGTGTACCTGACTGCTTGTAGTATGCAATTATTTTTTATTTATTCAAAAGTGATTAAACAGACTATTAAACGTAAAGAATTTAGCGACCCGGAATTTTTCATACGTGTGCTGGGTAGCCACCATTTTGGAGTCACTATGACACATTAGTCTGATACTGTGCCATGTACACAATCACACAAGTTGTTATTTTGAGTAATGAGTGTGTGAATGTGGGCACAGACGTTACTGTGAGTGTGCATGCATTTGTATGCATATATACTCTTTAGACCCTTAACCCATCCTTTGGATGGATTCGTGGAAATTATGTTGGGACTGGCATAAGTTGTCATTATTATTGTTATTATTATTCCTGTAACTGATTTAAGCTCTATCTGCTGCAGATCCCAGCAGCCAACCCTGAACATTTGTGATCTGTTTCTGTGTATTATTCACAAGTCAGATTATATAATACTGAGAGAGACACTATAAAAGACGTAACTACAGAACAATACAATGCTGTTATTGTTCTTGTTACAAATCATTGTGATGCAAGTTCAGGCATGCTGATCAATGCCTCATAGGATCGAATACTTATGTATTGTTGAACTCTGTGGTAAAACTGTATGATATGGGGATTAATTTCCATGAATAGATTGTGCAAAAATTACAGATTATTTCAGTGTTTATTAACGGTTTTATTTTAACGGTTTTATCATGCAGCTTTCATTGAATTTTGAATATTGCTTCTTGCAGATGGAAATCTCTAAACTAGATTCCTGTCTGGCATCTTCGCCTAATTCATTTCAACCTTCACAAAAGCTTTCAGGTAAGTTTTCTTTCTCAAACCTTAACAAACAGGCAAGAGCTTCGGAATTATTAAAATTACCATACCCATTATTTACATTGTACATGATGCTGTTTAACAGCCGATGATTTCAATATAGTAGGACATTTGTATATTTCTGCTTCAAGGTAACCTCTTGGTGACACTGTTGAACCTACCCTAGAACAAAATAATTTCAGTTGTTTCTAGTGAAACATTCTGGGAGTCCTTCAAATTTTTTGATATTCCATCTCTGTGCAATTGTCGTCTGTTTCTTAGTGAGTTTGCACATTAAATAATCGTCATAGTTTTTAGTCTTGAGTAGTAGCGTGTGATCACAGTTAAGTGACTGGCAGGCTTTTGTATTTCTTGTCATCCATGTCTATGTGTAACCTCTTGTCGATGTGCCTGACCTGACTAAGTCCACACAAAAGTGTCCTCCATCATCATTAATTGCGAACTGCAGATTTCTAAAACACTACTGTGCTGTATTTGAGACCAGTGTATGCAAGACTTTAAATTTCAAGACGAGACCGAGACAGTGAGATGCCGAGACCGAGACAGTGAGGTACCGAGACATTAGGTTCAAGACAGTTCGAGGCAGTAAAAGACGAGTAATCCTATATAAAGGGCTGTAAAATACTAATGTATAAGTTTTTGGGAACAAGGTTCATTTGTAATTTCAATTTGAAACTTAGCTATAATGTATATCGTACCAATTCCCAAGAAGGGCTTTCATATTGCTGAGTTTTATCTTTTTCAATATTCCTTCTTCGGCCTATCTTCTGAATAGTATCAAGAAAACACGTCTGAAATCTTCTAGACGATTTTAAACAAGAAAATTCAATACCAAATACCAAGCGAAATTATAAATTTGCGCATATCCTTACTCAACCTGAGAAATTCAAAGTTGTTCCGATCGTTTTGGATATGGTGGTTTTAACATCAATGACAAACTAATAGCCAATTGTTTGTCAATAGGCCTAACTTCAAATTGCGTAAATGCAAACTTCACAATTTCAGGTTCTCTCTCAGACATTTTTCCACTTTAAGACAATTGAATTGATTTCAGTATCATGTGACTTGCGCGTCAACTAGAATTACCGTTTCTCATAAATTCCGGTTTCAGTTTCTAGCACAAAATTTTAAGACAACACGAAACTTATTGAGATCGCTTGTTCGAGACAGAACAAGACTTTCACATCAAGACAGTTTTTGAAAATTTGAGACACTACCTCGAGACCAAGACAGCAGGCGACCGAGACTGAGACACTAAAAAACTGTCTCGAGACCATACATCTCTGTTTGAGACCCATATTAAGTAACGAATTAGACATACTGGACCAGTGATGTGGAATTCATTACCTTGATGCCACTTTTCGTTACCTTCATTTTACCAGTTTATGAGCAGACCAGCTTTGTTGTTATTTAATTTTACTAGACCTGCTCATAGTACTGTTAGGTAGCTTTAGTAATCGCCCTCAATAGGTTCTTGTAGGACACTATATAAAATGGTCGTATACATACATAAATACATAGTAATTTTACTTGCTAATTTTCCAGAAAGGGTGGTAATTATAAATACTTATGGATCGTTGGGTATTTGTTCTGTCTTTTGTAGATCATTTGTCTTCCAGTTATTCTGGTGTCACCGGGTTCAACTTTGCATCACCTTGCTCCGAGAATGCGCTTCTGTCGTATTCTCAGAGCACTCCAGATATGGCGCTTATGTCGACTTCCACGCCAACATCAGCCAGACCTAAGATGGTCAAGGATTGGACACCGCTATCTACAGGAGCTGGCACAAGTTTCCTTAATAGGTATTTAGCATGATTTTGGTGATTATTTAACAGTTACATTTAGTTTATTGAGCAGTGAGTACTGACTAGTTATGACCAACTATTTGTACTGCTACTTATATTCAAAAATATAAATGTTTGACATTCAGATCTATTAAATGAATATAGTGTATATACTGAGCCTTTGTTGCTATGGTTTTGCATTGACAAGTACATGGTTCTATACCTCACATAGCTGAAGGGATCCAAGTATAATATATTGACTGATAGAGCAGCTATTAGATATTAAACAGTTTTATCAGTTCAGTACCTTTCTTTAAGTTGCAGCGTCTCTAGGAATCTTATGTAGAAAAACCATGACTTAGAATTCAAAAATATGTTAGTCAAATCCCTGCTCAAACTTGAGTCCCTGGCCTATTTATTATTGTATTTTTTCTTAACTTTTGTGAGATACATATTGGGATCATCAAGACTCTAAATACTAATATTTGTATACTTAAAAATACAAGTTATATTATGATCAAGCCATCTGCTGAAGCTGAACTATTTTTGATCCATATCTCTGACCTTATGATGTTCATATATATATATATATGTGAAATGATATATGTTTTGAAAGGGTCTGATACAGCATTTGCTATTTGTTACAGTACTCCTACTGCGTCCCTTGCATCTTTGAGTTCTGAATTGAGTTCAGTGGCTGCAGCCTCAGCCGCTTATGAGACATCGCAAGAAGCCATCGCAGAGCTTGCAAAACAGGTTGGACTGTGTTGTCACTTGTTACAGTGGCTAAAAGGGATTAGTTTTGTATACTTTATTATTTAAATTCTGTTCAGGTAGCAATTGGCTTGATGAAAGGTTGCAGACATAAGGGATACCTGTATAAAAACTCATCAGCTGTGATCAAAGGATTAGTCACAGACAAGATCATGCATCATCACAGCAATCTTATGACAAGGCACTTCTTGTAAGCTTCTGATAACTTACTGAAATTTGATACCACGCTTCTTCCAACATCTTTTACTCAGAAGTGCACATGCCTCTACGGCGCAATTGCAGTTGTACTGCAGAGCAGTTGTGCACGAAGGACTTGCTCAAGGTCCCTACACAGTGACTCCCCGGACGAGGGTCGAACCCGCTCGCTCAGCACACATTGAACGTTACGAGCTGACCGCTCTAGCCGATATGTGATTATGCTGATTACTATTTCCTGAAAGTTGGATGGCTGAGTTTGTGCTAACTGGCATAGTTTACCATGTCAGTCGTCCGTCCAAATACTTACACGGTTCAGTCTTTCTCAACTATTTCTTCAGTATTATAAAAACAACCATCCATCCACCTGCTTGGCAACAGCAATTGTTTGTGTAACTATCAAAGCATCGAGCAATTGCCTAGAATGCATGATGTCAATCTTAGAGTTTGAGGACACCAGTTTAGTTGAAGATGTTTTGAATGCTTGTGAAGATTAAACATTATACAGGTCAGCTGGTTTGCTGCATCCCTTATAATGCACTTATTTTTACTAATCATAAACTCAATTTGCTGTGATTATGATGTAATATATTGTAATAAAACATTTATATAGCGCCCCTTCAAAATAGCATGTGATCGTAAACAGCATGAGATCGTAATTGGCACTGCCATTAATCCACAAATAGCATTGTGCCTTTGTCCCATTATTTTAAATTGAGACGATGTGTTGACCTACAGAAGTGTCCTTGGAATATGACTTCACGCCATATTGGTATGCTTCCTATTCCCTTATATCAAGAACAGCTATTGCTGTTCTGAAACAAAGGTTGCTTTGCATTAAGTTCAGCCTGATCGCTTGTGTCCACGAGTGTGGACTATACAGCTTTTGGCCCTGTCACAATTTGAAGTCATATCCATGACTTCCAACTTTTGAAATATATTTTGCAATTTCTGTTCATGTAGCATAATGAATTACAATAGATTCAAATAGATGTCTTTCTCTTGTGTCTTGGTGGTTTTATTGCTGATTATCGCAGCTTACGTGAAGTATCGAAGTATAGCTTTTTAAAGTTCTCATAAAGTTCTTTAAGGACTCTTCATGACATTTTATTACATTGCATCTGTGAGTCTAGGAGGCACAAGTGATGCTAGTCTCGCAGTCTATCTTGCTTTTTAAAGTTTTCAAAATGGCTTTATGAGGGCTTCATTACGTTTGATTCTGTTCTATCTGTGAATCTAGGAGTCACAAGTGATGGAGAAGATTATGGAGCTGCGTAAAAAGGGGCTTTGGTCTGTTCGAAGGATCGCCAAAGCAGCTGAGCCAACACATGCCAAGGCGCACTGGGATTACGTCATGGAGGAAATGCAGTGGCTGGCGGCAGACTTTGGTCAGGAACGCAAGGCGAAGAAGGCTGGAGCTCGTAAGGTAAGAAGGATGTCTTGTTTTCTTGATATCATTGCTGTGTACTGATGTAAATGAAACTATTTTACTCTTCAAGGTATGGGTGAATGTAAGCCGGTAATGGAAATTTAGATGTGATTCAGCAAGTATTCGAGATGATACATTATGTTGTGTCAACACCTAACACTACTTTGTATTTCTTATCATACAATAAGAGAGGCATTCTAATCTAGCTTCAACTACTAGTCCTTCTCGTCAAATGTGTGCCTTCCTGAGTCTTTGGCTTTGCCTGGAGCAGGACGAATATGGAATCGAGCATCAATATGCCTGTCGTGTTCAAACGTTTTCTTCCTCCAAGAAGTGCTACATTTCTCATTGACTTTCAAACATCTGGATATGTAACTGGTTGTCACCTTGGCAATTGACTAGCTGTGCAAAAGATTCACATTGTGTCACCTTGGCAACTGACTAGCTCTGCCTAGGATTCACATTGTGTCACCTTGGCAACTGACCAGCTCTGCCTAGGATTCACATTGTGTCACCTGGGCAACTGACTAGCTCTGCCTAGGATTCACATTGTGTCACCTTGGCAACTGACTAACTGTGCCTAAGATTCACATATTACATTTGCACAATAAAAGTTCTCTTGGCTAGGTTATCAACTCTAGGTAGGATGAGGTTGTATGACATGTTGTATGAAGTTAGTTTACACAGTTTACAGGGAGGAGGTTGTGAAGGATGTTACATGGGTTAAACAGGACTGAGTGGATAAGAGCAGTCAGCTCTAGAAGTGTTTTCTTCAAATGAAGGAAAGTCAACAGGAAAGAAGCCAGAGAGGGTCTATTTTCTTAGAGGACCATTTAGGTGGCGATTGTTCTCCACTGCACTGGCAGCTCCCCACCAATAGGGGAGGCGCAGCGTAGTCGTACGAGGTTAGTAGCTCTAACAACATCAAACTGTCCTTGCATTGATTTGAGCATGGATTGAATTTCTTTGGTCATGGAGAGCAGTGCAACAGAAGTGAAACCTGTTGGTTGTATGGACTATTTTGCAGATTGCGAGAATGGTTGTTCGCCATTTTCAAGAACAACAACAAAAGGAGGTGAAGGCTGAAAAGGAGGATGCGCTGAAACTCAAGCGGATCGCCAGTAACCTTGCCAAATGTGTCAAGGAGTTTTGGAGCAACATAGAGAAGGTAAATTTATAAGCCATATTGTTGTTCATACTTTTAGATTACATTGCTTTTTGCTCTAATGTTGTGGTGTTGTCTCAATGTCTAAGTGTGCTAGACACAGTTGCATCTTTTCTTCACTCAATTCTTTGATCCCAGTCATCATCTTCATGAGGTAAAGGTGTCAATTGCTTGGTGGTGATTGGTGTTCAGGAAGGACCTCTGATCTATTTGTCAAGTCCAAAGCTTCTTCTCATGTTTTGTCCAAGGCCTTTTGTTTTACTCATGTTTTGTCCAAGGCCTTTTGTCTCCTCATTTTCTTTGTCGTCCAGAGTCCTGACGAATTACTCAATAAATGAATGAATGCCTCTGTTGATGAACTAATCTCCTAGGGAAGAGAATTATTGGCTTGCTGGATGTACATGTATAACAACCACAGTGCAGCCATAGAGCAACCCTTCCTTGCAGGTTTCATGGTACAACTGACATCAATTTCAATTAGACTGAAACTCATACCCTGTCTTATCTTCTTCATCTTAGGTGGTGCAATATAAGCAACAGAGTCGACTGGAAGAGAAAAGACGAAAGGCTTTGGATATGCATCTCAGCTTCATTGTTGATCAAACAGAAAAGTATTCCACGTGGTTGACTGAGGGCCTGGGAGCCAGCCTAGCAGCTGGAGGCCAGTCGAGCCAGCCAACATCGGCCAACAGTGTAGCATCCTCTGAATCGAATGTTGGTAAGTTTCTGCCTGCCTTTGGCATTTTTTACAACTTTACAACAATGCTCTTTGCCTATTAAACATTGATAATGTGTGCTGTGGTATAGTGCTTGGAAATGGTGAAAGTCTGCTTAATAGATATTTCATCATCAGAGATTTATATAGCACCTTTTGAAGAGAGAATCATCGAATGCAATTCTGACGTAATGACAGGTAAAGAAGGACCAAAGGTCTTGTGTCATTAGAAGGTAGACAAGCTTTTTTCCAGGGAGTTTGACGAACCACGGTAGAACTGTACCAGACTTGTGCACATGGCTCTCTGATGTGATGGAACGTAACACACAAGGCAATTGAATGTTGATGCATATGTGAAGGGTATGGCGTCTTGAGCTATATGGGAACTGTGTATTGTGCGAATCTGGCACAGGAGATAAAAGCACATTTGACATACTCCTCCTCCCAACTTCTTACTCTGATTTGTGCCTCATATACTGTTTGAGTTTCTCTCTAAGCCTTCTAGATCAGACTTTGCTATTGAGACACACTAATAATAGTAATAATAATTAGTGAATAAAAAAATAATAATAATATTTTCATTTAAACTGACAAACCACAGTATGATTACATGTACAGTATGAACAGATGACTAAAGGCTATTACAGGAGTAGAATTTGACTGTCTGCAGCCACGCAAGGCGTACATCAAGTTAGACAGTTATAGTTGTATGTGAAATATTGTTATTGCTTTTACTACTTAGGTAGAATTTATTTTTTTGCAGATGAAGATTTTAAGCCAAACCAGGATTCTGACGATGATGAAGAAACAATAGAAAAGGAGGAACAAGATCTTGACGTGGTACTTTATGCTTCTGTGCGCGTTACGTCTATATGCAAGTTTTCTCCGATGAATGACACCTTTTCTTGTCCATAGGGAGTTGTTACTCTGCACTGCCATCAAGGAAATGCTTGATAAAGCAATTGTTTCAGGATTTGCCTTTGTTTATTTGATTTAAAATACGTCAGGGACTTGTTATGGCATGTTTAGTTATGACACATACTCTGTTGTTACTTTGTAAGGATGTGGATCTCTAAACTAATACATCTGTAAAGAAAGAATTCTTTGCACCTTGACCTTGTAGCATAGTTGTTGTGCTTTATAGCTGTGGAAGCATCATCAGAACGAGAGAATGAGTATTTGTTGTGGTGAACAATGGGTTGCTAATATTGTAACTGTCAGTGTTTGATATGGTTTTGTAATCATTTTAATGTAGTTATTTTGCCTGGTGATGAGATTATGTTTCTATCTTCAATGTCAGTATTTGATACCTAAGGGATAAATGTTTGTAAACAATATAGGATAAAACTGCTGAAGAAGTGGCTGCTCTCCAGAAAGAGGGAGAGATGTCTTTCGAAGAGTTTCTTCAAACGTTACCAAAGGAAGTGTTAAATTCTGCAACTGGAGGGAAAGTGGACAAACCAGAGAAAGACACTGAGGCACAGGTACATAACAATGAGGATGTTTAAGCAATTGTAAATCCTCTCATTTAGTTCTAGTCTTAAATGGGGAAATATCAGTGAACCATCGTCAGCATTTCGATTTATCCAAGTGTCAAAGTAAGTAGGATTTTCATGTCAAGTTCTAGCAAACTTAAGTCATTATGACTTAAATGCATTTTTTTTATTAGTGATTGTTAAAAACTGAAATACACTAGTTTTAAAAATTCATATGTTTATTTTATTTGTGACTTGAACAATGCTGCTACATTCCCAAAGATGTTAAATATACATGGAAGGAAATCACTTGAAATTGGAATTGCTTAAGACAGTCTTATTAAATATTTATATGCATACGGATATGAGTAACTGTAATTATGTATATATAATGACATTGTTCATCGTCGTCGAGGGTTCATTTGAATAATTAATGAAATTGTTTTTCGGTTCTTTGTTGTTAGTTTCAAGCGTTTCTTTCACTTGCAAAGAGAACCCCGGTTTAGTAGTTTCTTGTTTCTACATGTGGTTTTGTTGGTAACACAATTTTCCTATATGTTGGTATTACTGATGTCTTTGAAATGATGTTTGAAGGATGACACGGCTCATTCAGAGGCAGTCAGTTACGCACCATCTGAGGACAGCACTGATGATGAAGAAACACTGGAAGAACAAGAGAAACAAGAAAATACCAATCATTCCGAGGAACTGCTTGATCTCCAAAAAGAAAGTAGGCATCACATAGTTTACATCAGGGATGTCAAACATTTTTTTGTTGGCAGGCTAATTGCAATATTTCCAGCAAGTGGCGGGCCAGAGTGCTGAAGGCATGTGAGGAAATTGGGGTAGGGATATCAGAGGGGACTATACACACAGTTGAATTAGACTTTGAAAACATGATTCTGATATGCATCATCAATTACAAAATCACAGAAAACTTATAAAACCGTTAAATGACATATGTCTAATTTGTCATTTAACTGTTTTTATTCTCAATTGTGTGTCTGTAGATGAGATTCTTCGGGCCAGAAATAGATCGTTTCTGGCCCGCGGGCCGGCTCTTTGACACCCCTGTGTCAGAGAGCTTTTGTGATAGCTCTATATCAGACATTTATTTCTGTGTCATTTTTCTGGTGCTTGTCAAAATGGGCTTTACAGTAGTTAAATGACCCACTTAGATGCTAGGAAGTTACGGTACTTGGTGTTTTCCATGGCTACTAGGATTTTGCTTTTATGTTTCATGTAGCATAGTTGAAAACTGAGAAACTGTTTGGCAGCATTACACAATTTGATGCAACCAGTTATTGATATTGTCGTATGTGTGTGGACATTTTGTTCAGACAGGGTTGAGCTGGGAGCGTTTCTGTGTAGGCAAACGTGAAGGGGCGCTATATAAATTTACTGTAATAATAATTTTCTGTAGACGAGTTGTTGCCTTTGCAATACAATTTGCTCGTGGATTGTCAGATATCTGTTTATGTGTTACGTGCTAAGGTGAAATGCCGATTGAAGAGCTGCTAAAGATGTATCAGAGCATGCATGATGATGAGTTGACTCATGATACTGACAAGAATGTTATAGAAGGTGAGTCTTGCTTTGCTATTTGTTACCGTGTTCTGTGTACTGTAGTGTAATGTTTACGCGTAATACATGTAAAAAGTTCTTTCATGGATTCGCTGCATGGACTGCATGTTAAGTGAGTAGTATTCTTTATTGTACTACCAGCTAACACACAATTTGACTACAAGAGCTCTAAATAATCAATTTTAAACAAACTCATTTAGCAGTTGCATATAACAGAATATTCTTGGCATAGGCATCAACTCTAGGTGGTGTCTTATCTTGCGGTCGGGATTGCATGTTGTATTGGGTGACCTTACTGGGGGGTGTTGGCAGAGAAAGGTTGTGAAAGATGAGTTCAAAAGGACTGAGAGCTAAGTCAACTCTAGAACAGTGTCAACTCTAGAACAGTGTTGTTCTAAAAAAGGAAAGTCAACGGGAAGGAAATCTGATCAGATAACTTTGGCACAAAATTAATGGCTTATTTCAAATGAAATCAAGCTAACTGAAGGGTCTCTACCATTGTCAATTTTTTTAATTGCACCTTCTTCATGGAACATTGTACAATCTTTTAAAGGATCTTACAGCATAGGCGTTTTGTATTCTGTTGAGATCCAAGGATTTCTATAAATGTGCCAATTGCAGCGTGTCTCTGGAATGTGAAAATTTAAAATCTTAAATGGTTGGATCCAAATCAGTTAATCTCCATGATGTTACAATTGTGAGTCTATTGTTGCTATTGTTCGCTTACCAGGTAGCAACTCGAAGAATGAGGATAAGAAAGAAGATGAGGAGGAAGAAAACAATGACAATGATAAAGATTCTGAGGTGGGAACAGAATTTCTAATCAAAACAGAAGAAGCTGTTCTGCTGAAGGAAGAGGAAGTTGATAAGACTGGCCCTGGAAAAGAAATAAGTGACATAGCGGCAACTGCAATGAGCATCCAGCCAACCGGTTACACATTAGAAACTGCTCACGTTAGTTGTTCAGAATTTCTACTTATTAAGTTGACTGTTATTATTGTTATGGGGCTTCCTAAGACATTTTGTTTTCGAATGATAGTATTTTTAATCTAATTATTTGAGCTCCTGTATTTTTATTTTGGCTCAATTTCTCTTGTAGCAATTCAGATACTGAATACATAATTAATTGTTCAACCCTAAATTTACGTGACTCGATTTACGCAAAGGTTCCAATGTCGTTACGTAATATAAAGTATATGCTGATTTTGTTTTTTTAAGTCACTTAATGGCATAATTAAAGGAAGCTTATGCATTCTTAATAACAACTGTTTATATTTGGCCGCAACTCGAGACCATTGGCTTATCTACAATAGGCTGTGTTTTCAGATTATTGACTATCTTTAGACTTGATTGTGGGTAGATTTTGGAGACACTGATAAATTTATAATCAAGAAAGGGGTGAGGCAGAGGTGCATTTTGTCACCATTTTTATTCAACTTATATGCAGAAAGGATAGTGAGGAGGGTGGAAATGGAAGGGGCAATTGAAAGAGTAATAATAGAAGGAAACTGAATAATCTAAGGTATACAGATGACACAACACTACTAGCTGGAAAGAAAGAAGATCTCTAGAGCAAAACTAATAAGAAGGGTGAAGAGAGAAGGCGAGAAGGCTGGCCTATACTTTAATATAAAGAAACTGGGAGAGTTTTGAGATGAGCAGAGAGGAAATAGAGGTGGTAACAAACTTCGCGTTCCTGGGAGCATTAGTAGGAAAAGAAAGAAAATATTGAATGGAAATAAATGTGGGATTGGGATAGCGAAAGCTGCAATGAATGGACATGGAAGGACAAGCATGTGAGCATTGACACAAAGAAAGGACACTAGTGAGGGCACTAATCTTCCCTACAGTATTATATGGCTGTGAGACGTGGACAATGACAAAGAACGTGGAGAAAGAGCTCAACGCAGAGACATGACAACGGATAGAAAACAAGGGAGGGTGTTCATCACGATGGTCGCTAGAGTTCGAAGAACTGACAGCACAAGGTGACAAAATGATGAGATAAAACTACACATAAATAGTTGTAATTATCATAATATGAGATGTCTGAAGTTATTGAATTTCTTAATGTTGGTTTGTTTGGCTAATGCAAGCAAGTGGATCATTACATATGGGGAGTCCACTTCTTCCTATTTCACTCATTGAATTTTGATCATCGAATTGTTAACTGTGTACCATATTTCTATCTGAGTTTGTTGTTTTGCTTGGCAGGTGAAAACCTCTGTCCCATTCCTTTTGAAGCACAGCCTGCGTGAGTACCAGCATGTAGGCCTCGATTGGCTGGCGACCATGTACGAACAGCGGCTGAATGGAATACTTGCAGATGAGATGGGCCTCGGTAAAACTATTCAGACGATCGCGCTGCTGGGGTTCCTTGCCTGTGAAAAAGGAATCTGGGGTCCGCATCTCATTGTCGTTCCCACAAGTGTCATGCTTAATTGGGAGATGGAAATTAAGAAGTGGTGTCCAGCATTCAAGATACTTACCTACTATGGAAGTTTAAAAGAAAGAAAGACTAAGCGACAGGTACTATTTCATTCAAGTACTATATTTTGCTCTGTGGCCGTTTAGTTAATGATTTGTGAATATTGGTTAAGTATCTTGAATTATGCGTGAGTTATTCTAATTATTGGTCTATCATGTGGGCATGATGATTTTGCTGTTCCTGCTTATACCTGCCTTGTGATCATGAGCCTTTGCTTTCATTGGCCCTGCACTGTGGAACACATTCTTCCTTAATAAATTATGATCCACTTTTTGTTATCTCAAGACCACTCTTCTCTCTGGGTTTCGCACTGGAAGCGCCTCTGATTGGTGCGTACTGTTAGAGGTGCTTTATAAATTCATACATACAATATGTCTGTAAGAACTGTTGTTAATGATGAGAGCATACTAAAAGCGTAATGTAAACCTGGAAGCTGACACTGTATGGTATTGATAGATGCATCGTTATTATCTTGGCTTGTCATGCTTTGCCTCAATAAGTACCTCTGCACTTATATATTGTTACATTTGCTGGCTGTCTTAGAATGCATTTGTTTATATCTGCTAGAGCAGTGTTTCCCAAAGAACTTTCTCAGTGTTTCCCAAACTGTGTTCCGTGGTACACTAGGGTTGCATGAGGTGAAAACAAGGATTCTGCAGAAAACTTTCAGTGTTAACAATAAGCTTCAAGCGATTTTAAATAGATTGTATGCACTTCTCATAGGAGGATTTTTGCTTAGCATCTGTGTATAAGTCTATAGTTCTGAAAGAGAATTCATGATGTCATTGTCATCGATATTTTTGTTGCTACTTTAATATTTTCTAGGCCTAAGCCTACAATTGTCTGCATTCTCAAGCGTTTGTATCTACAACAGAATATGTTTAATTTTGTACTGGGGTTCCGCTAAAAAAATTTTAATCAGTAGGTTTCCACAGCCATAAAAGATTGGGAAACGCTGTGCTAGATATTTGTAGTTAGAGTACCAATGTGTGAGTCACTTAGAATGCACTGGTCATACATACGACAAGTGCACATGCATATTTCTATTCCGCTTGTATCGATGATTTCTTTCTGTAGGGCTGGACGAAGACGAACGCCTTTCACGTCTGTATCACGTCGTACAAACTGGTCATACAAGACCATCAGGCCTTTCGTAGGAAAAAGTGGAAATATTTCATCTTGGACGAGGTCAGCAGTTCTTGATGTTGTTACTTTTCCTGATATTGTTACTTTTTCTGTGGTTTATTGCAGGGCTGTTAACAATACATGAAAAAAGTATTGCAATAGCAATACCAATACTCCCTAATTAAAAGTATTGCAATACCAATACTTTTTCTGAAAAGTATTGCAATACCAATACTTTTTCTGAAAAGTATTGCAATACCAATACTTTTACCAAAACTCTTCAATATCCTCGCTGAATTTGATCTTAGCATAAATTATAACGTGCACAGATAATTTATTGAAAATATCCCAAGGAGTCGCTTGGGCCAATCACAAGGACGGTAGATAAGAGGAATGGTTACGTATCAAATTTCCATGTACACTCTTTTCTCTTAAGCACAGATGTGGCTCCAATCTAAACTTTTCTTCCATTTGAAAATATGGTGTTTTGAACCCATAACGGCACTTTTTTGTATTTTGCTGACATACCCGGTAGTCATTCGTAAATTTGGCTTCACGACTAAAGGTTGATGAATCAGCTTGTTATTTTGAAAGGATCCAAAATTTCTGGCCCTTCATTATCGCCCAAAAACTGTTGGACACGAAAGAACATGGGGACTTTATAGTCCTATGCATATTGGTCCTTGGGCCAATACAACATCTTTGAAGTAGCCTTCTGATACTGCGCTGGCAAACTGCGTTTCCTCAGCCCTATTCATTTTGCAGATCAACTAACTTCACAAGCACTCTAAAATTAATTAGGCAAGCCACTTCTACCACTGATCGCAAAAGGACATAGGCCTACTTCGGTCATTTCTTTATTTAAGCATAATAAAACATTCCATCTGTTAGCACCAAGGTTTCCATGGCCGATAGAGACCTAAACTTATCGAAGCGCAACGATTGACTTTGCATATTTCTTGAGAAACTATATAAATGTCAGGGAGAAAAAGTATTGGTATCGAGTATCGCTGACCGGCTAAAAATAGGTATCACGATACACATGCGATACCAGCGAAATAAAACTATGGCGATACTCACTGCAATACTGACAAAAGTATCGCGAGATTAATCGCCCTGGTTTATTGTTCATTCGTAATGTTAGACTGTAGCTGTATACTTTTTTCGCTAGTGTTTTTATCTTTGCATCAGTGAACCATTGGTTAACTCTGGTTTAAATGTTTTCAGCCTACAGTATGGAATTCTCAGATCACTAGGGCAGCCTTCTGGTCTCTCAGCCAATAAAACAAACCGATTCGGGTGTTGTTAGTAATTTTGTGTTTAATTTTTCTGCCAATGTAATGAAACATGAAGTTTTGGTGTTTTTTTTTCAACATGTAAGAATTACGGAATGCTTGGCTCAATGAAATTGGTAGAATTTTCTTAATTGATTGGTGAGTAAAAACATTTATATGGCATATATTTAAGTTTTCACAAACCCTTGCTGAATCTGCATGATTGATTTTGGTAACGAGTGAGCATTCCTTGAAATGTCTTGTTTGGGTGTTTTCCTCCAGGCGCAAAACATCAAGAATTTTAAATCACAGCGTTGGCAAACGCTTCTAAATTTCCACAGCCAACGTCGCTTACTGTTGACTGGAACACCACTACAGAACAACCTCATGGAGCTCTGGTCACTCATGCACTTCCTAATGCCACATGTGTTCGCATCGCACCGAGAGTTCAAGGAATGGTTCTCAAACCCTCTTACAGGCATGATTGAAGGAAGCATGGAATATAACGAGAGTCTGGTTAAACGGCTTCACAAGGTACTTAAGAGTTTTTTTCCCTGCTTTAGCATTGTGAAAGCGGTTTCTTCTGCAGATGTTCTTTGCTTCAGAATGGATTTTATTTTAATAATAATGATAATCTTTATTAAATTCAAGTTAACTAGTGTGCAGTAGGACTACTTGACATATTAGTAACAGCTGCCAAATTTAATTGTATGGCTGCCTTGCAAGGCTTCTTCTGTCCTACTGCTCATTTTTCCAAATGCAGCTTAGTGAGGGAAGGCTAAGTTAACCTTATGGGGCTAGTGCAGATCGAACCTGTGTCTTTCTGATCCTTGAGCCAATGTGCCACCCCATTTTATTGTGAGCCAGGATGGAGATGAACAATGGTTGAGGAATCCACAGTAGAATGAGAACTTGAAGCTTGCTTATTAGAAGTTTAAATGTGCACAATTGTTAAATCATGAGTTGACTTTCTGTACAGGTTCTGCGACCTTTCCTGTTAAGACGATTGAAGCAGGATGTTGAGAAGCAGATGCCAAAGAAATATGAGCATGTTGTCATGTGCCGACTTTCCAAGCGTCAGCGGTTTCTTTACGACGATTTTATGGCTCAAGCAAAGTATGACTTAACCTCAGCTTCTTTCACTTAAGCTGGTGTATTGCTTCAAAGGGTGTTACTGCTAATGCTCTTTGGCTTGTTGCTAATTTATCATTTCACAACATAGTTATATTCTCTTATAGTGTCAACTACTAACAGATATATTCACTCCTGAGTAGGCAATATTGAAGGGGTGCTATATAAAATTGCTGTTATGGTATTAGTTCCATTTTTAAAAATAAATAACTCAGGAGGAGGTGTATATTTCTGAGGCAAATGCAGCTTTTATATATTTTATTGTATCCCAATCTTTACTTAAGTTTCTTCACTTTCACCTGACGTTTAGCAGGTTCTGGCTAAAACATGGTGTTTTAATTTCTCTCATCTTATAGGACGAAAGAGACGTTGGCAACAGGTCATTTCATGAGTGTTATAAACATCTTGATGCAACTGAGGAAAGTCTGTAATCATCCGAATCTTTTTGATCCTCGACCGATTGTGTCACCTTTCCACATGGAGGGCATAACACTTCACTGTCCATCGCTGGCTGCCAGAGCCCTCGAAAGAAATCCATTTGTTGTAAGTAAGCATGAAAAATTGTTTAAGAAACTGTAAGACAGATACTGATAATTTTTTCCAGACATACTTAAGTTTGTTTGGCTATAAAACACATACTGGTAATTGTATGAAAACTGTCATTTCGAAGATGCCTATATTTGTTTGAACATTGCGCTGTGGTCTTCAGCTTGATTTGTCAAACAGAATCTGATGGACATTTCCTATTTTGAATACCAAATGCAGCTGTTTGTTAAATTGTGAAGAAATGTTTCTGTTGTCATAATGGCCTGTGTATTTGTCTAGGCTTTGGATTTCACTGACATCCACCCTAATTTCTGTGATATGGAGATCAGCCTGTCATCATTAACTGCAAAGCGCATTGGAGCACTGAGAACGAAACGGCCGCTTATCGTTGAAATTGATAGTATTCCGGAACCTTTGCCCAGGCTGGAACCATTGCCTGATGGCACGCAGCTTGTCGTAACATTTCCTTCGGTAATGTCCTGCTTTGATTTGCTTAAATTTGATCTGTTTTAGATTTCCACGCTTTAGATTTAGTTTTCCGTGCTGTTGAGACTGGTTATAATTTGCTTGAGTTTCAGGCTTTTGTATGGCAGTGTAAAGATCTTATGGTACAATGAGTCATATGTAGAACCAGGTTATGTCAAAGCTGCATTATAAAGCTGAAATTAATGCTCAAAAGAAAGTTTAGATTTATGGTCTTAAGTATACTGCCAAGCTTGAGCAGTTGTATTTCACTGTAGGAATCTGACAACCAATTATCGACTGTTGAGGCTGCTCAGTGTTCCTCCATGGGTCCAGAGACCCTCATTGGGAATGCAGGAGTACAGACGCAGATGGAGGGTGAGTTTGTCATTTGCAGTTATGTATTGCATATCGTATGAATTCAAGATTTTTACCCTGTTTTATTACCCTCTTTTATTTAATTTTGTCACAGTTGGTATGGGTTGCATAAAGTTTGTCATGGTTGGTATGACATATTTCATATGACATACATACATACATACAGATAAATTAGAATTGAACAGAACTCAGACCCTATACAACCGATTTTCACCTCCTGTATGCTCACTGCGGTGTGTCAGTTTGTGACTGTTTGTCTATTAAACGAAGATATAATAACAGACCTAATTCTTGCTGACAAATTCTCTTATTTTTCAGCAAGATTGTTTCATTTGGAGGTCTGTACAATCTTTGAGGTCTTGCTTGAGATTTAAGCAGATGAGTTATAATTACATTGAGCTGTGAATATGACAGCTTGATACCTTTGGAATAGAATTATGATGGTATTGTAGTTGGCCTCTCGGTGTTTGGATTTTGTTTTTTAATGATTCTGGTAGTTTCTGTATGGTTTCGAATGTATGATTTGACAGTACATTTTTCTCCTATTTTGTTTGATAGTGGGATAAGTAAGCTTTGAAGTTGGCTCAATTTTACTAACGCAGAAAATTATTTTGTTTTAGTTGAACAGCAATTCACTGAGAGAGACATAGTAGTTGCCGACAAGGAGAAGCAAAGTCCGCTTTACCTGGTAAGATTTTCTAACTTCTATACACTTTGCCTGGACAGAAATTTGGTTCAAGGTTTCTGCTCTGTGTATGCCCCCTAGTAAATTCAGCTATGATGAGCACACTGAACCTACACTTTGTTATCTTATCCTGCTTTGAAACTTAATATGTGCAAAGAATTTATTGCAAAACACAGTGTATTAATTTTGTCCAATTTCTCTGCAGGAGTCTTTGGAGCTGAAGAGAAGAACTGCGAGAAAAGCAAAGCTTGAGGCTATTCATCGTTACAACCAGCGCCAGTGTGGTTTTCATCCGGTTTATGGAAGGGATTTGCTTGATATCGTCGACTGCATGAAGCCACGAGACCAGTCCTTCAGGGACGTCGGTTACGTACAGTGCCTCAATGCACGCAGTCGGCACGAGAGTCGAGGTCTCAATCGAGTGTGGGAGAGTACAAGGCATCTTGCGGAAATCATTCTTACGCCAATGCAGTATCTTAGCAAACTGGAGGATGTTTTGCATCGGTACATATGCATTTCTTCCTGCTTTTGGTTGATTCGAAATGATGTGTATGCTTTTATCTTTGACTGGTTCTTGATAGTTTCATGGAGGAATTGAGATGCCATTATACAAGGTTTCCAGCTTTAAAATTTGGATTATGTTTTTATGCATGAAATAGGAAATAATTAACAAAGCATTCAGATTTTGGCTGTCATATTTGTAAAGCTTGAATCTCTGCTTCCCAATAAGTTACTTGAAGTTATATTATGCAATTGCTTTATGGTATTTCTACAGTTTTATCAGAAAGTCCTCAAAGTTTCATCAAGTCCTATTGTAATCTTTAACCTGGTAAACCGGACAAGAGTTATTTGATAATGACCTGACAGGTACATGCATGCGTACATACATTCATGGCTAAAATATGCTCGTGAACCCTGGGTCCATGGGTTATTACACCAGGAAATCTGAGTTCAAAGGGTTAAATTAAGTCTAAAATTATCTGGAGATTTACCATGGAAGAGACCATTTACGACAGAATATAGCACAGAGACTTGTTGCAACTAGACTGGTCATTTCATTTGTTTTCTATTAGGTTTGTGTTTGTGATTCCGCCGGCTACTGCTCCGCGCTCCGTGATGCATCTGTCTCATCCGGCTCCCTCTGCCAGGAACCAGCAGATGATGGAAGAGTTTCTGCTTCAGAAGGAGTTTTCACCACGAATGACTTGTCTTCACAACATCATAAAGAACCAACGGGTTCAGTTTCCCGAACTACGCCTCATTCAGTATGATTGCGGTGAGTGTTTCACTGCAATCAATGTGCGTGCATTTCATTTTGCACAATTTCTTCATGCTAGTAACTGATAACCTGGGCAGTTATAGCTGTGGAGACCTGAGTATGATACATCTGACTTGTCATGTATGTATATATATGTATGTGTCTTTTCCCCAATCTGCATAATGACACATCTGATTTGCCTCTGATTCATTTGACCTACACACGAGCCATAGACTGAGCTACTACCCCCAAGGAATATGGTTCTATAGGGCAATTCGTCGCAGGACAATTCGTCGCGGACATTCGTCGCGGTCGGTTATAATGTGAAAAGATGGTCAATGCTTCATTGAAGAACCATACAAATACACTGCTATATTAGAACTGAAATATAATACTAGACTTCAAGTTTTTCAAACTTTTTAGGCCTAATATCAAGTTTTAATTAAATATATACGCTCTAATAGGCTTTTGAAATCCTGAACGTACTCTAATCTAACACACTGTCAACTAAATGTTGAGAAATTTTTGGAAAAATCCTCTACTGAAATTGTTCGACTTTTAGTGAATTGTTATGATGGGTTCACCGTTTAATCCATTAAATCGAAAAGAGGTAGCATTGACACTATAGTCTGATATATTTACCGTGATGAATCGTCTGCGCCAAATTGTCCATTTTTCTCCGTCGAGTTGTCCGCGCCGAATTGTCCTGCGACAAATTGTCCACGATGAATTGTCCATTTTTCTCCGTCGAGTTGTCTACGACGAATTGTCCACAACGAATTGTCCGGTCACCAACAAAATAGTATCTCACAGTGATTTCTCTGGATAAAAACGACCATTGTATTATTATTATAATGATGCTATTGATAGTTTAGTAGGGTAAGCACAACAGGTATCTGCACATATGAACTATGTGGCTGCCTCATCATGTGGTATCTATTTGGTTTAATTCAAATTTTGAGTGATGACTGAGTCTCATGTTTTGTGGAATATCTTCACCTGCAGACATTTTCATCATTGATTATATCTAATTGGGATTCTTTTTATTGTTAATTACCTGTAGGAAAGCTTCAGACAATGGATATCCTGCTGAGGCGCCTGAAGACAGGGGGTCATCGTGCCTTGGTCTTCACCCAGATGACTCGAATGCTCGATGTGCTCGAGGCATTTCTTAATTTCCACGGTCATCGATATCTTCGTCTTGACGGAACCACTAAGGTAGAGCTAAACCACTTTCTTATTGTGTTGATATGTGTAAAATTGTGTTGTTATTAGTTTCTTACTGGTTTGGTAATTTATCCTCAGGTGATTGATTGATCAACTCCTCAGCGGTTCTCAACCTGTGGGTTGCAACTCTCACAGGGGTCGATTAACTATATTCCAGGGGTCGGCTCGAGCCTTCAAGAATAAAAAATGTTTTTAGCGCAGTTTCTTATTTGGATTATTCATGTGCTTGTGATTACATTGTACTACACTAATGCGACAAAATTAATCCTAAAAAGGTTGAGAGCCTAGGGTGGTTTTCACAGCCGGCTATCCGTATATCGTGTCCCATAAAGCTTCCCAATTTGCAGCTGTTGACCTGCAATATAATATCTTTATTATGGGAGCACCTGTGACTCATAGTGGCGCTACATAAATGCTTGATTACGATTGCAGGTTGAACAGCGTCAGGCCCTGATGGAAAGGTTCAACATGGATCCACGAATCTTCTGCTTCATTCTGTCCACTCGGTCGGGAGGAATCGGAGTCAACCTGACCGGAGCAGACACCGTGATATTCTACGACAGCGACTGGAATCCCACAATGGACGCACAGGCACAGGATCGATGCCATCGCATTGGCCAGACACGAGATGTGCACATCTACAGGTCAGTTACAGCTTGGCAATTAAGGTCGTTGACAATTAGGTCAATTGACGTTAATCAGCAATGTATGTATGTATAATTCAACTTCATAACGGCTACCATGATTACTAGTCGCATTAGGATGACCCAACTACGGGACTTGTGTCCTTTTTGCGTTTTCTTCCTTATTGGCTCCTTATCCGTAAAAACTAGATTTGCATTATACTTGTAGTACTTGTTGGGATCAATGAAAACCAGTTGTTATGTTATGAAACGGACGATTTCTAGAGCGCCGTAACACAGGCATGCCATTACAAGGGTGCTTATGTTATGTTATATGAACACTTATAGCGTGCCCTACTAGTAACTCACTAAGGCGCTAACCGAAGCTACCGTACAGATCTAAAATAAATGCGTCTTCAATAGTCCAGAAATGTCTCCTGTGCTGCACTCAACAGGAGACTCAATATTTTGCAGCGTCTTCTGATGGACTCACAGTGTGTGTATTGTACATTTGAGGAATTAATACTGGTCAAATGTACGACCATGAAGTATGGTTGAATATTCATGTTTAAATCTCCTCAAAGAGGTGCTGCGTAAGTCTTTGAAGAAATGAACGATAATTATAATAATGATACTGACTGCAGCAAACAGTTGCCCCTAATTTGTATATGTAGGGATTATTACCTGGAATGACCAAGTGCTAAACAAATGACTGTCTTCTCTCCATCAGCTTCTCACTCTTTACAGGTGTTTCTTTTTCCCCGGGGTTTTACGGGCTAAGAGCACCTTTGAATAGTTTTTCTGTAAGAAGTGCTATATAAAACTGATGATATGACATGATAGTGAACTATTTCTGCCCTAACTGTTGGATTAGTTGTAGTTAACTTGTGTGCTAAGAATAATCATTGTGTTTATAAATAAAATAAATTAAATTTCTTACTCAGGATATCTGTATTTCATGTGGGTTCTGTGTAATTTAGTGAAACTTGTCTATGGATGAAATTGATTCTAGCATAACTGCCAGAGTACCTCACTAGCGGCCACTCTCAAATCAAATCAAGTCATTTTATTTGCTCCCATCATTATACAATTATGCAACATAACATTATAATCAGCCGGTAGCAAATGGGGAACCCAGAAGGGTTGCAAGACCTACTAAGCAGGGCCTCCCTTATAATAGTTCAGTTTAGTGGCAACAGTGTGTTATAGATTATACAGGAGTCACAGGTTATAACTAACATCTTAACTAACATGTTAATTAATGGTGAGCAGTAGCTAGCTATAACCTTTACAATAACTTAACAGCTCATTCGCACAAGGTATGAATGAAAGGACTTCTTAAATGACTAGTCTTTTCAGTTGCCACTGGAATCCCATTCAATATAAATGGGATATGTCCAGAATATCTACCAGAGTACCTCAATAACGGCATGCTCTCTTATGCTGACATTTTGGTATAAATCTCTCTTATAGACTTATAAGTGAGAAGACTGTGGAGGAAAACATTCTGAAGAAGGCCAATGAGAAACGATTGCTTGGAAACGTCGCCATTGAAGGAGGAAACTTTACGACAGCGTTTTTCAAGCAGGTAAATTGTTATGCTTTTGTCAAATTGAAACTACTACTATATTCAATTTAACAGCAGTGGATAGATGATATGATAGATGACCTTCCTCCATCACTAAGGGCTAAACTAATGATTCTCCACCAGTTTCTTACTCTTTGAACGCGTTTCTTTTTCCCTGGGGTTTCCGTGCTGAAAGCGCCTCTGAATAGTTATTCTGTAGAGGCGCTATATAAATCTAAAGATATGACACATTGCATGAAATCTCTTACATGTGCAGCACTATTTTAATAACACCTTTCCAATGAGACGACATAACTAAGATAAGTGAGACGTAATAAACTGGATAAGCATTTAATAAAATGTCTTCTTCCTTTCATTCTCCATTCAGTCTGTCTGTAATTATTGTCTATGAGTTAAGTAGTTAGTTGCTCATGATTCCTTCTCCTTCAGACAGATCTGTCTGTGTTGTCATGGATCTGATTTCTTTTCGTTCTTAACTCTTTACCGGCGAGCTGCATTGGCTTCCCAGTCGCTTTCAGTAAACTTTCGTCTTTAGAATGATGTGCGATACTTGTGGCATGTGATTTTTTACTGCATGAAAATACACCTATTAGTCATGTCATGTGTTTCTTTGGCATTACTTTAGCAAACGATTAAAGACTTGTTTGAAGAACCATCTGGCTTGGATAGCTTAGTAACAGATGATAGCAAGAACACTGCTGATGAACCTCCTGCATCTACTGAAACTGGTGGCTTAAACGAAGAGCTCATAGAACAGGTAGGCTGTGGCTCTATGTACTCTATTAAATGTTTGAGGTTTTGAAATTTTTGGATACAGTGAAGTTGAAAATTACCCATGCAGCTCAACGACACAGCTTCTTTATAACTTTAGACTTGATTGAGGACATCGGACCGTGATATATTTTAACAAAATAACACTCAAGTCAGACAGATGGAGAGGTGAATAAATACTTAATGTTACTACTGCTTAACACTGACAGTTAAACTTGTATCTAGATCAGGGCTGTCAAACCTTTTCTGATGGCAGGCCAGTAGCTATATATTTCAGCATGTGGCAGGCCAGAGTGCAGATGGGGCACAAGGAAAATGGGGCAGGGATCTCAGAGGGGGACCATACAAACAGTTGAATTTGACTTTCAAAACGTCATTATGATATCATCTGAGATATGTATTATCATTCATTCATTCATTACAGAGATTTATATATTATCAAATGAGAACCTCACAGAATACTCATAAAGCATTAAAAATGACAAATTAGACCTTTTATTTTCAATTATGATGTCTTTAGACAAGGTTCCGCAGGCCAGAAATATATCATCGGCTAATGGCCCGCATGCTGGCTCTTGGACACCTCTGATCTACATACATGCAGCAAGGGACGCATATACACATCCCAAGCGATCAATGTGTTAACTTCTCACCATTTCAGCATTACCTGTCTTGTATGCTGATGAGTTCGTGTACATACAACGTTGTGTTCCCGTTCTGATTGTAGGCACTATGTGCTGCGGAGGATGAGACAGACATGCAGGCAGTGAAGGTCGCTCGTGCTGAGCAGAAGGCTGAGCTGGCTGAGTTTGACGAGACGCAACCGTGGGATGAAGTCAAGACAGATGGGGAGGTGAAGAAGGATGCCGACGACCCATCATCAAATGTTGAAGTGGAACTTGCCTTGCTTGAGAAAGACGTGAGTACTGTTGTCTCTGCTTTTGAAAACTTCACTGCAAGCCACTTTTTATTTAACTGATTTTCGTAGCTGTATCAGGGCTGCACACATTTGTAAGGGTCGTTACATGGGCCAGTCACCTCACTTAAGTCGTAAAGACATCTGCATTGTTTTATTATTAACATGCAGGATCTTATCAACAATATAAATACCTCAGGGCCGTATAAGTTTCTAATGCGCTACAGCTTATTTTTGGTTGTTACCAACCTCGTTAGTTGGATCTGACAGTTTACTTATGTTTTAACTATGCTTTGGTGGACAATTTGCTACTGTATTGAATGGAATCTTGGAAGTATATTTCTGTCAATATAACGATATCAGAAATTATGGTTGTTTCAGCTGACTCCGGTCGAGCGGTATGCTGTGTCTTTCATGGAAATGCAGCTCGCACCCATCACGAACGAGGAACTCATGAAAGCAGAAGTGAGGCACATTACTTGAGTGCATATAGTTCCGTGAGGTTGACTGCTTACTGCAGCTCCTATTCAAATGTTTTCTCTGTTATTTTAAACTAGATTTTACAAGTATAAATTTATTATTTTGTCTTGTGATCTGTTGCAGGCATTCCTATGCACGATTGCACTACCTTGTCTGGTTGAAAACCTTTCTCTTTGATTGTCGTTTTGTGATGTCAGGCGTTAGCAGG
Organism: Bimastos eiseni; assembly: GCA_959347315.1. Classification (NCBI taxonomy): domain Eukaryota; kingdom Metazoa; phylum Annelida; class Clitellata; order Crassiclitellata; family Lumbricidae; genus Bimastos; species Bimastos eiseni. The sequence continues at coordinate 16,981,087 of OY365819.1, forward strand.
CTGTTAGCACCTCCATGTTGTTTGATTGAGAGAGGAGTTGTACAAATTCTCAGCTACTATTGCACTTGCTGGCCACAATGATTGAATCAGTGTATAACCGTATATCACAGCCCAATCCAGGAGCCTTGCCTATGTGGGTCCAACCAGACTTTCTCTTTGGGAAGAGCTGGTCTCAAGCGCCTTAAGACTTTCCAGTTCTCTGCCTAGCTTTGTGTTGAATCGTGAGTGCCTCTGATTACGAGTTTTCAATTACAATATCCTTAGTTTTCTGCAGAATCTAGCTTGGGCTGCTGGCACCTTTTGTTTACTAGTGTGAACTGAGTTAATGAACGATATATGCAATTAAGAAAAGTGTCAGCTGTTCAGTTGTGTGTGTCCATTAAGATAGAGTTGAATAGAGTAAAGTCTGACTTGAATAGAATAGAGTCTGACTTGAATAGAATAGAGTCTGACTTGAATAGAATAGAGTCTGACTTTAATAGATTAGAGTCTGACTTTAATAGAATAGAGTCTGACTTTAATAGAATAGAGTCTGACTTGAATAGAATAGAGTCTGACTTGTATGTGTTGTGTTTCAGGAAGAGGTTGGGTTGGCAAAGGAAGAATGGGAGTTGAGCCACCTGAAGGCTCTAAAGGAGGAAGAGGAACGTCGAGCTGAACTGGAGGAGGACGAGATGCTCTACACGTCTCTCCACTATACAGCGTGGAAGCAACAACCCAAGCTGAAAGAACTGGACGAGTCTTTCGATGAGGTTCCAGTGCGCCGAAAGTATAAGGGCGTAGGCAGGCCTTCAAATGAAATGCGGTTGGAACGAAGGAATCTGAATGGCATGAAACGTTCAGCATCACCAACGGACAGCTGGGAAGACAGCAATCTCAGTACAACTATTGATGATTCGAGAATAAGCACATCTAGTATAAGTACCAATAGCTCACTAGTTCATGCCAATAATAAGATTAACAATACAAACTCGGCTTCCAAGCTGAAGAAGAATCCTAAGCGACCAAAAGTCGTCACTTCGCTAGTCATAAAGGTCGTCAAGAAGAACTCGTGTAGCAAAAGCAGTCAATCGAGTCCAGGCGACATGCCGCGCCCTGCGAAGGAACCAAAGAAACGCTTGGCCAAACCGCCCAAACGAATTGTTGAAGACGATTCCGGCAATGTACTACCGAAAAAGAAACGGAAGAAGATTTTAATCAATACGGACACGCTTCAGTTCACAAGTGAGACTGCTGCTTCGGATGCTGTGACCACCGCTCTGTCATCTCGCACCGTGACGGCCGTGGCTGCGACGCCTCCAAGACCCCGCCCAATGTCCGTGACGAAGCTTCTCGACAGCAAGCGCTACTTGACTTCACATGGACAGCGCATCATTGTCCAGCGAGTCGGCAGCGACCTGACTGCCACAGTTTCCTCCCAGCCTCCATCAAGACCGGCCCCACCGCCCATAACACCGGTCAAGGATCCGTTCGAGAATAAGCCGATCCCAATACTGGAGAAGCTGGGTGCATCTGTGATGACCTGCTCCGTTTCTGCATCGCTCAACCCGTGTCGGACGTCGGCCATCATCAGTAAACCGACCGTTGCGCCTACGACCGTCTTCCCTTCGCACCTCCACGTCAGCCGGCTCAACCAGATCGTCTCCTCCATCTCCCAGAACACTATTCAGAATGTCACGCTGGCGCAGTCGACTCCTGGCACCATTCAGTATTTCCTACGTCCCGGAGGCGTGGTGAGTGGCGGCATTCGGACTGATAACCTGGTCATTGCAAATCCTGGTGTCCAGCAGGCCACAATCACTCATCCCACGCAGGGTACCAGCTTCGTTCTCGTGCCCCAGGGTCTCGGTAAATCGAGTCGTCTTATCATGCCGACCGTGACCAGTCAGGCGAACAAGCAGAGCTTGCTGATATTACCGAATGCAGGCAAGCAGAACTACATTGTGGCTCAGCAGTCGGGCAACCGACCGGGTTACATCCTCATTCCCAACAATGCTACTCAGCAGAATTTTATTCTGACTGCAGCCGCCAGTAGCGGAGGCGTTTTGCCCACCTCCCAGATTTCCACACCATCAATTGGAGCCGGTATTTCCGCTCCTTCGTCGTTACTACACACCCAGCAGGTGCAGGTTGCCAGGCAACTTGTCTCATCTGGGCTCGCTGTCGGCTCTCAGCAGTCCATACCAGTCGTCCAGGCTGGCATTAGTAACACTGTTCCCATATTAGAAAAACTTGCCATGCAGCTGAGTGGAGCTAATGTCATTGGCATGTCACAACAGCAGCAGCAGCAATTTAGAACTCGAATCATCCCCTCCTCCACAATCGTACAATCTTCTCCAAAACAATCGGAACTAGTGCGACTAGGGCAGTCGGTCGGTAACGTAGTTTCTGCAAGGTCTTCTAGCAGCGCGCTGATGGGACAACTGTCGGCCGGATTGTCCGTCACGAGGCACACTGCTGGACCAGTTCCTGGTGGTAAGATGGGTGGTGGTATTGTCACAAAACAAATTGCAAGACAATCTTCTGTTTCCCTGTTGTCGGGCAGCAGCATGCCCAATCAGTCGCCTACTGGTTCCCTTATTTCTCGGCTGCCGTCTGGACAATCCTCAAGCATCATGCTCACCGGTAAGCCAATGCAGCCGGTAAACGTTGCCCAGTTTATCGTCAACCAGCCCCGAGCGCACATATCTGTTGACAAGTTAACGCAGTTGGCTGTGAACGGGCAGCTGGTGTTTGTGGATGGACGACATGGACAGGAATTAGTGGCCAGAGGGTCGACTGGTCCGGCCAATACAAATGCACCCAAGAAATAGAACAATTTTTTGTGGTTAGAATTGGAGTGCTGTACACCGTGGTTTGTAGATTGGTGTCATCATTATTGGGAAGGTGTGATGAGTCGTATCCTGAGTAGTCTACCCATTTCCATGATCTTCGTATTGTCTGGATTTTGTTGTGGATGTTGAAATTCTTGATTGCAGCAATTGATTTGTTTGATTTATGATTTGTGAGTGAGATACAACAAGCAGTTAAAGGAGAATTCTACACAATGACTTTGCTGTCCAGTGTTACACTAGGCAATGACAGTTTGATAGAAGACAATCATCAAACAAATGTAAATTACAGCTGTGAATAGACAAAACTAATAATAAAATGGAAATTACTGCGTTTTTTTGCATTGTCTTCATATAATCAGAATACATTATAGCCAGCATTGAGCGGCTCAACAGGTGCAGTCTTGACATGAAAATTTATATTTCATTCAAATTGCACATTTGTAATTCCTGTGCCACATTTTATGAATTCCGATTTCTATTATTGAATATAATACTTCCTATTACAGTGGTTCTCAACCTGTCGGTCGCGACCCGCAAGTGGGTCGCAAAGGATATCCATGTGGGTCGCCAACTTTTCTTTGAAATCACATTTTTTTCCACTGAAAAATATTGTCATGTGAATGTAATGCACTATATTTTCTATAGATCGTTGCCTTATCAGTGTTGCTGCCATCTTAAACTACTACTACGCAAACTTCTGTGAGACCGGCTGTTAAGCTATGATTACACTCAAGACTAAATAATTATAGGACTAAGCTTTGTGTAAATATTGACTTAACTTTTTGTCTAACCAACATCAGCCTACATATTGACTTAGGCTACTGTATATCTGACCAGAATGCAAGCCCGCCATCTCATTAACAATTTTTATGTCTCAATGCGAGTCAAACAATAAAGGTTTTTTAATATTATTTTTTTTATCACATTATGTAATTTTATTATGATTTATTCATAGTTTTGTTAAACGCTAGCATGGTTAGTGGTACAATGCATTGATGCGTGGCTTGCTGATTTAACAAAGATCATACAATATGCAGGGTTTAAAGTGGGTACGCGTTCCCACTGCTCTTGAAATCTGTAGTCTGCGTTCCCACTGCTCACAATGCAACGGAACCCTCGAAACGCATGTGTTCCAATAAAACTAAACTTCGGAACGTCGGTTCGGTAACGACAACTAAGTAATGGCTCTTAGGAGTCTTATTTAGAATTACTTATTACAGTGTGTTTGCTGTCCGCTTGTAAGCAGCTTTACACTAACGACATGTATAAGGCGTTAAAATAAGCAGAATTAGAGAAAATTGAATCTGAAGGATCTCAAATAATTGTGTGGGTAGTTTGAAACTGCAAGTTCAAGTGCAGTGCATCAATGTGAAACCTTCCTTGTTTCTATAATTTTATAGTAAGTAACTTATACAATTTGTATTATAATTTTTAAATTTTTTACATTAATATAAGTGCTCCAAAGCTTAATGTACTGTGGTCGTATTTGAATCACACAAAATCAGTGCAACATCGAGAGATTTAAATTTTATACAAGGAGTCAAAATAACTTTTACAGTTCTTAAGGCGATTGCTAATGGACATGGAAATGTTCAGCTTACGGTTAAATGTCAGCAGACGATAATGCTTTAACATCGAATTAAGGATTCCATGATTTTGAATTGATAAATTGGTATAAAACGTCCCGGTGTAGCTAAAATTGGTGCTGTTTTAATAAAGTTGTTTCTAATTAGCCTCGGATTCGATTACGTCATTAGCAGACATGCGGCTGATAAAAATATACTCTGCCAAGTTTCAAAAGGGCAGTGCACCAGATTGCAGTACAGCGGTCTAATAAGCCGAACGGGAGACCTTTGGTACAAAATCATACGATATTTAATTGATTTACATTCCGTTTATTTAAAATTCTATGTTGTTGCTTAGGCGATTGGTCCTGTGATTTCTGAAGGTAATAACCGCTTGTTTTTTTTATGTTTTGGGACAAACGATGTTATTTTACGTGGTTGTTCTACGCATGTTATAACTGCACGCCGGAAAAGGCGGACATCAAAATTAACGACGTTTGATCTGATAGAAAATACTGACGTAAACGACGAACGCTTTATAGCTGAATTGCCGACTGCTAAGCCAGATTACAAGAAAAGGTGTATGCAGAAAGCCGGCGTGAAACACATAGGCTTAATGCTAATTGGTTTGTGAATTACATTATTGTTTATTGTATTTATTGTATTGTATTTACGTATTTCTATAGCGCCTCTCCCAGTTCAACCGAATCAGAGGCGCTCTCAGTGCGAAAAACCTCGTGGGAATAGAAAAGTCTTTAGAATGCGAGCAGAAGCAGAAGCACCTCAAGTTAAAATTAGAGAGCGAGTCACAGAGGGCATATCATTCCAAAGCAAGGGACCAAAAGATGTTGAGCGAGAGCCGTCCGAGTCCGAATTACCAAGAGATCATGTTGTTCTGAGGAATGACGAGGACGACGAGAGGCAGCCGAAATAGGACGGCAGATAAGATCACAAAGATAGCATGGAGCCTGACCCAAAAACACTCTGGATGTAAGGATAAGAGCTTCATATCAAATGCGGGCTATGAGCTGAAGCCAGTGTAAATGCTCAATCATGAAGGTAGAGATGTGAGAGTAGCGAGGAAGGCGGGCGATCAGACGGGCGGCAGCATTTAGTACAGATTGATGAGGTGACAGGCGAGATTTCAGAAGACCAATAAGAAGTGAGTTACAGTAGTCAATGCGTGAGCAGACAAAAGCATGAACCACAGTAGTGAAAGTGGATGAGGGAACAGATCGTCTGATGGCTCGAAGTTGTCGCAGGTGGTAGAAACTAGACCGAGAGAGATTAGAGATGTGTTCAGCAAATGAAAGAGTGCTGTCACGGGTAACACCCAGGTTACGAACACTACTAGAGAAAGTGAACAATAGGAACAGTTCAGAAAGTAGGTTATAGTCAAGTTTAACAAGCTGCTGATGGGTTCCAAGCAAGATCAGATGAGTTTTTGTTGAATTAAGAGAGGCGATTTGAGAACATCCAGCACTGGAGTTCTGAAGAAAGAGACTCAATATATTGAGAAAGGACAAGCTGATCTGCAGGTGGACCATGAACACAGGCCTGAACATAATCCGCGTAGAGGTGACCCACTGCGGCAAGTGTATCCAAAAAGAGAGGGATGTCAGCGGTGAACATGATATAAAGAAGTGGACCAAGCACGGAGCCCTGTGGAAGAGACCCACTGCGGAAAGTGTATCCAAAAGGAGAGGGATGTCAGCGGTGAACATGATATAGAGAAGTGGACCAAGCACGGAGCCCTGTGGAAGAGACCCACTGCGGAAAGTATATCCAAAAGGAGAGGGATGTCAGCGGTGAACATGATATAGAGAAGTTGACCAAGCACGGAGCCCTGTGGAAGAGACCCACTGCGGAAAGAGTATCCAAAAGGAGAGGGATGTCAGCGGTGAACATGATATAGAGAAGTGGACCAAGCACGGAGCCCTGTGGAAGAGACCCACTGCGGAAAGAGTATCCAAAAGGAGAGGGATGTCTGCGGTGAACTTGATATAGAGAAGTATACCAAGCACGGAGCCCTGTGGAACGCAAAATTTGACAGGTACCCACGGGGTGCGAGTGTCTAGAATGACCATTTGTGAGCAATCCATGAGATAGGATCGAAAACCAGAGAAGAGGAGGACCACTAAGACCAAAGGAGATTTCAAGCCGATGTAAGAGAATGTCATGATCTACCATATCAAATGTTGAAGAAGCGTCAAAGAGGGTCAAGAGCGTAACATGAGATGCGTCCATGGCCGAGTAAATGTCCGACAGAAGAGATTGGAGAGCAGTTTCAGTAGAATGGTGAGTTCTAAGCCCAGATTGCCTAGAGGGAAGAAGACCTGATTGTTCTAGATAAGGAATAAGCTGCAAAGAGACAAGCCGCTCCAAAGTCTTTGAAAAGAATGACAGATTAGATATAGGGCGATAGTTCTGACATACGCTTGGATACAAGTTAGATTTCTTAAGCATGGGGAAAACAATGGCACGCTTCTGTGAGGAAGGCAGAAGGCCTTCAAAAAGCGATCTGTTGAATATGTACAGTAAAAAGGGGGCAATTTCAATGTTTATCTGTTGAATCAGTCATTGTTAATTATTTCAGACGTAGTTCTCATTTGGCACAAAGGGAATTATGGTATTAATTTAGCAACGTAAACTACAGTTTGACCTATGACGGCATTTGATTATGGATTACATTTATTAGTCATTTTTTCTTACAGTGCTTGAGCACTGAACTGATAAATGTGTATTTTAGCATGTTTAACTCATAAGAAATTTAAAAATAACAAGTAGCATATTTTATTATTATTAACATTGGACAGAGAATGATCATTGTTCTGATTTTACAGATGTCACTTATTTTATTTCTAAGCGATGCAGAGTACTTTCCTGAAGAAGTGTTGGATTACGGTCAATACTGGCGAAGCCTCTAGATCGAGCTTCTGTGAAATATGGCATTGTTACTATAGTAATCGAAGATATATCAATTATTTGTATAATTAATGCAATTGACTTTTGCTTTTACTTCATCTATAGATGCATACTGGTGCTATTAACTACTGATGAGTCTATGACGTCTAGGCAGAGCTCGGCTGCTGCATAGGTGATACTGTGTACCCTGTGTGTTGGTACTCTGTGACATTGCGTGCTGACTTGTTATGTGTAATTTAAGGAACCTCTAGAAACAGCTGGGTTGAGGATCAATGTACTTGTCTTAGGGTGCCTGTGGAGTTATGTAGAATGCACATATCTGAGCATTGAAGTGCGAAGGTTTGGGCCATGCTCCAAGACTCAAATGCCCAACACTGCTATGGTAGAGAAGGGTCAGAATGTCTGTTGATCAGGTGCTTGTTTATTGGTATGAATGGTGAGCATGGAACAGAGATAGGTCAGCTGATTTCAATGTTAGGTCCACTGCCTATGAATGCCTTCTGGTAATTCTGTATTAATAAATAGTTGAGAGCAGGGCTTGAGGTGAGCAAAATGAGGCGCCGGTAAGGTTACAAGGACCATTACCCTCTCCTACCATATATGGCTTATTGGTCAGAGAAGTACGGGTATGCTTGCAGTTGGCCAGGAGAGGTGCCGGTATGGCATGTTGTTTCATGCCGTTCCACTTCAAGCCCTGGTTGAGAAGATCGCTAGGCTTCACGTTCTGGCTGCGAGCCAGCCCTCTTTCCAGTTGGTTTGCTCTGTGGTCCATGGATTTTTGCAGATTCCTTGTGAACTGCAGGTTATTAGATCAGGAATTCCGTGTTCATCAGATCCTCATCTTGTAAGAATCTAATGTATGCTGTTCTACTTTATGGGATCAGACACAGAGACACTCTTCAATCTTAATCTTCTTTAAAGGCCCAGCTTCATATCCCGGGCTTTCGAACTTCCTCAAGGCAGCACTGCGCCTTCACCTAGTGCCCACAATGTTCTACAACGACCTTGAGACTTGTCCTAAGAGGTGCTGGAGTAGCACCCCTTCAACAACAACAACAACTAGAGTAGCACCCCTTCAAGAACAACAACTCAGAAACGCTCCCAACTTTCAATTAATTCAGCTCAACACATTTTTTGTTTACTTTGTTTAGATCAGCTGACTAATCGTGTAAGCAGCACTTTGTAGGTGCATGAAGGTTGCTGCAAAAGTTTTTGTTACATTACATTAAAATCGAAATTTGGATTTCGCTGAAGATAACTGTTCTTCTAAATTTTTCTGTGCAGATTTACTGCAGAGTGATGGATAAAGGAGCACCACGAGAAAGAGTTAGGACTGATTCAATAAATGGAGTCGGTCAACCACCCTTAAACGACGATCTTGAAAAGAAAATGGACCAGCGCAGAACTCGAAAATCGCTCGTTTTGTGGTGGAGCCCTGTTTGGACGATCTACTATTTTTTATTAGAACTGCTGTTTCAGATACGTAGCTGCATTGCCAGGTATGCTGTGAAGTTCTTTGTTCATAGCAGTTCACAGTTGCCAATGCTTTTGTTATAGTTGCTATTTATTGATTAATTAGTGCCTTTGAGTAGTCCCTGAAATGCTTTACATAAATGCTCTTGTCATCGTCATTATCATCGTCATCATTCCTTGGGTTGGTTGCCCGTGAGTGTCAAATGCAACTTCGACACATCTTCTCCAAGTCTTCCTTTCCTTTCATCTCGTTGAACGCTAGTAATCTGTCCCTGTCTCTTTTCTTTAAAGAAATGCTCATGTATTCATACATAATTATCAGACAGATGTAGAGAACTAATATTATTCAATTTTTTTAACCACTGTTGCCCTGGTTTGAGTCCGTGTTAGCCGCCATGCTAGCATATATTTGTCATTCAGAGGTTTTTCATTAGGGCTTCATGAGTCTGTGAAAGTGATTTTCATTGAAGATTGTAGAGTATATCCTATGATGTTGTGCTTATAGGGTTTTGAAGCAGAAGAAGACATTGGCTGTGTCGCTGGTCTTGTCAATTGTTCTCTTAAGTCTGTACAATATCCAAGGTGGCCATCAAACAGTAAGAATCAAGTATTATAACTGCTTATAAAGTAGTTAGTCTCATCTGTTGTTTTCAGATAAGTGAGTCAGCACCTGATATGTTTGTACTTTAAATTATTTTATCATAGCTATAAAGCAGAAAAGTTATTTATCTAATCAGACAGAGGCTCTCGAACACAACACTCTGGAAATAAAAACTTTTTCACAAAATGTTATGCGAATTTCTAAGTCAACATGACAATTTTCAGTTCTTTTGCAAATTTCTAAGCACATAATTTACTTTAGATTCTAATTTTTTGACAATTTTACTTTTTAATTGCCCAAACTTCCGACATTTCATTAAACAATGGTGGGCATTTGCATTTATGTCAAATGAGACAGGCCTAATTTAATAGGTATAAAACCACGGCATGACTCAGAGCGCTGCCAAATGGAGCACTCGCGTTCGCATATAACTGCGCCCATGGAGATATGCATTTGTCACACTTCATCTCGAGCTTGTTCCTTCTCGTGCATTGGACCATCCTTCTAGAGCAGTCTGTCACTGCGTTTATGTATTCCGTTGGCTCTGACTCAGCAGCTGACATTTGCAAGCTGTCTTAAAAACACTTGTTTAAATCTATTAGATAGTCATAGGAACTGGGTCGTGTTTGTGAGTTACTTTAAGATGTGCTATATTAAGTGTTCTTGCATGCAAATGTACAAGTTGCCAAATTATATTAAATGCTAATCTTGTGAGGAACAGCCTGACCCCAAACCATGGCAGTTTCTAAGTACTAGTCCACTGGTGAATATGTTTATGTTGTTTTAACCTTAACTTTCTTCGTCGTAGAGATCATCAGATGAGTTATTTATTTATTGATTACATTTATTTGATGATATAAATGTTTCACTGATGTTCTAATATTGTCTTTGTTTTAGTATATGATGGCATTCAGAAAGCAGTTCCTTTGGTATGCATATTGGGTTGGCCTTGGTATCCTGTCCTCAGTAGGCCTTGGAACTGGCCTGCATACATTTGTGCTCTACCTGGTTAGTAATTATTTCTATGTATAGATTAAGGATGTGATGTGATTATGTTAGTGGCTTCTGTAGCAGTTCTGCCATATAAATTGAATTTTAAGAGACTGAAGCCTTTTTTATTGGGCCTGAATTCACTGTTGTGTGTGCTTAAAATTGTATTTTTACATTTGTTTCAGGGTCCATTTATAGCTAGTAATACTTTGGCAGCATTCGAGTGTAAATCTGTGAACTTTCCGGAACCACCCTATCCCGACGAGTAAGTTTAAATAGCTGTGTTAATTAATTATTATTCTTTCATCAAAGCCATTTAAAATGACATCTACCAAATGGCTTCTGCAATTGCCAACAATGCTATGTCAATCAGATGAGTAGTTGAATCTTTGCTTTAACCGTTGCACTTTTAGATGTTGATATAATGAGCGCACAGCTTAGGATATCTAGTGTATAAAAGCATGCTCAAATTCATTGATTAACATGCTGGTTGAGCTTCAAATGCCGTCTTTCTGTCTAAACGTATGCTCCATGTGTGTCCCAGCATATAGCAGACTTATGCAAGGAGGATCCTATTGTCCAAAGGATGACTGGCCGTCTGCCCTCAAACATTTGATACCTATACCTGCCTCTTAAGCCCAGGTTAACCCTGTAAAGATGGGTGTGTACTATAATGTATGGGAGAACCTTTGCAGAATGGAAGGACTGATGTTTTTGAAGTCGTGGTGTATGAATTTATTCTATTGTAAGATTTAGTGCTGTTAAGAAATTGTTAGACATTCATTTGGTTGAAAAAAATTTGTCATCACTAATAGCCAGACTTCCTCGATCGTTGCACATCTCTGCTTTCATGCTTGACACTACCTTATTGCTCAGGTTCAACTCGAGGTTCTCGCATTGATATGCCGCTCCTGTAGTGGCCAACTTCCCAGGTATCTACTTGACTTTGCCCACCTGCCATCATCTGCCACTTCTCCTTGCTTGCTGCGCTCACTTGACCAGCATATCTTTTGTCCTAGTACTGCTATGGCTAAAACATTAGCCTTTGCCTTCATCGGCCCTGCGCTGTGGAACCAACTCCCTCCCTTGACACGTTCCTCCCTACTAACTGCCAAGCACCTCTTCTTGTCGTCTGATGACCACAACCAACTCTCATTAGTATGTACTTTGCGCAATATAAATTTATGGATGCAATACCATTAGGGTGTTGACAATTTTGTGGTTGTGTAAATTTGCTTTACGTCTGTGTTACTTTGGCGTCTTTACTGTTTGAATTATGATCAATTTTGTTGTATTGCTTAGCATCATCTGTCCTGAACTGGCAGGCACAGAGATGTCCATTTGGACGATTATGAGCAAAGTTCGGACGGTTGCATTTATGTGGGTAAGAATCCTATTGTATTAATTGGTCATTCCCTGATTTACATGGGTAGGAATGTATCCATAAATTTATCTTGAGCATTTTCAGAGCCACTACTGAAAGGTGGTGTATTGTGACTAATGATAGTAAGAGCTAAGATAAACTAGAAATAATTGTTAGGCATCGTTTCTAGACGTGACTTGCAGTGAAAAGCTAAGTATGAGGAGTATTTATTGACTGAAGGAAATTGAATCGTCCTGTAGAGTGTTTGTTGTTTGTTGTTGAATGGTCATTTGCATTTATAGCCTCATTGTATTGTTCAACTCTGAAGTTCCTTAAGTGTTCATAAACTGAAAAGGTTAAAAGGCATTACTAGTATGGTCCGAAGATCAAGAAGTCGTTAATCCAATTGAAAAGAAACCTCTTAGCCCTTTAGCGACCTGCGTTATTGATTATGCTTTACGTTTTGCTACGCTCTGGTCGTTAAAAGGTTAAAACTTCCAACTTTTTTGTACTCATATATATATATACAAGCCAGCAAGGAGGGAGGGCTACCTTGGGTGCCATGTTGTAGAATGGTCCATGAATGTTCACTCCATTAAGGACTACCTCTATTTGTCTTGTAAATGTAAATTTCTTACATTTTTCAATAGCTTTGTGAGAGGTACCAGCTTAAGCACTGGCGCTATATCCACTGAAGCCCGCAACAGCTAGATTATTTTGGCAGTTTACTTGACTTCGCTGTATCTAATGGCATCACGAGTGACTTACAAGCCGGTTTTGGAAATAAAATTTGTAAGTAAGTAGGTATATTCTTTAATCAGACGTCTGTAAACGCACGACATGTACAAATTAGCAAGTACAAACAAAAACATCTCTATACATAATCTGTTGAAATCATCTAAATTTAAAGAAATGCTGAATAGCAACTGAAGACCGGGCAGAATGAAAAGTAAATGTGGGATTAGGTTGTTGATAGAGTAATCTTATAATGAAGCCACATCATCAGCTTGGGGAACAGACCTGTTGTGAGCATTCCTAATATGGATATGGCTTTTTCTCTTCTTGCACATCAGTGACAGTATTTGTATTGGTGGAATGAACTTGGTAAGAGTATTTCTTCAAATGTTTGAAGGGAGCTGGGACTGCAATTGGTGAGCTTCCACCGTACTTCATGGCTCAGGCTGCTCGGCTGTCTGGGCAGATAGATGAAGAGGAACAGAAACTTGAAGATCTCCTTGCAGGCAAGGAAAGTGGTGCACGCAAGCTGGTAAGGTTTATTTGAAACTTATTAAACTAGTACTTGAATGTTAAATTATCGGCATATTGTTGGTGATCATATTGAGGCTGTTTGTGAATGAGTGACCGTTAATGAGGAACATGGAACGCTAACTTAACATGGAAAACGAACATGACATGGAACACTAACATCCGGTTGGACACAAAACTCTGCCAGTTTAAGGCATGTATTTAAACTGCCCATGGCTCTGTATGCAATAAAAACTAACATGCTTACCAAGGATCTGCAGATAATGCTTGATGCCTTCCAGCATTGGCATCTCATAAAAATAGGCAAATTCCCTATGCAATGTACGGCGCTTGTCACCATTGGGGCAATATGTCAGCGCACGTTGCCTTCCCAGTGTCAGAGATGATTGGACCAGGCGGGCTCCAAACGTTTGGACACATCACACACTTCGAAGGTGACCAGGAACGTGCTTTTCCGCCCTCCAAGTTGTTGTTAGAAGCCTGTTGTCGGATGTCCTGTTGCTGCACATGGTCAGTAGCGGTGGAAGCTGACCTGTGCCCAGGGAACCTTACGTTGCACGTGACCTGGAGTGAGCAAAGTAGAGAGGGCAGGCTGAATGTTATGATAATGGCAATGCTCTTAAGTGAAGTATGTCATTGATTATGATGAATAATGGATTCTGTTGAGTGGACTGAGGACGATTATGTGTTACGTAAGATGGATAAGAAACAGTTTGAATAATCCTGTGTATGATTTTGTGTCAGTGTCGATGATTGTCACCGACTGGTAATTGCTTTGGAAAGCTAATTAGCTACTGATTTATTCACTGAAGTCATCAGATACAACCTACTTATTTATTTATTCTGAATTTTGATATCGCCCCTCTTCCAACATTTTTTAGTCAGAAGTGCACACATCTCGACGACCCGACTACAGTTGTATTGCAGAGCAATTGTGCACAAAAGACTTGCTCAAGGTCCTTACACAGTGTCTCCCAGACGAGGGTTGAACCCTATGTGATGGATTTAGTCTCGATACAACATCTTATCTACCTTGTATTCAGCTAATTTTTTGTTTAGCATCTTGTTTAGTTTTCTGACTAGGCTTATTATTTCACAGCCTGTTATCTCATTTGTGATGATTTGAGTTTCATCACCCTTCATTTAGTTGCCTTTGAATTATTATTTATTATTATTGGGGCTTATTGTAAAGTGCTCGATGCATCTGATAATGATGATGAGCTGCTGTTAAATGCATTTGTTGTGAATTTGTTTTCATTATTTTGTGTTGTATAAAATTCCTTTTGTAAAAATTTTGCTATTGATTTGAAGTACTTACTTATTGGTTCCATTTAATTTTGGCACAGAGCCTGCTGGATAAAACAAAGTTACTGGTTCACAGCCTGATTCAGCGCGTTGGCTTCGTCGGGATATTAATTTGTGCTTCGGTGAGTAATGTTGGTCAGGACTCTGCTGCTGTACATGTGTTCATTTTGTGTTGAATCAGTCTCTATTGACCGCCTGTCATTGAGTCATGCAGCGTCATCAGAGCTTACTATATTTATTTATTTAAAGAACTTATTATGCTCCAAAGTTGGAAAATATGTATCTAAGGCAGGTTGGAATGCTTGTTAGTGGCTATGACGAATGCTGGATGTAAATAGTCTTGAAAAATGATGTCACACTAGTTGGTTTGCAAACTATACTTTTGTGAATTAAGGATTCCTTATACAAGGGTACAACAATCTAAAGCATGTGATCTGGCAATTGTCCTGAATGAAGCAGACCAACAGCAGAAGACTGCACAGTTTAGGAGAGTTATATGAAATTACGAATGCACTTAAATGCGATGGAAGTCAAGTGTTTTGGGCATGTGCAATTGTGCATGCATGTATCAGGACACTTGTATAGTATCTAGTAAGGTCCTCACAAATCGATAATGTGTTTGCCTTATTTATAAATCTGGTGACTTGAAACACTAATTGAGCCATGTATCTCATGATGAAACATCAACTGATCATTGTTGTGCTTGAAAGGTCTTTAACCCTTTAACTACCAGCTACATAGGTTTTTCCATACATTTTAGTACACACTGGTCGTTAAGGGGCTAAAACCGGACACAGCCCCTACAAACTACCTGTTGTTGATAATGGTGTATTTTGTCAGACTCAAAGTTACTTACCAGGTTGTGCTGTTTAGTAAGGTATACATGGTTGTGATTGTGGACTACGGTGTGTTCGTGCAGATTCCTAATCCAGCTTTTGATTTGGCTGGCATCACTTGTGGACATTTCGGTGTTCCATTTTGGACCTTCTTCGGAGCAACTCTACTGGGCAAGGCAGTCATAAAAATGCATATTCAGGTAGCAATTTTATTCATTTTTTTTGCTATCAAACTTTTCTCATTTTATTACCTTGCAACTGTTATTAACTTTTTTCATTACAAATAACCTGATTTCATGATTGAACATCATTGGATTGAGTTCTTACTGGACACTTCATAGGTCAATATTTGCCCAAATGTGATGTGGACTATAAGTTTGACACACTTTTAGCCGACAGTGCATGTGGTGAGTGCTTCAGAGTAGTTTGGAAGTTCTAATATATATAAATGAATCGTAGCAAGATATGTGAAATAAACATCTTAACCAAGGGATATATTACAAATCAATCTGCTATTTGGATGCATATTACGATTACCTTACTGCTATGTTGTCAACAATGGTGGCATTTTGACTTAAGAAATAAATGCACAAGGATATTTTTTTTTATGCATTCAAGTGGGCTGCCTTTCAAGAATTTGTCCAGCTAAATTACAAGTACATCTGTTGTGTCTTTTAAGTCAAATGGCTTACTCGACGAAGCAGTATGAGAATGTGTAACTGTTGTGCTTTCAGAAACTCGTCGTTATATTCGCCTTCAGTGAACATCATGTTGAACATATTGTCAGTCTTTTAAGGTAGGATATGTACAATTCATTTGTAATTTTGTTATAAATTCCACCCACTGTGTAAAGTACTTTTGTTTTTACTTACTGTCATGCCAGAAGAGTCAAACTCGCTGTTGAGCTGTACTTTAGCTGGAAAACTCCTGGTTGTGGTTAGTACAATGCAATACAGCTATAATTTGATAATGCCCTTCTTGCAAAAATTGTTTGCTCAGAAGTGTGCACACTACAGTTGTAATGCAGAGAATTGTTTGCGAAGGACTTGCTCAAGGTCCCTATACAGTGACTCTCCGGGCTAGGGTCGAACCCGCACACTCAGCATACACTGAGGTATAGTAGAAGTCCAGACACCAAACTTATCAGGCAGATTCTATGTAAGACATATTAAGTTACATACAGTGAAGCGAATGGTCAACTATAATTAACCATCATGACTAAGCTGTTGTGTGAATTAGGGCCTGCAATGAATACATGGCTTGTTTTGAATGGTTAGGTTAAGCAGTGCCTGGTGCAGTTATGGTTGGGATGGTGACTATTTGTGACATGCCACATTGAACAGAAGCCTGGTTCGACTCTCTCTTCACAATCTGTGTGGTGTAGATGTGAGTTAGGAAGATGACAGCGTGTCCTGGTGCTGGATTGCTACAGTCATGCCAGCAAGCGAGCTTACTGATTTTATCGATATCTGAAATTCTGCATGGAATTATGAAACTCCACGTACCTTAACAAACTTTTAGTTTACAGTAAAACAACTCTGTGACTCTGGCTATGTTAGTACGTTATATCTACCTTAAATTTACAGTAACACAGTAACTGGCCATATTAGTATCTTATGTTTTAGTAACAATATTTCACTAACCAAGGAATTCTGATGTCCGTTTAAAATATAGCACTCAGATTAAAATTAAAAAAATCTGATAAAAATCCAATTTAAAAGAAATTCAATTTAAATAATAAAAATCCGATTTAAATTTTTAAAAATCCGATTTAAATCAATAAAATCCGAAAAGCAAAAGTGGTTTTCACTTGGGTTTGAACTAAAAAAACAACATTTTCTTTAGGTATATTCCATACTTTGGGAAGTCGCTTCATGCACCGTTCATGGAGTTTTTACAAAAGGAGAAGGCAAAGCTACATAGCAAGGTTGGAAATACGGTAAGTTTCCCATATATTATCCGATGATCTTTGTCCTCAACAGTTTTTTCGTCCGTGGTTCATGCCTTCATCTGTTCCCCCATTGACTACTGTAAATCATTGCTTATCGGCCTACCAAAACTCCGCTCCAGTCTGTACCTAAGACTGCTGCTCATTTGAATGCCCGTCTCTCTCGTTTCTCACATATCTCTACTTTCATGTCTCAACATCTTCATTGGCTTCCCGTAACAGATATGATTCAGTTCAAAATCCTCTTTCTTACATGCAAAGCGTTTCTGGATCTAGCTCCACACTATCTTTGTGATCTTATCAGGCAACCTATCTCGGCTACCTCTGGATGGCCTCTCCGCTTTCTGAACCGTCAGGACCTTCTAGTTCCTCGGTCTAGAACTGCCACAGCTCAGCATCGTGCCTATGCCTCTGTTGGCCCTGCGCTATACAACAGCCTTCTTGCTGTGACTCGTGCTGCAATCTTATCTAGTAGCACAACTGTTTCTGCTCATTCTCTTAAGACTTTTTTTCTCTAGGAGTTTTTCACACTGGGAGCGCCTCTGATTCGGTCTTACTGTGAGAGGCGCTTTATAGATCGGTAAATATCCGCTCTAACCAGAATAGAATAGAATATTGAGATGCATTCATTGTGATAATGTACTCCCTGAAATCCTCCTAAAATACACAACAATATGTGTCCTCCATTTTCTAGTGTTCTTTGCACAATAAGGGGGCATCCACGATGAGTGGAGCAAAGATCATCTCAATGCGGATGAGGGGAGGGGTTATGACCCCTGCAGGTGTCCACGTATAACTTTTATACTATACAATTAGTGTCTTAAATGCCAACTTTAGTCTGATGACAGATAGTTGTACTGTGTTCTCTCATCATTAGTGATGGTCCATTGCAGACAGAACAATGGTCATTTCATCATCATCAATATTCCCTCAAAGCTATGCGCATGTGCACATGCACACGGGCCTTGGAGCCAGCACATACAAGAATTTAGTGTGCGGGGTCTTATTCATGAGTCAAATCGGAGGCAATATTTTTCCGTGCATTGAGAGGCCGAAGTTTCTGCTGCAAAGCTCCATGCTTTGCAATTTTGATGTCGCATAAAGAAAGTGCCATATTAAGCATTGTGAGGGTCAAGTTAGGCATCGTTTATGGTTAGTACTGTCTTTAGACATCTGCAAAGAGCTTTCGGCCGCAGAAGTTATTTTTCCGTTCATTGAGAGGCCGAAGTTTTAGCCGCAAAGCTCTATGCTTTGTAATTATGGCGCCGCATAAATGTGCTGTTTGCGTTAAATGGGAAGCGTCTGGGTGTTACATTGAGTTTTGCTGATTAATCTGTGATCAATCAATTATATAGCGCCAGGCGATGTGCTGACAACGCTCAAGGCTGAACTATGGCTTTTGACCTGTATGGCAATACAATGCTTTAACACGATGACGTTTTCCGTAAATGCAGGAATTCGATTGTGTGGGCTTGTTTAAAAGTTAGGCATTGTGTTTGTCGTTTGGCGTCAGGGTTGGTGCCGTTTTTAGACATCTGCAAAGAACTTTCGGCCGCAGAACTAATTTTTGCCATTCGTTGAAAGGCCGAAGTTCCGGTCACGAAGCTCCACGCTTTGTAATTATGGCGTCGCATAAATGTACTGTTTAAGTTAAATGGGAGGCGTCTGGGTGTTACATTCAATTTTGCTGATTATTCTGTCGTGAGTTTTTTGTATAGCGCCGTGCTAACAATTCGCAACGCTCAAAGGCTGGACTCTGAGACGTTTAGCCTGTATGACAATACAAATGCAGGAATTCGATCTTGTGGGCTTGTTCAAAACCGTGCTACCAACTATCGAATCAAGTGATATATTTTCAGCTGTGTCTACTGAAAATGTTTCACTTTTGATTCGCGATCAGTCTGTCGAAAATGTTTCTTCTACAGCCGAACACATATAAAATTCAGCGAGTTGCGTCCGTTTAGGGTCAGGGTTGGTGCCGTTTTTGGACATCTGCAAAGAACTTTCGGTTGCAGAAGTAATTTCTCCGTGCGTTGAGAGGTCGAAGTTTCGGCCGCGAAGCTAAAACGCTTTGTAATTTTTCCGCCGCATAAATGTGTTGTCTACGTTAAATGGGAAGCGTCTGAGTGTTACATTGAGTTTTGTTGGTTAATCTGTGATCGATCACTTATATAGCGCCAATCGATACGCGGACAATTCGCAACGCTCAAGCCTGGATTCTGAGGCGTTCGGCCTGTATGCCAATACAAGGCTATAACAGGACAACGTTTCCTCAAATGCAGTAATTCGATCTTGTGGGCTTTTTCAAAACCATGCTGCCTCCTATCGAATCAAAGTGAAATATTTCAGTATCTACTGAAATTAGTTCACTTTTGATGCCCCGTCATTTTCGCGAAAATGTTACTTCTACGGCCGAACAGATACAACATTCCGCGAGTCATGACCTCTACGCACGCGCAACCTTTGGCGCATGCGCACCGTTGAAAATACCTAAAAATTTAATGTGCGTTGTGAGAGTCGGAAAGGGTCAGGTTAAGCATCGTGACGGTACAATTAGGCGTTGTGTGGGTCGTTTAGTGTCAGGGTTGGTGCCGCTTTTAGGCATCTGCAAAGAACTTTCGGCCGCAGAAGTTATTTTTGCGTGCGTAATTGTTACGCCGCATATGGAAAGGGTCAGCTTAAGCATCGTGAGGGTCCAGTTAGGTTGCGTTTATGGTCAGGGTTAGTGCCGTCTTTAGACATCTGCAAAGCACTTTCGGCCGCAGTAGTTATTTTTCCGTGCGTAATTGTTACGCCGCATAAGGAAAGGGTCAGCTTAAGCATCGTGAGGGTCCAGTTAGGCGTCGTTTATGGTCAGGGTTAGTGCCGTCTTTAGACATCTGCAAAGAACTTTCAGCCGCAGAAGTTATTTTTGCGTGCGTAATTGTTACGCCGCATAAGGAAAGGGTCAGGTTAAGCTTTTGATTCGCGATCAGTATCTCGAAAATGTTTCTTGTACAGCCGAACACATATAAAATTCGGCGAGTTGCGACCGTTTAGGGTCAGGGTTGGTGCCGTTTTTGGACATCTGCAAAGAACTTTCGGCCGTAGAAGTTATTTTTTCGTGCGTAATTGTTACGCCGCATAAGGAGATGGTCAGGTTAAGCATCGTGAGGGTCCAGTTAGGCGTCGTTTATGGTCAGGGTTAGTGCCGTCTTTAGACATCTGCAAAGAACTTTCGGCCGCAGAACTAATTTTTCCGTGCGTTGAGAGGCCGAAGTTTCGGCCGCGAAGCTAAAACGCGTTGTAATGTTTGCGCCGCATAAATGTGTTGTCTACGTTAAATGGGAAGCGTCTGAGTGTTACATTAAGTTTTGTTGGTTAATCTGTGATCAATCGATTATATGGCGCCAATCGACATGCTGACAATTCGCAACGCTCAAGGCTGGATTCTGAGGCGTTCGGCCTGTATGTCAATACAAGGCTATAACAGGACAACGTTTCCTCAAATGCAGTAATTCGATCTTGTGGGCTTTTTCAAAACCGTGCTGCCTCCTATCGAATCAAAGTGAAATATTTCAGTATCTACTGAAATTAGTTCACTTTTGATGCCCCATCATTTTCTCGAAAATGTTACTTCTACGGCCGAACAGATACAACATTCCGCGAGTCATGACCTCTACGCACGCGCAACCTTTGGCGCATGCGCACCGTTGAAAATACCTAAAAATTTAATGTGCGTTGTGAGAGTCGGAAAGGGTCAGGTTAAGCATCGTGACGGTACAATTAGGCGTTGTGTGGATCGTTTAGTGTCAGGGTTGGTGCCGCTTTTAGGCATCTGCAAAGAACTTTCGGCCGCAGAAGTTATTTTTGCGTGCGTAATTGTTACGCCGCATATGGAAAGGGTCAGGTTAAGCATCGTGAGGGTCAAGGTAGGCGTCGTTTATGGTCAGGGTTGGTGCCGTTTTTAGACATCTGCAAAGAACTTTCGGCCGCAGAACTAATTTTTCCGTGCGTTGAGAGGCCGAAGTTTCGGCCGCGAAGCTAAAACGCGTTGTAATGTTTGCGCCGCATAAATGTGTTGTCTACGTTAAATGGGAATCGTCTGTATGCCAATGCAAATGCAGGAATTCGATCTTGTGGGCTTGTTCAAAACCGTGATGCCACCTATCGAATCAAGTGAAATGTTTTCAGTTGTGTCTACTGAAAATGTTTCACTTTTGATTCGCGATCAGCTTCTCGAAAATGTTTCTTCTACAGCCGAACACATATAAAATTCGGCGAGTTGCGACCGTTTAGGGTCAGGGTTCCGCGGAAAGCATTCAACAAGCTTGAAACAATTTCAAATAAATTATACCAATTTTTCAGGCGAACTTGCAGTATATTCGACGCATTTTCGCCTTACTGGATTGCATGATTCTTTTCATAATCCCCGCTTCCAGTTAAACAAAAATCTTTTCACGATTCCCGCTTCTACTTAAGCAGAACTCCACCTTCCAGTTAAAATCTCATCATCATTTCCGCTTCTAATTAAATGGCATTTTTTCATCAATTCTTTTCATTAATTAACCTTTTAGTTAACATCATTTCATCGGTCAAGCTTGTACTGTAGTTAAAACATATATTATATATATATATTATATATATATATTATATATATATATATTATATATATATATTATATATATATATTAATCAATATGCCTTCTAATTAAGATAGAGCTTAAATTACGGAAATTATATCGTACGTATTAGGCCGATACGGACGAGAGTGAGTCACCTAAACTGCAAATTTTACATTTTGCGTAGGCCTATAGGATGCTTTTTCATAACATCTGTGGAGGCCTATAAGTTTATATGAAGAGAATTTATGTGTCTTTGTCATCGTTTTTTTGTGTTGTTATTAATCTAATCTAGGCCTAAATCTATATTGTCTGCATTCTAAAACGTTTGCAAAACCGGAACAGTGTTTAGTTTTGGACCGGGGTTCCGCCAAAAAAATTGGAGGTCAAAAGGGTTCCGCTGTCAAAAGAGAATGGGAAACGCTGCTGTATGCCAATACAAATGCAGTAATTCGATCTTGTGGGCTTTTTCAAAACCGTGCTGCCATCTATCGAATAAAGGGAAATATTACAGTATCTACTGAAATTGGTTCACTTTTGGTGCCCCATCATTTTCTCGAAAATGTTATTTCTACGGCCGAACAGATGCAACATTCCGCGAGTCATGACCTCTACGCACGCGCAACCTTTGGCGCATGCGCACAGTTGAAAATACCTAAAAATTTAATGTGCGTTGTGAGAGTCGGAAAGGGTCAGGTTAAGCATCGTGACGGTACAATTAGGCGTTGTTTGGGTCGTTTAGTGTCAATGTTGGTGCCGCTTTTAGGCATCTGCAAAGAACTTTCGGCCGCAGAAGTTATTTTTCCGTGCGTAATTGTTACGCCGCATAAGGAAAGGGTCAGGTTAAGCTTTTGATTCGCGATCAGTATCTCGAAAATGTTTCGTGTACAGCCGGACACATAAAATTCGGCGAGTTGCGACCGTTTAGGGTCAGGGTTGGTGCCCTTTTTGGACATTTGCTAAGAACTTTCGGCCGTAGAAGTTATTTTTCCGTGCGTAATTGTTACGCCGCATAAGGAAAGGGTCAGGTTAAGCATCGTGAGGGTCAAGTTAGGCGTCGTTTATGGTCAGGGTTAGTGCCTTCTTTAAACATCTGCAAAGAACTTTCGGCCGCAGAAGTTATTTTTCCGTGCATTGAGAGGTCGAAGTTTCGGCCGCGAAGCTAAAACGCTTTGTAATGTTTGCACCGCATAAATGTGTTGTCTGCGTTAAATGGCAAGCGTCTGAGTGTTACATTGAGTTTTGTTGGTTAATCTGTGATCGATCAATTATATAGCGCCAATCGACATGCTGACAAATCGCAACGCTCAAGGCTGGATTCTGAGGCGTTCGGCCTGTGTGCCAGGGCTATTCAATTAGATTTAGTCAAGGGCCATACTAGAGGAATCTGGAGATGGCGGCAGGCCAGAGGCTCAAGGAGGGGTTTGGGGAGGGGGGCTGCTGAGGGTTTGGGGAGGGGGGCTGCTGAGGGTTTGGGGAGGGGGCTGCTGAGGGTTTGGGGAGGGGGGCTGCTGAGGGTTTGGGGAGGGGGGCTGCTGAGGGTTTGGGGAGGGGGGCTGCTGAGCACCCTCCAGTAAATTTTTTAAAATGATACATTTGCAAAGGTGCATTTGGAAGCTTTTAAAAGTGAATTATTAGTTTGAAGTTTTGAGCACATGTTTATATATGGATAGCAGATTAAATTATTAAGGGGGTTCACGGTTGAAGTATAAGATTAGAATGATTAGAATATATTTTGATGAAATTTTCAAGACTTCTTGATCTATTCTATATTCTATTGAATCTATTCTATTCTACACAAATCATACTAGACATCCAAAACTAATTTTCAAATGTACTATGTTGGAAAACCTCACAATTTAATCATACGTAAAGGTGCCATTCTCAGACAGCTACTATGTTCGGATGAACAGTGGTCACAGGGATAATTTTTACCCCAGGTTTTATAAGAACGGTAAACATGGCAAATGTTGGGGCTCAAGCTTATTAAACTGGGCTAATGGAGTCAGTGCTAGAATAGATAATACAATTAAATAAATATATACATTTTAAGTAAATTAATTTAATAATTTTCCACATCAATTTTAAAAAGTTAAATGAAAGTTTGTAAATGTAAATTATAAAATTTAATCAATGGGAAAAATGGCATTTACTTTTTTGAGCGACTTTAATAAAGTTTGGCTGATAAGAAGTCAGAGCAATTCTCATGCAATCCTGCAACCTAGAATTGCACATTGAACTGCGAGTGTTTGACTTGATGACGTTCACATGTGAAAAACTGGATTCACAAGTGTAAGTAGAACCAAACATGGTGAGTAGATATATTGCAACTTTTTTAGCATTTGGAAACTGTTCCATTTGAATACTTTCTGACCAAAACTTGCAAGTACCACTTTCTTTAAAATTTTCCTTCAATGAACTTGAACATTGGATATCGACAAGCTCCAACTGCAGTGAACCTTCATCAACTGAAGAAAGTAGCTTCTTCGCATTTGAAGAAAAATCGCTTGCAGGAGAAATTTTAAAGGGATCTCGAACAAACAGCATTACATTGTTTGGAATATTGAAGTCTTCAAATCTATCCTTGAAATTCGTATGGAGATCATTCACGAATTCTATCATCACATTGGTGATAGTTGCCGAGCCTGATGTTAAAGCAACAAACTTCTTCAGGTTTGGAAAGTCTAGAAGTTTAGCTGATATAGATCTGTTAAAAACAAACGCAACTTCTCTCGAAAGGCACTCAATTTCTCGACCTGATCTATAATTGTCTTGTCTCTCCCTTGCAGCTGCAAATTCAATGCATTCAAATGTGCAAAAATATCGACTAAAAAGCACAATTTTGCCCAAAATTCGTTGTCCTCTAATACTTTTCTATACTTTTCTGCCTTTTTATGCGAACAGTTTCTGAGAAAAACAATTATTTCATCTTTTAGACACCAAAAACGATCAAGTGCTTTACCTTTGCTCAACCAGCGAACGTCATTGTGGAGAAGCAAATCATTGTAATCTGCTGATGTTTCTTCCAGTAATTGCCGAAATAATCTGTGCTGAAGACTTGATGTGGATCTGATGAAATTTATTATTGACATAACCATGGCCATTGTTTCTTTTAACTCATTGCTGAGTTTGCTACACTGAACGCTTTGGTGGATAAGACAATGCAGTGATTGCATCTGAGGTGCTAATGCAGCCAATCGTGCAGTCACACCTTGGTGCTTGCCTAACATTGATGGAGCACCATCTGTTGCCAATAAACAAATTTTAGTTAAATCCAACCCATTTTCTTGGAAAAAAAACTTGATTTTTTCAGAAATAACTTCTCCTTTGGTGTAATTTTTTAACGGTATTAAAGCCAGCATTTCTTCATGAAAACATTTTCCATTAAAAAAACGCACATAAACACACAACTGAGCCACATCTGTGTTGTCTGTGGATTCATCAATAGCAAGAGACAAAAATTCCACCTGTTTTATGTCGGTAATTAAAGATTCAAACACTTCAGTTCCTAAAATTTCAATTCTGCGTATCGTCGAAGTATCTGACATAGGAATCTGCTGAACAGAAGATGTCATGGTTTTTTTCATTTTATCGTCACTTACTATTTCTTCCAAAACTGCCAGTATGCATTCTTTCACCGTTTCTGAGTCACTGAATGGTTTCTTTTTTTGGCTAGTATCCATGATACATGCAATGAAGCAGCGGTTGCTTTTTCCTGCTGAGTACAAGCTTGCACGAGAATTGCACTGCCACGCTTATAAGATGTGATCAAAGGTTCAACCTTTGCTTTTCTAGCAACTGAGCCTTCTGGATACGAAATTCCAAAATCTACATGTTTTGTTGTAAAATGCCGCTTCACGTTGTATTCTTTCACTGCCGAGACACATTCGGTACATAGAACACACATTGGCTTCGAATTGGGCAGATCCGGTAATATGAATTAATATTTCATTGTCCAATGATTGTTAAAGTTACGAGTTTCCGAATCTAATTTAGTTTACTTTGCCACACTAGCCATGACTATTAATTATTTTTATTGATAAGTTTAAATATAATTTAATTTAAACAAATTTTCAAACATGTGTGGCTTTTTTATACTATTGTTTACAATTGTATTTTATACCTATTTGCGTCTTGCAAACTATTTCCGGTTGTGATTGAACTAAAATGAAACTTTGATTAATACTAGGTAACTAAAATTGTATGGTAGTTGGGTGCATTTTTGCCACAAACTGCATCCAGCATATTTCTGTTTCTGATTGTACTACAAATGAATATTAATAAATACAAATTGTTAAAGCTGGTTCTTTTTTTAACAACAAACTAATTTTAATATATTTTATAAAATATATAATATAATTCAAATAATTATAATAATAATAATTCAAAAACATAGATTTTAAAAAAATCCTTAAAACTTTAACATTTTGGCATAGGTCCGCAGGCCAGTTGTTAGGCCTTCGCGGGCGAGATTTGGCCCGCGGGCCGCTAATTGAATACCCTGCTGTATGCCAATACCAGGCTATAGCAGGACAACGTTTCCTCAAATGCTGTAATTCCATCTTGTGGGCTTTTTCAAAACCATGCTGCCTCCTATCGAATCAAAGTGAAATATTTCAGTATCTACTGAAATTGGTTCACTTTTGATGCCCCATCATTTTCTCGAAAATGTTACTTCTACGGCCGAACAGATACAACATTCCGCGAGTCATGACCTCTACGCACGCGCAACCTTTGGCGCATGCGCACAGTTGAAAATACCTAAAAATTTAATGGGCGTTGTGAGAGTCGGAAAGGGTCAGGTTAAGCATCGTGACGGTACAATTAGGCGTTGTGTGGATCGTTTAGTGTCAGGGTTGGTGCCGCTTTTAGGCATCTGCAAAGAACTTTCGGCCGCAGAAGTTATTTTTGCGTGCGTAATTGTTACGCCGCATATGGAAAGGGTCAGGTTAAGCATCGTGAGGGTCAAGGTAGGCGTCGTTTATGGTCAGGGTTGGTGCCGTTTTTAGACATCTGCAAAGAACTTTCGGCCGCAGAAGTTATTTTTGCGTGCGTAATTGTTACACCGCATAAGGAAAGGGTCAGCTTAAGCATCGTGAGGGTCCAGTTAGGCGTCGTTTATGGTCAGGGTTAGTGCCGTCTTTAGACATCTGCAAAGAACTTTCGGCCGCAGAAGTAATTTTTCCGTGCGTTGAGAGGCCGAAGTTTCGGCCGCGAAGCTAAAACGCTTTGTAATTTTTGCGCCGCATATATGTGTTGTCTACGTTAAATGGGAAGCGTTTGGGTGCTACATCGAGTTCTGTTGGTTAATCTGTGATCGAACACTTATATAGCGCCAATCGACATGCTGACAATTCGCAACGCTCAAGGCTTGATTCTGAGGCGTTCGGCCTGTATACCAATACAAGGCTATAACAGGACAGCGTTTCCTGAAATGCAGTAATTCGATCTTGTGGGCTTTTTCAAAACCATGCTGCCTCCTATCGAATCAAAGTGAAATATTTCAGTATCTACTGAAATTAGTTCACTTTTGATGCACCATCATTTTCGCGAAAATGTTACTTCTACGGCCGAACAGATACAACATTCCGCGAGTCATGACTTCTACGCACGCGCAACCTTTGGCGCATGCGCACAGTTGAAAATACCTAAAAATTTAATGGGCGTTGTGAGAGTCGGAAAGGGTCAGGTTAAGTATCGTGGCGGTACAATTAGGCGTTGTGTGGGTCGTTTAGTGTCAGGGTTGTTGCCGCTTTTAGGCATCTGCAAAGAACTTTCGGCCGCAGAAGTAATTTTTCCGAGCGTTGAGAGGCCGAAGTTTCGGCCGCGAAGCTAAAACGCTTTGTAATTTTTGCGCCGCATAGATGTGTTGTCTACGTTAAATGGGAAGCGTTTGGGTGCTACATCGAGTTCTGTTGGTTAATCTGTGATCGATCACTTATATAGCGCCAATCGACATGCTGACAATTCGCAACGCTCAAGGCTGGATTCTGAGGCGTTCGGCCTGTATGTCAATACAAGGCTATAACAGGACAACGTTTCCTGAAATGCAGTAATTCGATCTTGTGGGCTTTTTCAAAACCGTGCTGCCACCTATGGAATCAAAGTGAAATATTTCAGTATCTACTGAAATTGGTTCACTTTTGATGCCCCATCATTTTCTCGAAAATGTTACTTCTACGGCCGAGCAGATACAACTTTCCGCGAGTCATGACCTCTACGCACGCGCAACCTTTGGCGCATGCGCACAGTTGAAAATACCTAAAAAGCTTTTGATTCGCGATCAGTATCTCGAAAATGTTTCTTCTATAGCCGAACACATATAAAATTCGGCGAGTTGCGACCGTTTGGGGTCATAGTTGGTGCCGTTTTTGGACATCTGCAAAGAACTTTCGGCCGTAGAAGTTATTTTTCCGTGCGTAATTGTTACGCCGCATAAGGAAAGGGTCAGGTTAAGCATCGTGAGGGTCAAGTTAGGCGTCGTTTATGGTCAGGGTTAGTGCCGTCTTTAGACATCTGCAAAGAACTTTCGGCCGCAGAACTAATTTTCCGTGCGTTGAGACGCCGAAGTTTCGGCCGCGAAGCTCCACACTTTGTAAGTATAGTGCCGCTTAAATGTACTGTTTACGTTAAATGGGAAGGGTCTGTATGTTACTTTCCATTTTGCAGATTAATCTGTTATGAATCAATTATATAGCGCCAGACTCGTACTGACAATTCACAACGCTCGAGGCTGGACAGGGAGGCGTTTTGTATAGTTCTCGATAAATATTTGAATGACTTGCTGAGCAAAAAGCACGAAAAACATCTTGTTAAGTAAGAATGATTAAATTAATTATATCTTAGATTGATAGGCCTACCGTTTTCTTCTCTACACAGCAGTGTTGGGCACGAGACCAAAACTTCAAGACCAAGACCGGGTGGTCCGAGACCAAGACCAATACTCGATACACGTTTTTTTAGAAACAATTCAATTTATTAAGACGCTAAAACGGAATAACATGCTTACAATATTAATTTTATTCTGAAGAATACTAATCTTAATAATGGTCCAGTGAACAGTTTTACTGGTCAGTCTGAACTTTTGCGGGTTCAGCCCTTGGTTTCGGCATGAGAACATCACACTATAAATTACTTACAGTACACGGTATAGGTTCTAAATAAGACATCTGAACAAATAGATTAACGATAACGCTAGCCTAAGGCGTAGACCAATCCCAAGACCGTTCCTTTAAGACCAAGACCGACGCAGTTGAGACCAAGACCGACGGTCCAAGACTGATGGTCCGAGACCAAGGCCGGTGCATTCAAGACCAAGACCGCAGTTTTCCGGTCTCGAGACCGTCTCGAGACCAAGACAGCGGTCTCGAGACCACATCCCTGATAGAAAGAGAATGTAGGCCTCACCATTTGTAATTTCGATAAGACTAAAAGTTAGGGAGCAGATAAACCTAATTTTTGTCAATGGTGCAGGTTTCCTCGAACTTCTGAAAGGGCCTGATC
The DNA here is from genome assembly GCA_959347315.1 of Bimastos eiseni. Lineage (NCBI taxonomy): Eukaryota > Metazoa > Annelida > Clitellata > Crassiclitellata > Lumbricidae > Bimastos > Bimastos eiseni. The sequence continues at coordinate 17,010,297 of OY365819.1, forward strand.
GTGGGAGTCAAGTAACATGTTAGGCGTCGTGAGGGTGTTTAGGGTTAGGGTTAGTGTCGTTTTTAGACTTCTGGAGGGGTTATTTCCCGTGCGTTGAGAGGCCGAAGTTTCGGCTGCGAAACTCCACGCTTTGTAATTATGACGCCGCATAAATGTACTGTTTATGTTAAATAGTTAGCGTCTGGGTGTTACCTGGTTATTCTGTAGGAATTCGATCTTGTGGGCTTTTTCAAAACCGTGCTGCCACCTATCGAATCAAAGTGAAATAATGAAAATGATTCACATTGATTCACCATCAGGTTCGCTTGGGGTTACGGCCGAGATATAGTAGTCCCTCTCGTATCCGTATCAAGAAGGATCAATAAAAGGCCAACATTTCCTGTAGGTCTTTGTTCAGTGGTCACCTCCAGTTGTTCAGCCTGGTTACTTTGATAAGCTTATCATTTTTGCTCAGAGTAACAGAAGCATATCCTGTCATGGATGTGTCGTTTAATAAACTTATTACACACACACTTTCAGACGAACAAACTCGTCCACTGTTTGCACTCAAACAGTGTCAGTCCCATGCCTGGATAAAGAAGAAGGGTGACACTAATGATTTTTGTTGTCACACAGCGTTGTTAAACTGCAACTAACATTGAGAGCAACATCTTGACAATTTGTACATTGACATTGTGATTTTTCTGTTGGTTTAGGAGACCAGTTGGCTTTCGTCAGTATTTCAAAAGTTTGCTCTAGTGATGGTTCTCTACTTTGTTGTCTCCATAATCAACTCGATGGCACAGAGCTACCACCGGCGCTCAACGGAAGGGACTCTGCCTAAAAAGGCAGTCACAGACTAAGAACCCGCTCGGAACAACCGCTGCTCACTGTCCACGCCATCTTCACGCTCGTTCAGGGTTTTGCTGCGACAGTCGGGTTTTGGAGAATTTTATGAGGAGAAGGATCAAATAGAGAGTCTCCTGGACAAGAAATACTATATGTTGCTCTGTAACATGGCTTGTGTTTGGTAACTAAACTCATTTAAGCGGGAGACAAGTGTGGGTCCTTCAGTGATGACGGTGTTAATTGCTATAGGATGCACTTTGGTTATCCCTGGGCTTTTATGTATGGATATCTTTTGTTTTATTCAGATATGCATTTGAATCCGTTTCTACTAATTATGGTCTTATGGTAAATATGTGTAGAGATACTGATGGTGGTCGTGACTGGTTGAAGCTACCACCAATAGCTGTATACATTATTCTATAACCACTACTTTTAAAGCAATAGGGTAAGAGCAAGTACACTTAATTTCTTGATTGGCATAGTCATTGAACAATTGTGATTGCCATTTAATATATGTGGGAACATGTATCTAACATAGGTTGGAGCGCTATTAGATGACACATGTCTATGATGTCTGATCCCTTCGGATTTTCTGTGCAATATACACCTGGATCGTTCTATACTAGAGAAATTATTTAGCATGGAGTCACCAGGGGACATACCTTATGATATGGTGTGTAAACCCAGCCAAGTATAAAAAAGACTAGTGTTGTTGCAGTTCTTGTATAGTGCACATATAACTACTTTGTACTGATCAGAATGGTACATAAACAAGTCCACAAGTACTGTCTCAGCATTATTTGTACACATTATTATGTGGCATTGCAGTGATCAACTCTCATTCTTACTAATTTGAAGTGTGCTGACAATGTGTGCATGGTTTATGGCTGTATTAAATTACATTAAAGACTAATGTATTATGTCATTCTCATTATTGGTGTGTATCATCTGATGTTTGTGTGTTGTATCCTTGTGGTTATCTCTGTCTCTTGTCCTCTGTCCTGTGTCGGTTTTCATGTTAGAAGTACTTAATTACATTCAGAACTTTTCCAGCAGCCTTTGAGGGTCAATTGCTGGTTGAGTGTATGTAGGGATGCTGAGGGATCTCAGTAAAGGCTGAATGAGGGTTAAGGCAGTCAGACTCCTAGATGGCAGTCAGCGTCTCGATGAAGCACGATTTTTGTTTCTCAAGAATACGTTCATTGTTGAAATGCAAATGTTAAGACATATTCCATTTTCTGTAATAATAATTACATTGCTGTTTTAACTGCATATTAATTGTTTATAGCTATGGACTCATCCTCAGAATATATGTTGTAATATAACGGGGAGCAAGGGGCTTCTCAAAGGACATGTCTGGTCTTTCTAATTTATATCCACCTTGTACAGCGATACACATGTAGAGTCTAGTTTTTAGTGGGATACATTATTATTACAAACTTTAGGGCCTACCCTTAGAGGAACTGAACAAATGTTTGTTAAGTAAAAATAACTAGCTATTTAAATGTATTGATATTTTACAACTTGTGCACTGATCACAGGGGCTTGATTATAAATCAGAAACCAGGCAGTCTGTTTAAAATTCTATTGTCTTAAATCTGATATGATGTAAAATTCAGTTGTGAACTTGTATAAAGATATCTGCACAGATAAACCAGATGGAACGTGTTAAAAATCAACCAAGTTTTCATTGTAGATGGTCCATTTTATTTGATACTACCTACAACATTTTCTGCAGAAACCTGTGGAGCCATACTCATGTCTGGTTCTTATATTCCATCAGTAACTGTTTTACTGAAAGGTGACCTGTCAAAAGAGTGCCAGGCAAAACAGCGCATCTGTAGTGATAAAAATAATTCTCTCTAATATGAAAGTTGGATTGATGCAAAGATTCATGCTTAAATGGAAGCTGGATTGGTGAAAAGGAATCTGCTTAAACAGAAGCTTTACTGGAAAAATTATCAGCATTATTTATTGAACATTATTAGAAGAATGCTTTAGGGCCCATCCATATATTATGTTGGGAAAAATCGGATTTTCGGACCCCTCCTCCCTCTGTTGCACTGGGTACATTTCGTGGACCCATCCCCATGCGTACGCACATTTGAGCTCTACCCCATCCCATTGCAAAGGTTAAATAGCTAAAGACCTCTATAAGACATTAATTTTACCACATGTAATTTATTTTTTAAGCATCATATTTAATAGCTTAAATTTACTAACTGTTGTGAAGAAATAAAACACTAACAATACTTGCATTTTAAAGTTTAATGCTACATAAAATTGATTAAGCAGGAATAGTCTGTGAATGGGTTCAAAGTTCTTATTTTAATATTCCGTATTGTGTACATCATAATTAGAAAATTATATTTGCGTACGTACATGTTTTCGGGACCCCTCTGCCCCCACTGTACACAAAATCGCCTAAATTCGAAACCCCCCACCCCTCGCTGCATACGTAATTCGTGGCCAGAAGCTAGTGCGATGAGAAGATTCACACATAAGTTGAAGCTGGATTGATTAAAAGTATTATGCTTCAGTGGAAGTGAAAATAATTAAGCATTTTCTCTTTATTTAGAAGCTGAACTGATGAAAATAACTGTCTAACTAGGAGCCTGATTGATGAAAAGAAAGCCATTTAAATAAGCAAGATTGATGAAATAAACCCTGTTTAACTAGAAGCTGGAATGCACGATTCCTTTCATCAATCCAGCATCCATTTAAGCATGATTCTTTTCATATCAATCCAGCGCCAAGTCTAACGGAATTCTTTTCATCGATCCAGCTTTAAGATTAACAGCATTCTTTTCATCGCTCCAGTTTCTAATTAAACAAGACTTTGAACGCATATGCTGTATATATATGTCATTATTTTAGAGCTCCTGTGCGAGTATGCCGTAAATATACATCATAAAGTATACGACCATTAGATATCTATGTAATGGCCTAATCAGCGTCCAGGCAATAAACTCTGCCGCGTCTCTGTTACTACTATGGTGTGTGATGTTATCTGGTGTATAATGATGTATTTTTTTAGTGCTTACTGCAAATAATGTATGCCCTGTCTTACGTCACTAACTCACTTTATATGATCACATGCTATTCACGGCGTCGAGAAAAAATATACAGTTTCGCAGGTTCTGAAATAAATTGATTTATCAGACAATGATTATTTTGAACAGACGAGTGATTGCCATAGTGATGTAGAATTTGACGACATTGAACCGGGAAGCGACACAGAAAGTCAAGCAACCGAGGCCTATGTTCCCCAGCAGGCGTGGATGAACACGCAGATAGCTCAGACAATGAATCCCAGCCTGATGAGTCAGATGCTGTTGTGGCAGACTTCTAGCCAGAACACCATAGAGTAGAGTTGGAGGTTGAACAAGTTCTTTGCATTTCAGTCATAACATTTTGTCAATAATTAGTGCTTTACACGATCTCTTCGCAATGCCGATAATTGATTAGGCCTATATGGCGTCGCGCCAGCGTAATAAATGTTCCCGCGGTCAATGTGTTAAGCTAGAATTCTTTTCATCAGTCGAGCTTCTATTTCAAATTGTCTGGGCACTGTTTTGTCAGCGTGCCCTACCAAACAGATTTAAGTGCAGCTTGTGCTGTAATTATTTCACATTCAGTGTACTTGGGCTCTTCTATCAATGGCCAAAGGATGATCTTGTCTTCAGCCATCATATTTTCGTGTTGTACATCTGAGCAGAAGACATGAAGTGATGTGTTGTTGAATATGTCTTTGTGAACAAAGGTGTTTGGGATGGAGAATTCCTTCATCAGAGGCATTGCCTAAGAGTTTACATCAAGGAAATAACTCAGAAAACGTCGCAATATGTATATTGTGTGGAATTAAGCATTTGATTAATCACACTTTTCACCATAACTTTGTGTAGTTTACAGAGTAGAAATAAGAACAATTTTCCAAAGGATACTTTTGATATGCAGTAGAACTCTGTGCTGAACTCTTTCTCAGGCTCACTGAAAACCAAACAAATTCAATGTTATCCGTTGACTTTTAGTAACTTTTATAAAAATTCCAGGTTTACAACAATAATACATAGTTGGTTGTACAAACATTACAAAGCAATATAGTTGTGTCATAAGATATGCTCAACATGTGGCACAGTGGCTGATCGGTTAGAGCGGTCAACCCGTAACGTTCAGTGTGTGCTGAGCGCGCGGGTTCGAGCCTCGTCCGGGGCGTCAGTCACTGTGTAGGGACCTTGAGCAAGTCCTTTGCGCACCATTACTCTGCAGTACAACTGCATTTGTGCCGTCAAGGCGTGTGTATGCACTTCTGAGCAAAAGATGTTGGCGGTATCAAATTTCGGTAATAATAATAACATACAGGCACCTGATTCTGAAAGTAATGTTTTAGTTGACCATATACCGTCGTAGCCCTTTCTTGTCTCTTCAGTTTGACCTTCCCAGAATGGAACGAGAAGCTTGGCGGCCATTGCAAATTTTATTTGGTATAGTGCCAGTGAATAAGCTGGTCTATCTGACGTGACTTTTGTGGACACTGAAGTTTTCGAAGATCAACTTAACATTCCAAATACTCTCTGCGCAAGCATCTTAAGCAAGTGAATCATTACTGGTAGCTTATTAACAATAATAAAAATAATAAGATCAATTTATATAGCGCCATAGCTCAGCCGAGGCCAAAAGAAAAGGCACTGTACACGAGAGCAAAATGTCAATAAACAAGCGACTGTTTGCGGCCATAAGACAGCACCTATTCATAATGAAATGCATTGATTGATTCTACATTTTCAGAAATGGCACTATATAAATAGACTTGACAGGTAATAATAGTTTAGGTGAGTCCTAGAAGCCAAACCTTAGTGATATTCCGGTGAAGCTGTTTCCAATGATGATGGTATTGTTCAGACAAACAGGGTTCCAATTTGCCCAGATAAGATTGTTGTACAGTGCTTTACCGCAGTGAGGCATAAAGAACAGAGTTCGTTCTTCTGACCGCCTCTTGCCCTCCTGTAACAATAATTGATCAGTCTCAGATGATTTTTTAAACAGATATTTATTAAGCTGCAATTAAAAATGTTCATAGATTGTGCATTCTTTGCGAGGCTTGGAACAATGTTCCATGCAACAGAGAAGGAACAGTTGGCAAGCCTCAATGTAAACCATGGGACTTGTAGATTTTTTTGTGTGCACGTATGTGTACTAACCGAAACAGCAGTGCCCCTTGATGACTTCTAAATCCCAAGATAAAGATGCTACCATTGCTTGACATCATTAAACACATAATGGTATAAAGTAACTGTAACATCCTAAACCAGGGGTCCCTAAATTGCAGCCCGCGGACCGCACGCGGCCCTCAAGCAGACCTACTTGGCTTACTACTTTAGTGGACAGTATGAAATCGTTTGTAAAAAAGCCAACCTTAGGCTACTACAAAAACAACTGAAGGACGGAAATTTAGCTCATTTCCGGCTAGTACAGGGATATATTGTATCGAACAAAAACGGACATGGTCTTAAACTTTTGCGTTTTGACAAATATTTCGAAATCATTAGCAGCCTGCTATATGAATTTGCCCGACGTTTCTTTGACTTCAGATTGCACGAATTTGACAGAATCCATTTACTTGTGACCAGAGATTGGGGATCATTGCTCCACTACATCTGCAATTAGAACTGATCGACTTGCAGGTTAGTTCAGGGGAGCGAACTTCATTTCATGCCTAAGCTTGATGGAATTTTATCAAAGCCTATCGGTTGAAGGCTGATCATGACGGTTGCAAGAGAACAAGGTATCAGTTTCAGCTTATCCAACTATTCGAGGACATGCTCAGCGTGTTGTGTCACTTTTTGGGGCATTGCAACAACAAGCTTTAACCTCGATTTGGTAATAAGCCTATAATTGCTTAGAAATCTCAACTTCCCAAATCGCATAACATTCATCCCAAGAAGTGAATTTAATTTTGACACAAATTCTAAGTTAAATTCTAAAAACATTCACTTTTAACTTCATTACAAATGGATTGACAAATAACATTTTAGGTTAGAATAAAATTGATAAATAAATAAAATAAATATTTAATGAGTTGCAAAATTCTTATACATTTTTAGTTCAGAATTCAAGTTTACTGCTTATTTCATTTTATAATATGCATGTAAGTAAGGCTTATAGGACTCATATTTAAAAGCTAAGCATGAATAGGTTTTGCGACTTCGGCACTCGCATGGTATCCCTGCGGCAAGCAAGCTCTCGTTGTGTCACAAAAGTGGCCTAGGTACCAAAACTTTGGGAACACCTGTACTAAACCATGTTAACCTTTCTACATGGAGAACAATCACTGATGAAGCAAGAATACAAACTATTAAATAACTCTACAATGTTCTGCATATTGCCTAAACTAAGAGCAACTGGGAAACTAAAGCCTCTGTCGTTAAGGCGTTAAAATTCCTTAAAGTGACAAGTGGCTAAACCTATTTTTAATACTTGTTTTTGTCAAATGGAAACTACGACCTGATAGCTGATGGACATAATGGCACGTTAACAAATGCATTACTTAACACTTTAACGACCAGCTGCAGTTCTACCCAGTTGCGTTTAGCACACTGTCAGTGCTCTTTATAAAATCGACTTTGCAGATTAATATATTTTCACATGAAACAATAGAAACAAACCTCGTTAACATCAATCAGCCGAAAGCCCCAATTTAAAACACCTTCTCTCTCAAGACTAGAAAACCGAGGATCATAGACAAAGCAGTTTCTCTTCTCGATCTACAAGTCACCAATCACAGTTTAGTATCATCTTTGTATGCACCTACAGCCTTTGAGGGCCTTCCAAAAGTGCTATACAATTTATCTACACAAATCTGTGTCCTGCCCACAGATTGTGATGCAAGATAAATTAAGTATGCACTACAAATTTATTGTATTGCATTTTCGTTATTTCCTCCTGTGAGACATGAGGAAGAATGGAGAAAATTAGCACGACATAAAATAAAACAAGTGAAGAAGTGATGGTAAGGATTGGAGAATAAAGATTCCTGATACACACAAAAGGAAAGAGACAAACAAAAATGGATTGGGCACACACTAAGTGGATACTCACTACTAAAAACAGTCATAAAAGGAAAAATGAAGGAGACAAAGAGACCAAGAAAGATGGTGCTGGATTGGATGATGACAGAGGAAAGCTTAAAGAAGAGGCACAACAGCAAGAGAATTGGCAATGTCAGACATTATAACCTGACTAAGATGCAGAGAACTAGAAGAAAAGAATTTTAGTTCATTCAAAGAATATTGCTGCCATGTGAGTTGGTCATGCGTCAAGCAGTAAGTACAACATAAGAAATAAACATTCATATTGATAGACTAGTTATTCGTTTTTTGCTTTATGCATGTGGTTATAGATCTAAGCAGAGCTAAACAAATTAAGGTACTCTATGTATGAATATCATCTGAGTCAATTAGTATTGTCTTACCTTCAACAATTCGCATAATACTGACAAGAAGGCAAACTGATATCGAGCAATTGGACATGTGGAATACTTTCCAATTCCATATGAAACAACTTTTTCGATCTGAGAAAGATTTGATCTTGATGCATCTCCTGTACTGTTGTCTGTAACTGGTGCCAAGATTCCGGCTTTTGACGCAGTTGCTGAAAAGCAAGACATTTTGTTAATGAAATTTTTAAATACAGAAGGTGGTGTTCTAAACGTATATCTATTTATACATGTCCAAAAAGCCTCACGACACTTACCAAGACAGTTGTTCCATATGGAAAACTATATCCCTAGTCTGTTTTATATGGCTCTGTGTGATTCCTTTTACTCGACTTCAACATATGCTAATGAACTTTATAAAAGGTATCAAATTTCAGTTTCATCATAGCCTATTGGATTAATTAACACAATTCCGCTTACTTTCATTAGCAGGAAAGTCAGTTTACAAGCTATAAATAAATGTCTTACCAAATCTGCTTAATATTCTAATTATTCTAAATAGCAACTTGAGAGCCAAGCATGGGACATCAGCTTATTCACAAGCGCCGCATCGATTAAGAGGGTAGTCAGAATGTCTGACTCCAGTTGCCATAAGATGATGGAGCAGAGTAGCTTCTAAGGTGGGTGTTGTTTGCATTGAGAATTAGAAGGTCGAGAATCAAAATTCTTGAAGACACCAGTGTTGAGTGGAAAGGCGATTCACTGATTCAATAAAATTATCACTACACTGTACATCAATTGAACATTTATATAGTGCAGTTCAAGATATCTACTCAGTGGCACTCTATGTGCTAGCCCATATGAAGTTAAATGTCATCACAAATTAATATTTTGCATCAGTTAGTAAAACTATGTGCAGTATGCTGAAACAGTCAACAGTGGTGGACCACCACAGATCCAACCAATAGATTGCCATCGACAACTGTGACATATGGCATGGATGTTCAGAGTCTAAGACTCTATGGGCCAAGTTACATCGGTATGGTAGATTTCTCTACAGCTTGGTATCATGGTCAAACAGGTACATGCATTAATTCCATTATCCAACTAGCTACAGGTAAAACCACAAATTTCACATACCTTCAAAGTCTTTTCTGAAATTACTTTTATACAATTCTAACCTGCACAAAAACAAAGCAACATCAACAATAAACACCAGTCTAAAATTTCCAATGTGCAAGAACTTTGTGACAGATCTCTTGAAAATAATAAAAATGGAATAATATTCCATTGGATGGCAGTGTGATAATCACATAGCTAAAAAATCCTATTCATCTTGAACATCCTCAGTAACTAGGTACTAGATCAGTTCTTTGCTACCAAAATGGTAATGAATTGTTTTCACATCAAAGTACACTATACCAGATGAACTCCTGAAGATATTCATTACCATTTTTATTTGTAATCCTAAATGTTCCTCCATCAAATAATTTATTTATCACAAAATAAAAGGTCCTTCACAAAAGTTCCATGCTACTCAGATGGTGTGATCTCGGGTAACGCCAGAACACTCTTTTGTGAAGGTTAACCTTGGTGTCACAGTGATTGGCCCTAGAACCTATCGTGTACAATCTTTCCCTGTGGATATCCCTTCAGTCCTGGATAAATACCTGTCCGGAGGAAGATTATTGTGGGATCTCACCTGCATCTCTTCATTGTTTAAAGACCTTCCATTTCACAGGCATGTTATGGTCAGACAGCTTCTGAATAGATATGTCCATAATAATAATAAAAATAATAATTGCTTTCTATTCAGCATTTAATAACAGCTCATTGAATTGGGGAAAATTTGCTGTGCAAAGGTTGCAGTGTTCTATTCTCTTCCAGTTTGTGGAGGTTTATTCCTCTTACTTCGGCCACAGACAATTAAAAGTCCAATTTTATCACAGACCAGATAATTTGTGTAAGAACAGTCTGCAATACTACCTGCAGTTTTGGATGGAAGTCATTATTTGTGACAATTTTACAGGAATATTTGCAGACTCATCACAGTGATCAACTGCTGGAAATTTCTGACTCTTGTGTTTGAATTTGTTTCGAAACTTCCGACCTCTGACCATCTGAAATCCCTCGCAATCATCTTCCATGGTTGAGATCGGTATGTTCCAAGACTAAAAGTCAAATAAGGCCCAGATATCAAACAACGCACGTTGCATGCCTAAGCAAAGAGTGACTGCACAATAATTAATTGCTATATCTCAAACGTCGGGTTTCAAAGCTTGCAGATAACCTTGATACAATCTAGGGTGTCCAGTTGTTTTCTAAATGATGAAAATGCAGAGTGTATTGGCAATGATAACTATCTAAATAAAATGTTTGTCGTACTGAATGTGGAAAATAGTGAGCTCAGTGAATATGCCAATGCAGTTTTTCAGTTAATGTGACTGTGACTGCGTCACAGTCCAGGCCATAAAGAAATGTACTCTTACGGAGTTATTATTATGTTAAATAACCAACTAAGCTTGTTGTATTTCTTAATTGCTTTCTGCGCATGTTTAACCATTGGCGCAGGCGCACTATTAAAAACACCTACAGTTTGTAATATGCATCATGAGTGTCGGTTAGGGTCAGATTAGGCATCGGGAGGGTCGGTTAGTGTAAGGTTAGGCGTTTTGGGTCGTTTACGGTTAGTGTCGATTTTTAGACATATACGAAGAACCTTCGGCCGCAGAAGTAATTTATTGCGCGTTTTTAGGCCGAACTGTCGGCCGCAGAAGCTGCACGCTTTCCTACTTGCCTGTTTTCAAAATTATTACTTCTCCAGATTCTTATTTATGCGTCTTGGCCTACGTTAAGTATGCATTTGAGACAGTTACCGTTTGCGTCATTATACTCTATAAATGGGACGCAAATATAAAAGGGGCGCAAATCTCAGGTCAGGATGGAATAACTTCAATTATTCCATAAATAATAAATTCTTTCTTGAAATATGGTGTTACTTTTAAGTTTAACTCACAAATAAAAACTAAAAGTACAGTTGAATCGCGCAACAAAAACTGTATTTTGGTGGCTATTACAACCTGTAGGCCTACATGAAGGTTAATTATAATGGAACATATATACTGGATTACTGCAGCACCATATATGATGGGCTCGCGGCTTGTCGGCTTAGATGCCTTGACAGAGTTTTGCGCAAGGCCGTCCGACTTGTAGCTCGCATCCCTAGGTTTTACAGAGTCTCCGTGTACAAGCGTGACGTCCTGCGCTGGCCCCCTTATCCGCAGCGCATTGCCTACTGAGTCTGCGCGCTGGTACGGCGCTGCATCGAGGGCCTGGCGCCCCTCTACATCATGGAATTATTTCCCCCCACTGTCATTGTCCAACGCCGTGGTTCGTTGCTCTCTGCTGCGCAAGCGGAGATACTTGTGCTCCGTGCGCGGACTGCTATAGATCCGTCACGCCTTGCTTTCTCACTGGCTGGTCGGGTGACTGGAATGGCCTTCCAGTGACACTGCATCTCACGCCTTATAGCCTAATCTGCCTTATCTGGCCTCGTCGCTGTTTGCCTGGGCTGGGGAAGTAGCTGTCCGTAAAGTTGCGCCATATAAAACCGCCGGATTAATAAAAATAATAATGATGATGATGATAATTTAAGTTTTATATTACATTATAATGGTTTATGGCTGTATTAAATTACATTAAAGACGAATCTGTCATTCTTATTATAGGTGTATCATCTGACGCTTGTACCCATGTGGTACGTCTCTCTGTCTCCTGTCCTCTGTCGGTTTTCAAGTCTGGTTAGAAGAGCTTAATTACATTCAGAACTTTTCCAGCAGTCTCTGAGGGTCAGTGGCTGGTTAAGGTTTATGTAGGGATGGCTCTCAGTAAGCGTTGAATGATGGTTAAGAACTGACAGACAGCTTTAGTTAGTAAGACTCATATGGCAGTCGGCGTCTAGAAGAAGCACGATTTTTGTTTCAAGAATACATTCATTGTTGAAATTCGAATGTATATAATCATATCCCATTTTCTGTAATAATAATTACACTGCTGCTTTAATTAGCTGCAAATTAATTGTTTATAGCCATGGACTCATAAAGGACATGTCTGGTCTTTCTAATTTATATCCAACTTGTACAGCAATACACGTGTGTAGCCTGGGTTTTAGTGGGACACATTACTTCCAACCTTTACCCTTATCGGAACTGAACAAATGTTATTGTTGCGCAAATGCCCCTGCGCAACGGTCTCCCTCGAGCTTTCGCTGCTGAGCCTAATGGGGCCCGCAGCTAAAGCTCTCGATGTAGTCGCTTGAGGCGCCACCTATTTTTTTATTGCGTAGGTGACGTGTGAGCGGCCATTTTGTGGTGTTGAAATTGTCGAAGTTCTAGAAAGGTGGAAGTTAGCGAGTCGGTAAAAGTTCATTAAAAGGTCATATTCGCGATTAGTTCCGTGTAGAAAACTTAGCGAAATTGATAAGGAAAGTATTACGACTTGCGTGGTGCAAGTGTCGTGTGGAAATTTCGAATGTGCACAAAAATAAATGTGATTAACTTTTGGCCAGAACTGGCGATAGCGCGAATGCATTGTAACTGACGGCATTCGGCTGGAGTACATTTTTATAGCGCTGTGCTAGGAAGAATAGAGAACAAAGTAGCTAAGAAATTTGGTTAAAATCTGTCGTTGCCTAACTATATAATTAGTGCAGTTTTTAGGGGTCTGTTTGATGTTTGGTAGATTATAAAATTCGTTTGTTTGTTGTATAATCGTGATTAATAAATGTAAACCTGTAGCGGGTAGCTGAGGATTAATTGCCGTAAATAAAGATTGTTTGACTATTGAACATACAAATTTGTTAGATTTTAAAATAATTAAGCGGTCATAGTGAGGAGCCCTATGGAAGCAAAAATAGATAAGTCTGCTCGTAGGGACCATACCAGCCCAGGTGCTTCATCTGCTCAGCAGATGATCGCCACCATCAGTCCCGAGGTCACGGACATTATGTCAAACCCAGTACGAGGTAATCCTGTGGTGCAAACTGGGGCCCTCACTATACTAGGAGCTGAGATAGCGCCGACGGAGGCATATGGGCGAGAAGCCCTGACTTCGCGCTTGAAACGTAGTCGGCGACTGCAAGGGAAATGGCCTGTAGGCTATGGCGTAGGACCGGAAGTGGGATTAACCATTGTAACCTCGGAAGGTGTCCCCGAGCAGCCAGCAACCCCTAGGGGCAGTAAGTCTGACATTATTAGGTAAAAATAACTAGCTATTTAAATGTATCGACATTTTACAACCTGTGCACTGACCACAGAGGCTTGATAGGAAATCAGAACCAGGTAAAGTTCTATAGTGTCTTAAAACTGATATTATGAAAAATTCAGTTGTGAACTTCTATAAAGATAACTGCACAGATAGGCCTACAGATGGAATGTGTTAATAATCAACCAAATTTTCATTGTAGATGGTCCATTTTATTTGAAACTACCTATAACGTTTTCTGAAGAAATGTGTGGAGTCATACTCATGATCAATGTCTGGTTCTCATTTTTGCGTCCATCAGTTCTACCGAACGCTGACCCATCAAAAGAGCGCCAGACAAAAGAGCACCAGACAGCAGAGCGACAGAAAACAGAGCGCTGACAAAACAGCGCCAGGCAAATAAGCGCATCTGCATTAATAAAAATAATTCTTTCTAATATGGAAGTTGGATTGATGCAAAGATTCATGCTCAAATGGAAGCTGGATTGGTGAAAAGGAGTCTGCTTAACACATTGTCCGCCACCTATGAGTAAAATTGTAGTTAAAATGTTGCCGCCATGCGCCACCTACGAGTTAACTCGTAGTTATTGTAAATGGTGAAAACGCGTGCCCTATTGCAATATTAATTATTCTGATGGCTTATTATTGAGAGTTTTGAGACCAGATGTTTACTTAGTCGAAATAGGTGAATACAAATATTGCTTACTTAGTCGAAATGGGTGAAACAAATATTGTTTTCTTAGTCGAAATTGATGAAAGCAAATATTGTTTCCTTGAGGACTAACATCTTGTTGCAGGGAGAAAAAATATGTGCCATGTTTGAAAAAATGGCTAACTAAAAAATGAATGGCGCAGAGGTTTTGCAGTTAGTAACAGTGTTGGGTACGAGACCAAAACCTCAAGACCGAGACCATGACCGCGAGGTCCAAGACCATGACCGAGAGGACCAAGACCGGGTGGTCCGAGACCAAGACCAAGTGGTCCGAGAACAAGACCGAGGGTCCAAGACCAAGACCGATGCTCTTTTTTTATAAACAATTCAATCTATTAGGACGCTAAAACGGAATACCACGCTTAAAGCGTTAATTTTTCCTTGAAGAATACTAATCTTAATAATGGTCCAGAAACAGTTTTACAGGCCAGTCTGAACTTTTGCGGGTTCAGCCCTTGGCATCGGCCGGAGAATATCACACTACAAATTACTTACAGTAAACGATTTAAATACTAAATACTTTAAGACAAGTAGAGTTAACGGTCCGTTTGAATGATGTAAGCCTACTTGTACTCGGAATTGTAGGTTAATAGTGATTAAACGAGGCTGACCACATATAATTAGATTGTTCCAGAACCTTGAAATTTGTGAAAGCAAATTTTGAAATGGCTGCAAATGCATATTTTTGCCCACAGTAACATATAGATGGTCTAAACTCCAGTGTCTAATCGAAAATAACCGACAAATATAATAGAGATTGCTCTGATACGGCAATTGACCAAGAACGCTAACCTAAGACGAAGACCAATCCCTGTTCCTTTAGGACCAAGACCAAAACCGACGCATCCGAGACCAAGACCAAAGTTTTCCGGTCTCGAGACCGTCTCGATACGAAGACCGCGGTCTCGAGACCACATCCCTGTTAGTAAACGATCTGGATTCGTCGGATGATGATTTTAACCGTAACGATAGTGTGCGAGATTCGGATTACAGACATAGCAGCCCAGAGACATGCGTAGATGTTCGTCAACACATAATTATGTGGTGTACATGTTACATCGGAGGCAGAGGACGTGAGTGAGCCGAATGACAGCTATTCAGTCACAGGTCGCTGGCACCTCACTACAAACGCCTCAGAATCAATGGATGCATCTGATTCCTACATATGAGCCTCCATTTACTGACATTCCAGGTATAAACGCTACTTTAGGACTGTCAGAAAAGTCATTACCAATTGATGCCTCAATATTTCTGGAAGACCTGCATGGCAAAGCCGGCTTTGTGTGTAGTAGGGGCCTACATGTTTCGAGTCTGCATAATGAAAAATAGCAGAGAAACCGCTGGATCACTTTTTTACATGTTCTTTTGGAGTTCTGATTATGAAAACAAAGTAAACAAATGATTATTTCAATAAATATCATATAGTGAAAATTGTGCGTTTATCGCTTGGCGTAGTGGTAATAACGTATGTGGCAGCCAATGTGTTAAACAGAAGCTGTATTGGAAAAAGTATCAGCATTAATTATCGAGCATTATTGGAAGAATGCTTTAACGGAAGCTGGTGCGATGAGAAGATTCATGCACAAGTTGAAGCTTGAATGATGAAAAGTATTATGCTTCAGTGGTAGAGGAATGATAAAAAATTTCTCTTTAACTAGAAATTGGACTGATGAAAATAACTGTCTAACTAGAAGCCTGATTGATGAAAAGAATGCCATTTAAATGGAAGCACGATTAATGAAATGAACCCTGTTTAATTAGAAGCTGGATTGCACAATTCTTTTCTTCGATCCAGCTTCCATTTAAGCAAGATTCTTTTCTTATCTATCCAGTGCCAAGTGGCCAAAGTCTAACTTAATTCTTTTCATTGATCCAACTTTTAGTTTAACAGCATTCCCTGCATCACTCCGGCTTCTAATTAAACAAGATTGTTTTCATTAATCCAGCTCCCATTTAAGCTAGAATTCTTTTCATCAGTCCAGCTTCTATTTCAAATTGTCTGGGCACTGTTTTGTCAAGGTGCCATACCCAACAGATTTAAATGCAGTTTGTGGTGCTGTAATAATTTCGCAGTGAGGGTACTTGGGCTCTTCTATCAGTGGCCAAAGGATCTTGTCTTCAGCGATCATCTTCTGGTGTTGGGCATCTGCACAGAAGACATGAAGTGATGTGTTGTTGAATATGTCTGTGTTAACAAATGTGTTTGGAATGGAGAATTCCTTCATCAGAGGCATTGCCTAGACATTTTACATCAAGGAAAGAACTCAGAATATGTCAGCATATGCATATTGTGTGGAGTTATGCATTTGATTAAGGCACCTGTACATTGAGCTCCTTCAATTGCCGTATCAGAGCAGTGTCTTTGATAATGTAACGGTTCTGGGGTACGCCTACCTGGTGTCGACCTGCTGTAGTGTCTGCCTGTTGTGTACGCCTGTCTACTGTGTTCTTTCTTCTGTGGTATCTACCTGCTGTATACGCCTATCTACTATCTACTGTAGATATCTACGATCTACTATAGTCTATCTACTGTAGATATCTACTTTCTACTGTATCCTATCTACTGTGTAGTCTCTACCGTCTACTGTCTCCTATCTACTGTGTATCATCTACTATCTACGGCAAATTAGTATAAAAGGATCAGAGAGTCGTCATCGGAGAGTCGTCGTAGGATCGTGGTCGTCGCCGTCGTCTGGAGATTGTCATCGGGGAGCCTTGTAGATTCGGCTTCGGCCTTGCAGTCTCGGCTCCTATGAAGCACGAATAGTCGTCGTGGCTTGCGATAGTCGTCGTGGATATAGTCGTCGCAGATTTGCGATAGTCGCCGTCAGCCATTGACGTAGCATAGTAGTCGCCGTCAGCCATTGACGTAGCGTTGCAATTACTCGTTAGTTATCGACGTAGGGCGTATTGAGGGAGTGAGAAACGGACTGTTTCCGAATCGGCGCTACAGAAGTATTGTTTTCCGTTGTACATTAAAAGAAGATTATCGAACAAGCGTGTCTTATTCCAAGCGTCATCCAGAAAGGAGCTATTTAAACCTTAAATGGTTAGTCTTCAGCAAACCACTGAAGCCTTACTCAGCGGACTGCAACACGAACTACCCCCATATCGGACGGGGCTGCAAGTCGTCATCCTGGTCACTGTCGAATAGGCCCCGTTCCGTTGCAAAAATTTTCGGTTATTTTCGATTGGAGACACCTGTGTTTAGACCATCTATATATACACATGTTACTGCGGGCAAAAAAATGCATTGGCAACGGAACCAGGCATTTCAAAATTTGCTTTCACAAATTTCAAGGTTCTGGAGCAATCTAATAATTATGGGGTCGGCCACATGTAGTCACTATTAACCTACAATTCCGAGTACAAGCAAGCCTACATCATTCAAACGGAACGTTAATCTACTTGTCTTAAAGTATTTAGTATTTACCTATCGTATACTGTAAGTAATTTGCAGTGTGATATTCTCAGGCCGAAGCCAAGGGCTGAACCCGCAAACACTTGAGGCAAAAGTTCAGACTGGCCTGTAAAACTGTTTCTGGACCATTATTAAGATTAATATTCTTCAGCAATAAAATTAATGTCTTAAGCGTGGTATTCCGTTTTAGCGTCTTTATAAATCGAATTGTTTATAAAAACAAGCTTCGGTCTTGGTCTTGGATCCTTGGTCTTGGTCGCGGACCACCCAGTCTTGGTCTCGGACTAGGTCTTGGACCTCTCGGTCTTGGTCTCGAGGTTTCTCGTGCCCAACACTGTCACATAGTCAAAAAAAAATTCATCTCTGACTTCCTCAGCAACTGCGAAATGGGTCAGGTCTTTGCTGCCAAAATATCTTCATGAGTTCGTCTGATGTGAAAACATTTCGTTATGATTTTTATGTGTAGGCCTACTTATAAATGTTCCTCCATCAAATAATTGATCTTGTCACAAATAAAAGAACTTTCACAAACCTTCCTTGGTACTCAGATGGTGATATAGGGTACAATAGAACACCCTGGGTTAAGGTTGACCATAATTGGTATCACACAGGGATAGATCCTAGAACCTATAGCTTCCATTTTAGGGGCCTGTCTACTCAGATGGTGATATAGGGTACAATAGAACACCCTGGGTTAAGGTTGACCATAATTGGTATCACACAGGGATAGATCCTAGAACCTATAGCTTCCATTTTAGGGGCCTGTCAGGGTCACACAACCTCTGAACAGCTTGTTGCAAGCGGCTTTACAGATGACCATAATAATAAAAATGTCTTTGTATTCAGCATTAGCTAACAGCTCACTGAATTGGGAAAAATTTGCTGTGCCGAGGGTGCAGTGCTCTATTCTCTTCCAGTTTGTGGTGGTTTATTCCTCATACTTCGGCCACAGACAATCCAAATTTCAATTTTATCCCAGACCACATAATTTGCGTAAGAACAGTCTACAATATTAACCTACCTGCAGTTTTGGATGGAAGTCATTAGCTGTGGCAAATTTGCAGGAATATTTGTAGACTCGTCACAGCGATCAAGTGCTGGAAATTTCTGGTTCTTGTGTTTGGATTTGTTTTGAAACGTCCGGCCTCTGACCATCTGAAAGCCCTCGCAATCATCTCCCATGGTTTAGATTGGCATGTTCCGTCGTTCCGAAACTACAAATTAAATAGGCGCAGATATCAAACAACGCACATCGCATGCCTAAACAAAGAGTGACTGCACTATAATTATTTGCCAGATCGCAAATGTCGGGTTACAAATCTTGCAGATAACCTTGATACAAAAGGCTGTCTAGTTGTTTTCTAAATGACAATAAAGCAATATTTTGGCAATACGTATTGAATGCAGAAAACAGTGAGTTCAGTGAACGTTAGTACAGTTTTGCAGTTAGAGTGCTACATACCAGACCCGACTATATTATAAAAAAACTGTACTCTTGCGGACTTTTAGTTATCTTTAATAATCAACTAACTTTGTTGTATTTCTTAATTGTTTTCCTACTTGCTTATTTTCAAAATTATTGCTTCTCCGGATTCTTCCTTATGCGTCTTGGTATACGGGAAGTATGTATCTGAAACAGAGTTACCATTTGCGTCATTATACTTCGTACTCCAAATTGGGGTCAGATGAGTTATGATCTATAGAGAATTGGGCTGGTTGTGCTGCATTGCTCTGTAGAAAGGCCTGAAAGGGAAAGGGATAAGAAAGTTTCCTTTAGGTGGATCCAAAAGTTTACAGCGAGGATACAAATTAGACAATTTACTTATTTTGACTGCAATGGGAAAACTCCACATTTCCAAAGCGACAATATCGAAGGCTAAACGCAAGTCAACGGTTTTTCACGAGCGCTGCGTCGAATCAGGTTGTGCAGAGATCGATGTCCAGTGAAGTTCAGTCAGAGTTCGGTTGCCCAAGTGACCAAGGAGAAGGGAAAAAAGCTGCTACGCCTTGATTCACTTTCCCCAAAAGATTTCTCTGTGAAGTGAAATAATGCAACACCGATGGAGAAGCTTTCATTTCCTTCGTTAACTCATTTCAAGCATTCAAAATGTTACCTTGCAGACAAATATTATCATACTTACGACTTTAGAATCATTATATTCAATATCCAATATCTTAGGTCACGTGACAGAGTAATGGCGAAGTATTTGTTTGCATTCGATAGCTGTTCGATAGCGATAGAATTCTTGTAATTTAAGTATAGATACGTTAGTGTGTATTACTGTATAATGCCATAAACACATGCCCTTTTCCTGGAGGATTACGTGAATTTAAATTTTCGGTTATTTCAGACGAGCAAGGTGAGCGATTTGCTAATATGAAGACATCATCCGAGAGATGTTGTATTTATTATTTGATATAGCGCCGCTCAGAGCAGTATCTGTTCTGTAGTTGATGGGGCACGGTAAAATGCAGATTTGCTGGTTGGCGGTGGGTAAAATGCTGATTGAAAAATGCTGAGTGATCATCATTATGCTTCCGTGACAAGTGATTCATGGACAAATAGTTGACATCAATTGGCTCGTATTGCCAACAGAAAGAAAATATACATTCGAGATTTGTGTAAATGAAAGTTGATTGCTTAGTTAGTGACAGTAGCTAATTACACTTTGATGCTTCATTGTTAAATTTATGGAGAAAAAACTAGCTCTTACAAATCTATATGCATAAAGAACAAAAGTATGTATGTAACTAACTTATTCATATCCTCCAAAAACTTTTGATCCACTCGACGAATTGTTCCAAATTTGTCCACAAAGACTCTTTACCACCCCATAACGAATATAGGGGGTTTCGTAATCACAAAACGTTACCCATTCCCCTAAAATTTCATCCCTACAGTGGCAAATCGAGCTAAATTAAACTCACGTCGTTTACGAAATGTAGATTAATTAGTATGCGTGGCGTTGCAGTATTTTGAAATAGCTGATATTTAATTGGCTACGGTTGCCAATAATACAGACAATTCTATGAGTCGCCGATGGTGTCATGAATTGCCCGCCTTTATCTTACAATGTTGTAGAACTGCCATGGGGAAGCAATATTCAACACTTTACATAATTGTAAGGTTACCTTATTTCAACCCAGATGACACCTGGTGATTCAGCTGATTAAATATAATAATGACATATCATATTTTTACCCATCAATCAAGCATGATCAATCAGCATTTTTCTGATCAGCATTTTACCCACCCCCAATCAGCACACAGCATTTTGCTTGTGCCCAGGTTGACGATGAGCTGCAGAAAGATGGGAACGAATATGATCTGTGAAAAAATATTTAGGTTAAGGTTACCCAGTTTGGGCTTGATGACCATGGACTAAATGTGAGCTACTAGTGGAAACCAGTAATTGATTGCAATTTATATGCATTAGTGTTGAGAGTAACTGTTCTGCGGTGGGCTTGCAACCCACCCAGGTAAAACAAAGCGTGCAACCGAAACAACGTAATTGTTGAAAGTGGCCAGGTTCTAGGCAGGAGAAGGTTAAAGCTATGCGTGAGCCATTATTTTTTTATGTCTAGGCATGAGCCTTTCACTTGGGTTTTATTCCTGACGAGATTAGGCAAGTAAATGTTTTGCGTGCAGCCAAACACTGTAGCAAACGCAAAATTTATGAAGGTGACAGCTGAAATAGGTGCCAGAGCACACATCCTCATTGAAGTAAGTGAATACACTGAGGTGTGGAGTTCTACATCAGTGCAGATTACACCCGAGCTCATAAGATACTATTTGGCCACTCCAGACTTAGGTAGAATAGAGTGCTGTGACTTACTGGAGTCCTTTATTTTTACTCTAGTACGTGTCCATAAAACATTTTGACGTATTGCGATAAAACATCACACAGAAATGTCAAATTACACTTCCTAGTATTGAGTCACAACGTTTTCACATATATCTGCAGAAATTTATGTGGCACACTGTCTTTTGGTAGAAAATATGCATTTTGACTTTCTAAATCTCTGATTTCATAAACATACTGTCAAAAATCTGTATGACTACTAATTTTGCTCATTTCAGGCATTTGTGAGTTTTATTTAAATAAGGGTTCATTTTGATATGTGTGAATATTATGTAACTTTTATCCTGTAAATGTTCATTTTTTTACAGTGAATATTGCATTATTATATCATTACTTGCATATTTGAGCAGAAGCAGGGCACTGTGGTTTGTTCAAACATTCTACATATATTCTTGGCAGCCATATTTGTATTTCGAAGTTTCCGTTGATTGCTGACTCATGCAAAAGGATTATGACACAATGGAAGACATTGGATTGAATTAGATTTGACTTCAGCCCATTGGTGTAGTGTTGTGAACAGGGTGGTGCTGCTTGATCACCCAATGTACGACTTGGCAGTAGGGCATAATAGGAAATCGCCTTGGACATTCGCCTCGGCCGAATAACCAGTTTTTCGGGACTATTCTGAAGTATTCGCCTTGGCAAATATTACACACAAATTGTTAAAATTAAATTTTTTTAAATTCAATAGTTCTTTTAATAAACTTGTAATAATCTATTAACGAAAATTAAAAATTTAAAGCCGTATTAGTAGTTATTACAGGCACAGACATTTATTTTGCAAATTTTTAATTATGCAAAATATTGGTGATAGTGACAAAGTCGAGAATTTTCAGCTTCGCCTGTGGATGGTACTCACCGGGCCAGAGTTGAAACTTCTATTCGGTTCGTACCCAGATCCCGCAAATAGTGCATCTAAATACTCAGATTCGGTACTTGGTGGAAATTGTCTACTCTGTTATGCCCTACTCGGCATGGCACGTCGCTGCATCCCGTGCCTGCCAGTCTTAAGCAAGGTGATGCATTCTCATCTCCACAGAAAGCTGGTTTCACGAATGATAAAATGGTGTTTTTGTGATTTCAGTTCTGCAGAATGTCTATTGCAGAGAAGCAGAAGTGGGCTGACTTTGACTTAGGCAAGTTTAACATCATTTGGTTTTATTCCTTTTATGCACCGTTGTTTGTTTTGGGATTTAAATATTATTAATGTCTGCTGTGATACTATGTTCAATTTGAACTATGTTCAAATTATAATGCATATATAATATACATTATATAAAGTATTGTTAAATTTATTTTTACTGTTTGATTGTGTGGAGTTGTGTCTCATCTTACTGATTTTTTTATTCAGAAAAAGATTTATAATGTGTTTTCTGGGATTTGTGGTTGTATAGATTCGGACAGCAATATCTCGACCAAACTGCAAAAAGCTGAAGATGATGACAAGGGTTGTAAGTTTGAGCATACTTTAGGTTGAGCAGAGTTTATGTGATTGTTGCTTGGTAAAATGCTTACCTATATCTTCAATATATGGGTTGCATGGTGTAATGGATAACATGTTGGCATGCAAAGCTGAGGATATGAGTTCGATTCCCATATCTCTGTAAGGTTGACTAATCCTTCTTTCGTTATGTTTTACATTCATTATAGCACTTGCTGATCGTTAAAGGGTTAACGAGAAAAATCAGCCTTAGATGGAATGGTTAAAATGAAGAAGAAGCTCAGACAATGTACTTAAACGATGTACAATGTTCTCAAACAATGTACTTTAGATACATAAGTCATAAAGGTTGCTCGCATATTAGTGTATAGTGCAAATTCCTTTTCTCTACTTTTAAAATGATCATTAAATGCCACAGGAATATCTATGCTATCTGCATCAAAGTACATAGCACGTTTAATATACTAGCAGATATGACACATTGTCTTTGCTGGTCAATACTGGTTCTCTTATTC
This sequence comes from Bimastos eiseni, assembly GCA_959347315.1. Lineage (NCBI taxonomy): Eukaryota > Metazoa > Annelida > Clitellata > Crassiclitellata > Lumbricidae > Bimastos > Bimastos eiseni. Next base: position 17,033,774 of record OY365819.1, read on the forward strand.
CAAGATCAAGGTTTAAGACTGCTGGTATGTGGTGTTTTCTATCAGATATCTTCTATGGCGCTATTGCCACAAAGCACCAGGCATCAGTCAAAGTAATTAGCTTTAATTTTAGCTTCAATTTTACTCTGTTCGTGCCATTTTTATTCGGCTGAGTTTTGAGGTTCTGCTGACATGAGTTATGTGCATAATTATCGTAATGGGCTTCCTACCTTGCTTCATCAGACACCTGTTGGTCAGTCTGTCATGTTTTTCACTACCCTTGAGAGTGTTCTGTTTGACCAGGGTAGAGATGGGAGCACTCCTGAGAAGGTAATCGTGAATGGGATTGCTGTGATAATAGTAACTATAATGATATTGAGAGCTGTAAATCCTGATGCCTGATGTTTGTTTTTTGTAGCATTGAATGGTTATCAGCAGTTGGCTTTACTCGAAAGGTTTAACACTTCCTTCTCTCAGAGGAAGTTGAACCCAGAACGGGAGAGACATGCCGAGGTGAATTGGAGTCATTTCTACCAGTTCTGTCAGTAGTCCAACTGCAGTGACTTTTCACGGCTGGATTTTGGTCCTTGTTAAATTGCTTTTTTACTATTACAGTCTAAGTTAAATCGATTAAAACATCAGGCATTTGAGTTGCTTTTGCACATTGAATTTTGATTTTTATACTTCACATAATTTTCTACTAGCAACAGTTCCTCACATTTGCAATATCTGGTTGAATCAGAAAATGGGGTTTATTCTGTAGGTAACGAGTTGTACCTGATATATACTGTAGCTGTTATGGTAGTCTAATTGATGCTTTTGTCTTTCATTAATGTGTTTTATTAATTTTATTAAGGAGTTGATCTTTTTTTATTTTTTTAATCTGTTTGATTTATTGTATAAATATGTTGTCTTTTTCAACATGTTTATATGTGTTTTATTAATGTCTTGGCCTTTTAGTAATGCGTTTTATAAATTTCATTAATGTATTGGTCTTTTGTAGCTTTTCCGGAAAGATCTGATCAGTGCTATGAAGCTGGCTGATTCCGAGATGCTCCAGCCGGAAGAGTATTTTCAGATAACGGACCAGTGGAAGCAGGAGTGGGAAAGAGGTGTCCAGGTGCCTATCAACCCTGGTGCTATCATTCCAAATGTTGTCAGGTACTGGAAAATGTCTTGCATCAAAATATTACAGTTGTATGACTGGGGACACTGTTCTGAAGACAACTCAAATCTTTTACCTCTAGGAAACATCTAGTTTTAAAGTTTGTCCCAAATATGCTACACTAAATAATTAAAATTAAAACCAATGATAGTAGTTGTTTGTGAAAATGGTTTCTAGTGTTTCTTGATGAAATCTCATTTAAGTGTTATTAATTTAAATCACAAGAACCAATTGTTCTTCTGTCTAAAGTTTGGTAATTTTTCTCATAAGTGAAGTATTTCTACTCAATGCAATGTTTATAAACTCTTTGTATCTTTCAATCAACTCTTCTCTTGAACCTACTTCTAAAGTTTTTGACATCTTTGCAATTTAGGAAGAACTAGGCTCAAATTTAAAAACTATCTTGTCCAATTCATGATTGATTTCTATTATTGTACTGAACTAGAAAGATATGATGATGATTAATAATCAAGAATTTGAATAATTACAGGGTTCTTCCTGAAAATGAGAATCTGTACGGCCCTCCGATTTTCAAACTGTGAGTAAAATTTTGTGGAAATAGTTCTGTAGCTTTGTGTTAATTGCCTTTCTTGTCATTAAATAAAATCTATTTTATGTTGTTGATGGTGTTAATCTAGTATTGTAATCTAATAAAGCATTTACCATTTGAATATTTAAAGTATCTTCTGAGGCCTGTGGCCCTAATTCTTTATCACTGTGATAGTTCCATCTGCTATGGATGAAGATTGGCAAAATGACTCATTTTTGCAAAACAGGTAAGCCATCCGAATGGGGAAATTATCGCCCTAATGAAATATAAGCTATTCTGAATTTTGTAAGCAAATGAGCACTTTGTTTTTATAATATTGTTAATTTAGTTTCATTGTTTAAGGAATAGACTGTTGTCAGTTTGTTTTTTGAAAAGGGATTTGGATTTGAAAGGCAATGTTTGAGGTGCCACTGTAGGCATCAAGGGAAGGATGTTGTTGCTGCATAATTTTGATGCATCTTTTAGATGAGTTGCAGTCTATGCTTTTGCTGATTCACAAGCACTGTAGGTTTGCTAACTTTTATTAATAATTGTAATGTTTTATGTCAGACATCACCTATGCCAGTTGCTACCCTGTTTGCATTAATTAGCATTCAATCAGTTCGTTTACAAGGAAAGTCACAAGTTGCTGTCAAACTGTCTGCTTATTGTTCCAATCTATGATTGAAGAATTGAGCTGTTGTGAACAGTCACATTGATTAAGAAATGCAGTATTGTGGTGGATGATTTCAAAATCTTGTGTTTGTCTAGACCAAAGAAGTTCCTACATGCAACTCAGGATGAGGCCTTCAAACCTGCCATTCATGAACTGCACGAAGGACAGAAGCTGACCGAGGAGGTTTGTCGCTATGACCTTGACGACTTGGATATCTTGTGGCTGCAGACCTTCAACGAAATCTGTGAGGAAATTGGTAGGATTTGAATGGATTCTTTATTTCATCAGTGATTATTGATACAGTGTGTGCAGTGTGCTATTTACTTTCTCGCTATGTTAATCGATTTAGAGAAGCATTTTTACTTAGCATTTGTAAATGTGGGACATTCAAGCTGTGAGCGGAGGGTGGAAAATTCTAGCGGAATTACTTTAGAGGTCATGCCTGAAATAAAAGTTTCCGTAGTGGAAAAATTAGTGGTGACTGTTGTCATTGAATGTCTGGAGTTCATAAAATTGGGATAATGAAAGTTACATGGATGAGGAATCCTTATCTAATATAATAACTCTATAGAACCAGGGTTCAAAGGATCCGTCATGATATCTTTAATTAGAATTTGAGTAACACACGCATTTTGGCACGGCATAATGTTGCACCTGCTTGTGTTTTGGTTTTGTGGCGGCTCTGTGACCCATAAGTGCTTCGGAAAGGTTACTACTCCGCACTCTTTGATTTCTTCCAGGTAAAGATCCAGTAACAGAACTGCAAGTGGAGAAGGTGATTGAGGAACTGGAGACACACTGCCATACTAAGCTGCAACAGGCAGAGAAAACGGTCGAAGGTCTTGGAATAGAATATGATGAAAATGTTGTCTGCGACGTCTGTCGATCGGTATATTTTCCAGTCTGTTCGTAGTCTGTTTAAACACTGTCAGTTGTGTTTCAGTCTAAGATACTGTATTTAGGCTGACTTGTGTAAATTAATTTAGTTTTTGCTTCAGCATATAAGTGCTTGATAGTGTAGTGGCAATTACTTTGATGGGACGAATTTCAAATTTGTGTAGGTATTTCTGCTTCACCTGTGCCAACTCGTCTATGATCTATATGCTGACCAAAACACTGTCGGTAAGATGGTGAGGGAGTAGGTTGGCCACCCACTCCCATATGCAAAGGCTAAGAAAATGAAGTCGCTAGCACTTCGTACCCATGACACCCTGCCAGGTCAGCTTAAGGGATTGCTCTTCTCTTTTCTGCTCAAAGTATACGATCTTGAGTTAGTTTAAGTTATGTTGGTTGAAAATTACGTGCTGAATACATGGTGTACATTGCATTACATTACTTTACATAAGGTGGTCTGATGGTCTGTTTATAGTTGAGTTAAATGTGATTTAACATTACTTTGTTTGTTTTGATTGTACTTCAGCCAGAGGGAGAAGATAACAACGAAATGGTCTTCTGCGATTCTTGTGATGTCTGTATCCACCAAGTAAGTACATTTAGTTATTAATTACATTTAATACATGTTTGTGATAATGTATAATATAATATTAACGGACTAGCACATCTTTACTTAAAGTGAATTTTCATATGAAATGATGTACCTTGAATCAAAAGTTTAGAGATTATTTCTTACTGATATGGTATTTGTTTTATCTAGTGTTAGAACTTCCATGATCTGCTAGGTGTTGGCCAGCATAGAATGACTGAGTTGGGCTCAGCTGTTGTCCATAAGTGTGCTGGGTCTTGTATGTGTCTTCAGGGTAAACGTTTTAACCTTTCTAAAGACCAGTGAGCAGTAAAACATAATCAACAACGTTTATCGTTAAAGAATTAACAACAAAAGAAATTGGTTTTCCGTGCAATTTAGTACACACTCATTGTTAACTTGTTTGTTGCAATGAGCTGGATTCCTTGAGCTCTCAGGTTTCACACAGACTTAAACCACGGTCTCGCTCAAGGGAACCATTGACTGGTGCCTCATGGAGTCATACTGACAGTGCTATCAATTAGATAAGAGGTTGCATATTACAAGCTACTAACTTATTTGATTTGCTTCTTGTAGGCTTGCTATGGCATTCAGATGATACCAGAAGGCAACTGGCTTTGTAGAGCGTGCGCACTTGGAATTAAACCACAGTGTGTCCTTTGTCCTAATCCTGGTGGCGCCATGAAGAGTACCAAGTAAATGCAATTATTTCATGTGTTCTTTAATCAACTTCTCAATGGTGTAGTTTCTCAGTCTGCCGAAATGATTATCATCATATGCGACATGCTTGTCTCTTGACCATTGCTGGATCATCAGCGGCACTCTGGCTAGTTTCCAAGGCTTTGTGGCTTGAAATTTGCTGGCATAGGTTAGACAGATCATGTGGAGTCGTTGTGCAAAGACATCCAACTGGTCTCATTCATCCTTTTGGTTGCATTGGGTGCAAGAAAGGCACATATGGCAATTGCTGGTGCTGTGCTGTTGCCAAGAAAAGTGTTTATATTCTTACAATTTAACTACTTTGCATTTAATGATGAACATGTATTAACAGTGACTGAGAAATTAGTGCAGCACATGGTTAAAGCGCTGAATTTGTTGAGTGACTGTAATGTCTGGAAAATCTGGTCATTGTTGTTTGGGAAGACTGCCAAGGTCATCTACGTTCTGTTCTGTATATATTCCAATTTTTAATGGTGATTTATTGTATTGATGATTAGGCCTGTTAGATTTTTCGCGGGATTCGCAAAATTCGCGTATTTTGGATACTACCGCGAATTTTAACGTGTGGCCGCAAATTTGACAGTGTTTTTCATGCTGCTCGTGTTTTTGACGTGGTAAAGGCAAAGGTTCTAAACATTATTTACAACTTCGTGTGCGAAAACATTTGGTGGCTAGAGGAAGACGTTCAGTTTAAGCCAGGAGTGTCTCAGGTGAGCGGCGAGCGGCGATCTACTATTTTTCTTAATATGCAATGTGCCCGTCGAATTTATTCGAGGGGACAGTTGCGCTATGACTCTGCACCTGAATAAGCACAGTTCACAAGCACAAAGCACCCGCCATTATTGGCATGAATGGTCGTTGATTATACTCGGTTATTGACTTATTTATTGTGTTACACATTTGGCTGCGAATTCGCCACGAATTTTGTGTTTTTAACCGCGAATTTTTAAAATATCTAGCGTGACAAATTTGCAGCCCTATTGATGATTGTGTACTTATGGTGGTGCTGTGGAAGTTTTTGAAGCTGAGTTGAGTTAAACACTGTTTTATCTGTGGACAGGGAATATGTTGAAGATTTTTGGTTCAACTACCTTGCAAGGTGGACGACCAATCCTGCCAAACATTTCACGTGGAGGAAATTAGAGCGGATTAGTGGATAAGACTACTGTTATTTATATGGTCTGTGTATTTTAGAAATGGCAATGAGTGGGCTCACATCAGCTGCGCCCTCTGGATACCCGAGGTGCACATCGGATGCCCAGAAAAGATGGAACCAATCAACAACATCACTCAAATCCCAGTGAGTCTCTGTCATTTAGTTTTATCACATTGGCATCCGCAATTGCTGGTTCTATTGGGTTTGTATTTTGACATATATTGAGTGAGTTATTGTGAAATAAGTTAGCTACAGGACCTTTAGTTCATTAAGCAAACTTTGTTCAACTCCAGTGACCACCATACTGCCACTATCATTGATGATATGCTGTCACAAACAACATTCCTCAGTGGAACTGACCTGAAGTAATTTAATGATTTGTTGGTTCAAAGTTCAGTGTAATAGTTATCGTGTGTGTTCAACAATTAGCCGAATTTGCTTTGTGTCGTGTTAATTTTTGGCTTAATGTATGGGTGACATCAGTAATGCTTTCGATGTAGTGTTGAATATTTTTGGTTAAGTTTTAAGTTGCAGTGTTATGTATGTATGTGTGTAGGCTATTTGTAAAGCACTTAAGTAATAAGGACTTTGCAAAGGTGTGCTTAACACATGTGGCATTCTAGCAGGTCTAAAACGGTGCATCTGCACCTTAAGATGGCTAGAAGATGTTTCTTGTGCTGTCTTTGAAGAAACAGTTTGTACAACATGACATGTCAACTGATGTTGAACAGGGAAGTCGTTGGTCATTGGTATGCACTCTATGTCGAGAGAGGCAAGGTGCCTGCATACAGTGCAGCGTCAAGTCTTGCAAGACATCTTTCCACGTCACCTGTGCTTTCCAGAACAGCCTCGAGATGCACCAGACGTACGACGAGATGATCGAAGACGTCCAGATGAAGGTAGGAATTGAAATTCCAATCGTCAATGATGGCTGCTTATGTTTCATTTTCTTCTTTATGTAATTTGTATCTCATTGGGTTTTTATTAAACCAAGGTTTAACTGTTTGGGGAAAATAGTCTGCAGGTTATGGTTACCTATTGGCTCTAGTATAAGAAAGCTATTGTGGAAAACAATGTCTTGTGTTTGTTAAATATCATAACTATAATTATTAACCAGAGGTCCTTCAGTCTAATTCCTTATTAATATTGTTTGTCTACCTAAAGGGCTATTTATAAACTATACAATTTACAAAATGTACAATTATTGGAAACAACAAAACCGTGCGACAATCTCATCTTGGCCACAGTAATGTAATATCTTTGATTAATTTTTGGAGGAAATACAAATACAGCCATCATCACATTGTTTTGCTATTTTTTTTCCAGAAAATTATTGCAATTTCCTTTTTTTTCTTTTCGTGAAGGCATTCTGTCCAAAGCATTCTGGACAGAAGACGAGCGATAACGTGAATGAGGACGGAATGCCACTGTCGCCTAAACCACAAAGCAAGTCTGAGTTAACAGAGGAAGAAAAGACTGAACTACGGTCTCACAGGTGAGATGGTTTGTTCATTTTTGCTATGGAGCTTAATTCTGTGCTAGATTCAATAGGATGTGTCTGCCCCGCCTACCTTGGGGTCTCCTCTATTCCACACTGGGTTTCTCTTTGTTCTTCTGGTGGTTCCCCTCATGGGCTCTGCCACAGCCCAATTCCAGAGCTTGCCTATAAGTGGGTCCCACCAGCTGGTACAGCCTCCTCCTTTCTCTTTGGGAAGAGCTGGTCTCACTTACCTCTGCCGCCTGTCGCAAGCCCCTTAAGACTTTCCTGTTCTCCGTCTAGCTTTGTGTTGAGTCGTGAGCGCCTCTGAATGGTGCTATATAAGTTTTTAGTTACAATTACAATATACATGCTAGTGCAGTGACAACGCTTAGAATTGCAATTTAACTGTTATAGCTGTAAGATTTTACTGACCATTCAAGTATAACTTTTAAACTGAGCAAAATGACAAATAAAATTTTAAAAGGCAAGTCGTTGATGTATCATGGTTTTGTGGTCATTCCCTGTACATGTTAAAAGACGTTCAAATGTGTATTTTGAGCGTGTTTCATTTGACTGCTTTACTAACAGGCTGAAGAAACTAGAGGAGGAGTTTTACTTATATATCAGCCCAAAAGAAGTTGCTGAAGCATTAGGAATCGACGAAACAATAATCGACTTCATATATAACTACTGGGTTATTAAGAGAAAGGTGAGTTGCAATATTCCCATTTATTTGTAAGAATTTTTCATAGCTATGCTATTTAGCCTCCTGACAATAGTAGGAAGTTTTTAGATTTAAACATGTCAAAGGATCTGTCCTGAATCCTGGCTGCATTTTGTTGGGTAGATTAATATAGTGCCAACGGTATGGGGTCACTGGTAATAATACAAAGCGTACTGCAAGCAAAAGAGTATGCAATGTTCTGTTAGAGAGTAACCACAAATCAGTTATGCATGATGTTTAACTTTCTGATCATCTAATGTTAACCTTTTTTTTAAACAAGCAATTAGATGATTGGTCATATATATAAGCCTTTATTTATTCTGGGCTTGTCGTGCATAATATTAAATTTACTGATGTGCGTATAAACCAGATTGTATGTTTGCCTCCCCTTGTTTGTGCTGTGGCAAAGTTCTTTCGAGCATGAACCACCTTTGAGGCTGACCGCTGAAGGCTTAAACGTCTCTCTTAGTTAAGTAGAGTAGTCCATTGTACTTGGACAGTGTAGATTGGGCCATTGCTCTTTCTAGCAGTGAAATGTGCCTCAATAAGCATTGAATTGGGATAATGCTTTGGCTAACATTGAAATTATTTTTGTGTTATTAGTCACAGTTCAATCGTCCGTTGTTGATGCCGAAGCTGGAAGAAGGTGACATTCTCCTGAAGCAAAGAGAGGATGGCTTGCTTGCACGACTCAAAATGTTTATTAATCTGCGGCAAGAGCTTGAAAGAGTAAGTTGTTGTTTATAGAGCCTCAATAGTTTCTTGTTTTTTATTATTATCTATACTAATTAGTACCTATTAGTAATGGTGCCTAATGAATGATGCATTAACTGATTCTGCGCCAAATCCAAGACGCAATCAGGTCGACCATCCAGATGATCCATCCGTTAAAGCAAAGAAGGAGCCTATGGTGGTTGAGCAGTTTGAAATGACATGATTGACTTGCAGATTTGGCAATGTGCTGGATCAGTAACAATATGTACAGTATAAAAGCACGCAACCGTGTAACGATGCAGCCTTGTCACAGAAGATGGAAACAGCAAAAGATGTCTTTGGTTACTGTGTCATTGTTCTATGTGATGTTATAATTGAGTTTTAACAGAATCTTGTTGAACACTGCTTGTGTTGTTTTGAGTCACCTACCCAGAATGGCCAGGGTTGCAACATGGACCATTATTTATCAGGACTTTAAAAAAAAATTCTTTAGTGCCAGGCTTCACTGTAAAGCGCTATTTAAGTTTTCAAGGGGTGCTATATAAATTATGTAAATCAATAAATAGACATGTCTTACTCTGATGTCCAGTTAACAGCTGCTGGACTGCTGGATGCGAATAAGGATGATAGCAGTTTATTTTATTTTCATATCTGTAGCAATGTCGTTGTTGGCTGTTTTATGCGCCAATGGTCAGTTGAAGTTTAACAGATTCTATTCATAACATAGTTAATCTGAGTTGCTGAAGTGATAGCTTTAATAGCTGAAAGTAACATTTGCTTTTCAGGTACGGAATCTCTGCTACATGGTTTGCAAGCGAGAGAAGTTGAATCGCCAGATGTACCGGTCAAAAGAAGAGATTTTCTCTCATATGTCAAAAATGACTGATGACAACAACTGTGAAGTTGATGCTTCTCTTCGGAATGCCTTGCATGCGACAAACACCATTTACGACCATCCAGAGGGAATTTTAAGAGCAGCCAGACTGCTGGAACAGAGAGAACATGCCCTGGATATGCAAGAGTCACAGGGCATGCCTGCAGAAAAGATTACTGATGGAGAAGCAGTAAAACACCAAACTGAAGCAGATGTTGAAACACCGTCTTCGTCTCTTCATCCAATCAGGCTAGAGTTTTCTTACAAAAAAGACGAGTTTTGTGCTGCAGATAACAAAACCGATCTTAGAAGTTTCTCACGGTTGGCCAGCGAGTTATATTCCGGTCAACCACATGAACTGTACGAGGTTGAGAACAAGAGCATCGAAGCTGACGATTTTGTGATTACGAAGTGGGGCAAGAGGAACTTTCTAGATATTGAAGATACCAACAAAAGTATGAATGGATTCTGTTCAGAAGAGGAAAATAAACCATTGGCTGAGCTGGCATTAGATTCACCAAGAGAGGAAATGCCAAATAACAGCATAACACCAAATCTGTCAACTGCGAATTCACTAATATTATCTAGCGATGTAAGTAAGGAATTGGAAAGTAGGCTTCCAAGGGAACTCATTGACAATGATAGGAAATGTGACAATACAAGTGATGAGACCCATCTAAACACCAACTTGAACTTAACTGCTACTGAGAAATCTTTTGAAAGAACTGATCATAATGGTGACTTGGTAAGAAAAATTTCTGACAGCAGTGTAGATATGGACAATGTATTGAAAGAAACAGGTATGCTCAATGGTGATTCTTTTGCATTTGCAAACAAGTCTATTCGTCAGAGGGTCCACCAAAAGTCTGACAATGAGGCGATGGAGCATGAGGCTTATAATTCAACCAACAAGCTGCCTGAAATTACATCTCCCACTTTAACATCTTTGAAGTCAGCCAAAAGAGCAGAAACTGTCCAGATGAGAAGAAAACCAACAGGAGTCACATCCAGAAGAAGCAGGAGGTGTAAGGTTGCTGATGAAAATCGCGAGAAGAAAGATTCGGCCGTAGCCTCTTCTCCTGGTAATTTATTTGCTGATCAACGAACTGCTGATGACAATGTGAGCAAGTCGGTAGCAGAGCCAGAGGTAACAACGGATCCTGCTTGTGAAGTGAACTTTGTGAACGAGCCTTTCGATCAATCTCTTAGTCATGCATCAGTCCCAAAAGTCAGTCTTAGGAAAGAGGACGATGAGAACGGATGGGCTGGTATTAAGCACAAGCTGCCTTTAAATAAGAAACCCAGTGGCATGACTGCTATTCTGAAACGTTTTTCTCCTAAGCAGTTGGTCGTGTCGAAGGAGATAAAGCAAAAAGTCGAAAGGTGCTTGCTGAAATTGCCTTACTTAAAATCATCCAATGGTATGCTGTGTAAACATCTGCAACAGAAACTGACTTCCTGCAACTTAAACTATGTCAAGCAGACTGTTCGACCGACGAAGAGTTATGACAGGAACTTGAAAGACAATCTGGATCAATCTACCATTCATCAGATCACCAGTTCTGTAGATAGTAAGACACATTGCACTTGGCACAAGAATCGCTATCGGGTTGAAAATAACTTACAGAAAGTAAAAGACGGCGATGAGTTTAAGCTTGAATCTGATGAAATGGAAGACTTCAATTTCAGCAAGATGAAGCGGCAAAAACTGTGCAGAAGACGTTCCAGCTTTAAGGAATTCAAGTGTGAAGTGGATACAAGCGACTGTTCACAGACTGTCCATGACAATGACTTTCTTCCATCAGATTCGTCCAGTGGTGAATGTAGCCAATCATGCGCTGGAGACAGCTACGGCAGCGAGCATGATAATTTTGCTGACGGGGGATCGTCAAATAGCATTGTTAAGGGACTGTGGGCTTCAAAATTTAAAAGGTGATCTCGCTAAGTGATAGTCCAGTAACCGTCAGTAGCAGGTCATACTCTATGTAAGTGTTTCACACACACACACACATTTGCAAGCAGACACGCAGTCGTCTTCTGCTGCAGATGCTTTACGAAGTGACAGATGAGGGAGATGTCTAATTGTTCTTGAAGTGTAACATGTAAATGTACACGGTTTTTTTATATCGCAACCATGTGGCCTCTACCCTGCTCATGTATCAGTGAATCAATGAGGTGGGTTCCTTCAGCACTATGGCCTGTTTCAAAGAGTGCCACACCGTTTCATGAAGTAGGACCATGATCACTGTTTTAGTGGCAGCAGAGTATGGAAATATGGATGATTAAGACCCTTTGCGTGGTAGAACCGTCAAGCGAAATAAATATGATTTGTGTCTCATTGAAAGATTGTGAGAGTGTAGCTGTGACACTTGGTGGCCTTGATGACAAGAGGACTGTGTGTGCATGAAAGGCAGCCCCAGTCTGCAATTTTCCAGTAAGCACAAGACTGAATTTGTTAATAAAATTTTAGCAGATGTCATAATTCAGATTTGCACATTTCTCACTTCATTGTGAAAATTGGTGAATATGTTGGACTACATGGCAGCTGAAAATGTATATTTGTAGGGTTCTGGTACTTTGCAGGTGAATATATTGAGTCTGTTTAGTCTGTTCTGCAATAGCTGATGACGTAGTGTTTTTCTTTGTAATTTATGGAATGGTTAGTTTGGTTACTGTAATTATTCATGCAAGAACAACATGAGGACATGACCTTTCATGCTATTCTTTCTTTGCTGGGATTCAGTGTCTCATTTTTTGATTGAAGCACAAATCATGTTTTGTTGTACATCATCGAAATCGTACATTTTGTGTTTAGATTATAGGCCTTTGTGTAGTCAAATTTCTTAACGAATATAAATGAAATACGATTGTGGTGCAGCTGGGTAACCATGCATGTTTGCAAAATGTTCATTGGTCAAGACTGCATTTCATAGGTTTTCAGCTGGCTGCTTTTAACATCAAACGTTGAAGTTCACTTAACTTACACGATCTACATGTAAACGAGAATCTACTGAAATATAGTTCTACTATTTTTGAATTGGTCTTTTGTAAAGTTCTTATGCAGCTATTGTCATTTTTATATTGGATGGTGTTGGACTTCATCTGCATAGATTTTCAAAAAAGTCGTCACCGTCTCATTTAGCCTTAATCAGGGATGTGGTCTCTAGACCGCGGTCTTGGTTTCGAGACGGTCTCGAGACCGGAAAACTGCGGTCTTGGTCTCGAATGCGTTGGTCTTGGTGGAACCGTCTTGAGATTTGTCACTGTCTTAGGATAGCGTTCTTGGTCATTTACAGTAGGCGTTTCAGAGCAAGATATTTGTTGGTTATTTTCGATTATTAGAGACACAGGATGTTTAAGCTCTATGCGATTTTTTACATGTTACCCTGTTAAAATCTTTGCTTGTTACTATGGGCAAATATCCATTTGCAACGGAACCAGCCATTTCAAAATTTCCTTTCACAAATTTCAAGGTTTTGGAACAACCTAATAATTATGTGGCCAGCCACGTGTAGTCACTGTTAACCTACAATTCCGAATACAAGTAGGTCTACGCCGTTCAAACGTAAGTTGATCTACTTGTTAAGATGTCTTAAAGTATTTACCTATCATATACTGCAAGTAATTTATAGTGTGAAGCCAAAGCCAGTTAGGACTGAACCAGCAAAAGTTCCGACTGGCCGATAAAACTGTTTTCTGGCCCATTATTAAGATTAGTATTCTTCAGCAATAAAATTAATGTTTTTAAGCGTCTTATTCCGTTTTAGCGTCTTAATAAATTGAATTGTTTACAATAAAAGTCTTGGTCTCGGACCCTCGGTCTTTGTTTTGGTCTCGGACCACCCGATTCTACACGTTCAAGAAGTTAATCACAGTAGGCCAAATTGAGAAAATTACAGATGTGTGCCCATCAGTGATTCAGTGGTTACCCCTCCAACCAGACAGAGTAGACAGTGTCTTAGCACGATGTCCTCACGGTACTCTGGCACTGCTTGCAATCTGGCATTGCTAATCCCAAGCCTTGATATAATTATGTGGAGTGCGAAGATCATTGTTATCGTCACACAATGCGGATAACACCCGCATTGACGATGCTTATGACGATGTTTGGTCGAGATAGACATTAATTTTGAAAAGTCCTAGATTTCTCCAGAAAACGATGAAATTTCGAAACGGTATAAGCATTACATTCACAATCTAATCGATTATTTGCAGCAAGCTTACTTTCACAATCGTCGAAGAGTTAACGCAGCTTTAAAAGGTAAGAATTCAACCAAGACATTGGTCGTATAACATCATTCTGGATGGTAATTTCAAATGACTAAGCCTCTGGGAGAAATAAAAGGCACAAGCTTAACGAAAATCGTACGAGACAGATAGCATTGGACATCACTTTCCATTCATGTAGTCAACCGTCACGAAGCGACGATGACGATGTGACATGACATGACGTAGGCCTACGTACACTTCATACATACACACTTACACGCACAGAATAATGCATACGAACAAACCCTTTTACACACAGACATACATGCACAACAGCACAGGTACATACATACACACACAGGTACATGCATAAAGACTTGCATGCGTACTAACATGCAAACATATGCACACATACGAGCACACTTGCGTGAGTAGGGTCTACATATAGGGATGACAATCGGAGTCAGCTCAAATTTCCCGCTCAGTTTCCCAATAAACAAGCTCATGCAGGATGGACACGCTTCAATGATTCCAGGCAGGTGGGCCCTTCGTAGTTTAGACCGTTCAAACTTCTTGTGGGGTCTCGAAGCTTTAAGTTACGGTACGTCACTGCTTCTGCAAACTCTAGCCCATACAGTGTTTACTAGTTTCAGCTGTGATTTTAAATGGCATGAAAGATTACAGATGGACTCCATGGATAACATGAACGGACTGCGAGAATTTGATCTGCTCTACGCGTGAAAGCCTGAGAAAAACTTCCCGCGTGATTCTCGCCCATCACCATCCTGGAATTGTGAGTATCACGTGTCTGCATAGACCTGATATTTCACTGCATAGATATCTTCATTCGATTAAATGTAGTGTGTCTGTAAATCTTCGAGATTATTCAGCACACACAAAAGCCACTCAACGACCTAATTCATCGGCGCTATGTCAAATGAAAGAATTGTAGAGAACTATGCGAATTGCTTCATATTCAACATTTGGCATTCGGAGTTTCAAAAATAAAATTATAATGATTGGAATCCACTGCAATTCGAATAATATGTCGTCTAATTCGCTTTGTTTTACATTATTCGGTTTCGTGTTGCTTCGTGTTGCTGTGTTCCTTTAGCACAGTGTATTATTATTCTTGCTCTAGGGTGACCACATTTCTCTTCTCCCATTCCGGGACACCACATTTTTTCCAATCTAAATGAACTTCAATTAGGAAGCTGGGTTCATTCGAATGAGCGCTATACTTGGGCAATGTCCCAGCTGAAATCCATTTCAAGATTTGTTAATTAACAAAGCATCTCTTAAAAACCCTAATTTCGAGACGGCAAAATTCACTTGATCACGTAAGTTAATCATTTTGAAGATTGGAGTCTTAAAATGGCAGAGTGCACCACTACGGCGATGATGCAAGTACATGCAGGACCAATTGAGACCTTCAATCGACACATCTCAAACGACTGCAACTTAGGGCATATCCAAAGTTTACTAGTCCAAGCTACTGCAAGAATGCCCGGTCGGCATCATGTCACTCATGTCTTAAAATAGCCTAACTAAGTTGGCTAAAAATGAGTGAATCCACAACCAAGTCCTATCACCAATCTACAACTCCCTATACTGCAAGTTCAAATGTGCTCGTGAACTCTTTACCATCCAGCCAACTCGTTCTTCCTGATCATCCTCAAGGTTTGTCGATCGCGGTCACTTCTAATCTCAAGTACTCCAGCCGAGGTATATCACACACTGAGGTTATGTGTATATTGTCCGAAGGTTCGATAGGCCGAAGGTTCGATCGATAGTCCGAAGATTGTATATGGTGTTTGGTCTGTGGGTGATAATTTTGAGGTTCTAACGGAAGCTAGTTGATGTAAAGAATTATGCTTGGTTGGAAGCTGGATTGCACCATTTTTTTTAAATTCATCCAGCTTCCATTTAGGCATGATTCTTTTCATATCAATCCAGTTCCCAGTTTTACACATTCTTTTCATCAATTATTAATTCAGCTTATATTTAAATTAATGTCGGAGTATAGAATCTTCGGACTATCGAACCTTTGGACTATCGAGCAGATACCGTCTCTGAAAAGCACGACGACCTTCCTCTCGAAAAGGATACTCAAGTGGGTAGCCAACTTTTCTTCGAAATAGCATTCTTTCACTGAAAAATATTGTCACGTGAATGTAATGCGCTATATTTTCGATAAATCGAGGCCTTGACTTAGGCCTACTTCTGACCAGAATGCAAATATCGTCATCTCATTACCAGTTTTTATGTCTCAATGTGAGTCAAATAATAAAGGTTTTTTAAAATATTTGTTTCGGACATTATGCAATTTTATTACCATTTATTTATAGTTTTGTTATACGCTATCATGGTTAGTCGTAGAATGGATTGATGCGTGACTTACTGACAGTGGCGTCACTGGGGTTGGTGTCACCCAGTGCGGTAAACTCTTGGTGTCACCCCTCTAGACTTTCACCATGGTCTTCTGAGCTCTGAGTCTTAATCATTTAAGCACCAAACGCTCTGCATGGTGGCACCCTGTGCCTGCTCATGTATTTAACAATGAACGGTTATGAAACCCGACTAGACAGAGCTATGTCTGCTTTGTCAAATTTGCAATTTTTTTATTTTGGTGTCACCCCTTGATGGTGTCACCCGGTGCGGCCCGCACCCTCCGCACCCCCTAGTGACGCCCCTGCTGACTGATTTAACGAAGATCATTATGTGCTCTTGGAGCCCGGGTTCATCAATATGGCGACGACTCCCAACTGTAGGCCTGCGTACTTGACATGCCGCCCATCTGAGACACTGGAGTGCGTGTCAAAATCTTGACAGTTGTGGAGCAAGTGCAGATCTGGATGTTCTCCAATCGTCTAAGATTGAATCCGGATAAAACTGAATTTATGTGGCTGGGCACGAGACAAGCGCGTTCGGGGATCAACAAGGGCGATTAAAGCAGCATTTCCTCATTGGAAGGTTCAACGCGTCGTCCGGGACCTGGCAGTTCTTCTGGATGACTTGCGGGTCTGCCAAAGTTCCGGATAACACAGCTTCAATCCGTTCTCAACTGCGCCGCCTCAGTCGTTGCCAATCTGCCAAAATACTTCAAGTTATATGCGTGACACACTGCGCTGGCTCCCGGTTGAGGATAGGATCACATTCAAGAGCATCCTCAAGGGACGGACATCGGGGGCTCCAGAATACAGCAGAGAGCTCTGTCTCCCCGTCTCCAGCCAGGTTGTCGACCGATCCTTGCGTGATGCGGCTCATGGGGACTTGATGGTCCCGCGCTCCCGTTAGTTCCTATCAGTATGTCTGCTTGAACTAAATGTTTAGGGGCCGTTCACGTATTATATAACGCATAGAATCTCATTTTTTGGCCCACCGACCTACCCCTAATAACGTTATATAACAGCAGCTGTGACCCCCACCTCTATATTATATAACAGATCTGCTACCTACCCCTACCCCACCCCAGTCTATAAGCACATTAAAAGACATACAATCGACATAATTGTATTGAACAGTTTGGAACTTTTATAACAATACAACGTTAGTTAGCACTTTAATAGTAGTGATTCAGCTGATAATTGCCTTTATCCATTTCAAGAACTGCAGTAAAAAATCATCATAAGCCCAATTGGCTAAGTAACAAAAGCCATCTTAAAATTGTGTACTCTCTCGTGCCAATGATGATTAGACCGGATGTAAGGAGCTCCTCTGCATCTTAATAATCGGACTTTTAATGGCGCTAAATTCACTTGCATTAATTACGGTAACTAATTGGGTAGTCGACGATTGTCACCATGCATGCCTACTAATTATGATGATGCATGATAGTGATGTAAATCCTATCCAAAAACACCATTTTAGTTTCCCTCCTGTTTTGCACAAGATATGAGGATTACAGTATCACACAGAATGGATTTTTTTAATATTGCACTATCAGGTAATTATCGATAGGTTCGAAGTACAACTCTACCTAATTAATAGCTTATGATGTATACAGAGTGTATACCGCAACTACAATTGGTTATTTTAGCAAACATATAAACTATTTACACATATTATAGAAAATGAAATCAAACATCTTGATAATACCTACCAAAATAATTATTCCAAGTGAATTAAGTTAAATTTAAACTAGAATCAAAACAAATCACACAGAATGGAATTTAAGAGTGTTTAAAGCTATGCACAGGGAATTGTTAAAATTGTAAACATGAAATTGTTAAAAGTGGATTTATAAATAATAAGCAAGAAAGCCAAATTAATTCGCAAGGTGGCAAGCTAATGGTGCTAGGTTTGATTCACAACGTATTGTGAACTTCGATTAAACAATGAAGGTCCGTGGTACATGGAATTTCCAATTAGCAGTCAAACATCCTAAATAGCATAAGCTGAAAAAAGTTTGTTATATAACAAAACCTTCAACCTACCCCCCACCCTGCACAATATAACGCTTACAAAACAGGAACCCACCCACCTACTCCTTGAGCGTTATATAATATGTGAACGGCCCCTTAGACTGCTACCTAAAACGCATTATTATTACTATTATTATAATTATTATAATTGTTATTTTTATTATTATTGTTGTTGTTATTGTTATTATTATTTAAAAAAAATTCATATGTCATACGCCTACTTGCATCGTATCACATTGCAGAATCTTGACTCATTGTGGAAGTTCGTTACTTGACAAAAAAAAAGCCAAAGTTGGAAATGTTGGCTATTGCTATTGTTTTTCTCTGTGTTAATCAGACTGGTCAAGGGGATTGAAACGTGAGGAGACAATCGCGAATAAAAATTTCATTGTGGCTTATGAAATTATTATTACTCTTTTTGTATAATTATATTTTCGACCCCTTAATTGATTCTTTTTTGACAAATCGGACCCTGAGCTGGTCTCCCTGACGTGGCTTTTGTGGGCGCTGAGAAATTTACGAATAATTGAGCATGGAGATCGAGACGCTGTTGGCTGTTGCACAATATTATCCTTGGCCTGCTGCCCCAGTACCATTTACTAAAAGTCGGCGCCTGTGTCTGCAGAAAATGTTTTCCTTCGATTATTTCGATAAAAGAAAAATAGAAAAAACACATTTTATTCCTTCAATAAAACGATTAAAATTTTACAATTTTGCAGTGATTCCAGTAAAATTTAATGATAGTCTATCTGAACTAAATTGGGACCACACACATAAATACATAGTAAGGTACAGGCGTGCAAACATATGCAAACATACATGCAGCAATAGGGGCCTACATTCCACGAATAAATACATGGGAGAGTATTATGCCAGACAATCTGATTCCAATCAAATTTCCCGCGCAGAACAATTGCGTAATATAATTGAGCACCTGATGTAGGGATGGACACGCTTCAATGATTCCAAGCAGGTGGCCATTCATAGTGGGCTACAGCCTATAGGCTGTTTCAACAACCTGTGGAGTCTCAATGTTTTGAGTAACGTCTCTGCCTGTGGAGAATTTAGCACTGTCCGTATTTGATAGTTTGAGTTGATTTTGTTAAAGACGTGAAAGATGTCAGATGAACTCGAAGCATGACGTGAATGGATTGTAAGACTGTGATCGGTTCTTCTGCGGTAAGAGTGAAGAACGAAGGAAGAAAACTGCCGCGTGGTTCTAGCCTGCCATCATCCGGGAACTGTGAGTACTACGTGTTTGTATAGATACATTCATAAGCTGAAAGAATAGCGCTATAACAAAATTGATGCTCATGAATTTTTATATAGCGATATTTAGACAAGCGGCGTGACTTTTGCCCCAGCTGGTGGATGGGCCCATTAGCATCACAATTCTGCATATAGATATCTTCATTCGATGAATGAACAATAATAGTAATATTGACATTTGAAGCTTTCACAATAAAGATTAAAATGATGTAATTTTGCGGTAATTCGATTAAACTATGGTGATTTTTTTACCGTAAGCTATAGCTTCTCTTTCCCGTAGTATGATGTTTGCAATCGATTTCAGCACACTTGGTCTGAGTTTAGGACCTCTAGGCCTTGATAAGATCTAGTCTCGGTCTTTGTCTCGGTCATAGTCAGGATCTCGGTCAGGCTCTGGGTTAAGGTCTTGGTCTCAGTCGGGGTGTCGTTCAGGGTCGGGTTGGTTCGTGGTCTCGGTCTTGCTCAGGGTCTCGGTCTGGGTCACGATCTTTGTCTTTGTCAGGGTGTCGGTGAGGATCCTGGTGTGAGGAAAGAGTCTTGGCGTGGATCTCGGTCAGGGTACGTCTCGGTCTGGATTTAGGTATGGGCTTCGGTCAAGGTCTCAGTCTGGGACAGAGTCTCGGACTGGGTCTTATTCTAATTCTGAGAACAAAGCCTCGGTCTGGGGTTTGGTCTTGGTCAGGATTAGGCAGTGATGATCGTGGTTTTGGTCATCCTGGGGTTTTGGTCATGGTTTCGGTCTTGGTCTAGCTCTTTGTCAGGGTCTGGGTCTCGGTTAGGGTCTCGATCCTGGGTCTGTGCCTGGATCTTGGCCCCGGTCCCACCCTCAGACTGGGATTGGGTCTTGTTCTAAAATTAAGATTAAATTAATGAAATTTTGCAAAACTTCGATTAAAATATATGATGTTTGACCTGAATTGGTTCACATAGGACTAGCTTCTTTTTTTAATCATAATCAACTATTTTTAAAGTGATTCCCAAACAATTGAAAATTTCTAGATTTTTCGAGAAAACCGTAATGTCTATGTCTGAGTTTAAGTAAGTGAGTAATTTTAGTGTGATTTTAAAAATTGACACAGTTTGAGTATAGTTAGTAAGTGACTTTAGTGTGATTTTTAAATTGATTGAGATTATGTTAGTAAAAAAAACTGCAAGCTTCTTGCGTTTTTTGACGAAAAAAATCGACTTCCTCCAAAGCTAATAATTTATTCACAGCTTGTTTATGGGCCTATGGGGTGTAACAAGCGGAGGGCAGGGGCACATCATCCCAGTTTTAAACTGTTGGGGTGGCAAAGCCCCCCAGTTTAAGTACTCACTGCCCCATGTGCCCCCAAATCGTTTCTTTTTTATGTTTCTTCAATGGGTTTTTAAGATGACATTTGTCAAGATGTGCCCCCATTTTTCAAATAGCGCAATATTTTTTTAAATTATGCCCTCCACTTTCAAACCTTGTTACGCCGCTGATCAGGATCAATGGGCTGCAAAAATATCTTCATTTTATGAAGAAATGACAGAGATATTGACATTTTAGGCCTTCACAAAAGTTGTTTTACAGTGGATATATGCTGATTTTTTTACCTTAATTGGGTTAATATAGGTTCAGATTATCATAATAAACTATTTTAAAGTGATTCCCAAAAACTTTAATATTTCTTGATTTCTCAAGAAAACCAATATATCTCTGTTATTCTTTCATGAATTGAAGATATCTGTGCAGATCTGTGATGCTTGTAGGTACACACACAGGCTGGAACAAAATTATTCGGTTTGCAGAAGGTCGAATTTTTTGTGCGAAAAAACTGATCCATCGTTTTTTTTCAGACAAAAAAGTTGACCTTCTCCAAACTGAATATTTTTTTCACAGCTTGTTTATGGGCCTATGGGCAACAGCGGACTGCAGAAATATCTTCACTTGACGAAGAAATAACGAAGATATTGACATAAAAAATAAAATTAAAATTATATAAATATAATTTCCATAAAAAATAAAATTAAAATTATGTAAATATGATGATTTGGAAATTTTGGACCTCAATTAGATTCATATAGCTTCTCTTTATCATAATAAACTATTTTAAAGTGATTTCCAAAAACTTTAAAATTTGTTGATTTCTCAAGAAAACCGCAATATCTCTGTTATTTTTTCATCGATTGAAGATATTTTTGCAGATCTGTGATGCTTGTAGACCCATAAACATGCTTGCTTGGTTTGGAGAAGTTCGATTTTTTCACGCGAAAAAACCGATGATGGTTAGTCCATTGGTTTTTTTGGACGAAAAAATCGATGTTCTCCAAACCGAATAATTTTTTCACAGCATGTTTATGGGCTTTTGGGCAACAGCGGACTGCAGAAATATCTTCACTTGATGAAGAAATAACGAAGATATTGACATTTTAAGCCATAAAAAATAAAAATTGTGAAAATATGATATTTTTTGACCTCAATTGAGTTCATATTGCTTCTCTTTATCATAATAAACTATTTTAAAGTGATTCCCAAAAACTTTAAAATTTCTTGATTTTTCGATAAAGCATTGACCATCTATTTAGGATATCTATCTGATGCAGAGGTGGAGTATTCACTCAGCAGTCTTAGTCTGTATGAGGCTTATATATTGCTTGACCTACTAGATTTTGATCTAGGACTAGAGCAGAACAAGATGCTTGGTCATTGCTGACTTTACTTGGTAAAGCAGGTGAGTTCTCTTAGCGCCTTGGTGAGGTTCGTAAAAGGCGCTAAATAAATAATCACATGCATACATACATGCGTGCTAAGGTAGCCCTAAAGCCGGAGGGTTGCTTTACTATGCATGTATGTCGAGTTCAGTGTATAATTGTGAGTTAAGAAGAACCAAGACATTTGATACTGATCTGCATCTTGCATATATTCAGTTTCACATAACATAGCATAACTGTGTTTGAAACAAATTTCAGCTGACCTGTGTAACAGCATTACACACCCAACTGCAAAGTCAACAGCAACCCTGCCACAGTTACGTCCCAACCATAAACGTAATAATATTATAAGTCACATCTACAAATCGCAGCGTTTAAAGTGTTCTGTAAGGGTATTTTGCCAGCATCGTGTGCCTAATGAAAAGTTCGTCTTTGATTTCAGATGAAAGTCGTTTCCACAGAGGAGGGAACGTGGTGCCAGCCTGTCGAGTACGCTTGTTCCAAACGACTCTTGGTCAAGAATCGGACGACACTTCCAAGACCGGTCACTGGAAGCAGCTACAACAAGAATAACAACTCCTGCTATCAAACTGAATCACATCCTAAATTACAATCAACAGTTTGCCCATTATAGGAAAACCTGGCTAGGGGCACATAATATGGGCCCCTAGCCAGCTTGGCTATAATGGACAAACTGTTGATTGTGATTTAGGAAGTGATTCAGTTTGATAGCAGACATTGTTATATATTATGATGATATTCGACCTAAAGTGTGTTCATAAATTCATTAATTCATTCATTTCGAAAAAATATATAGCTCCCTTCAAGAAACCCACTCAGAGGCACAATATAGCATCTCTTTATCATAATGGACACAGATGGAGTATAAGCGCTTATACTCCATCTGTGCCCTTAGGGGTGGTAAGATAGAGCTCTCTATCTTACCACCACCCCTCCCCCCGTTTGCTCATTATAGCCGAGCTGGCTGGTTTGCTCATTATAGCCGAGCTGGCTAGTTTGCTCATTATAGCCGAGCTGGCTCGTTTGCTCATTATAGCCGAGCAGGCTCGTTTGCTCATTATAGCCGAGCAGGCTCGTTTGCTCATTATAGCCGAGCTGGCTGGTTTGCTCATTATAGCCGAGCTGGCTGGTTTGCTCATTATAGCCGAGCTGGCTAGTTTGCTCATTATAGCCGAGCTGGCTCGTTTGCTCATTATAGCCGAGCAGGCTCGTTTGCTCATTATAGCCGAGCAGGCTCGTTTGCTCATTATAGCCGAGCTGGCTGGTTTGCTCATTATAGCCGAGCTGGCTGGTTTGCTCATTATAGCCGAGCTGGCTGGTTTGCTCATTATAGCCGAGCTGGCTGGTTTGCTCATTATAGCCGAGCCGGCTGGTTTGCTCATTATAGCCGAGCTGGCTGGTTTGCTCATTATAGCCGAGCCGGCTGGTTTGCTCATTATAGCCGAGCTGGCTGGTTTGCTCATTATAGCCGAGCTGGCTATGGGCACAGATGGAGCATAAACTCCAACTGTATTTCTGCCATATTAAGGATTTTAATGCCCAATGTAATAAAAACAAAGTTTAAATTAATGTTTTTGCTTTACTTTCAGTGTCTAGAGAAGCTCCAGCTCCAAGGACAGCAGTGAAAGTTCGTGAGAGAAGTCTTCATAACATCACGAACCGATTTATGAAGAAAATGCTCTTCATAAGACTATAACTGATTTATGAACTAATGAACTTATTTATTTATGAACTGATTTATGCTAATAAGAACAAACAATTACTTTTCTCTGAAGACATGTTTCCTGAGATTAAATACAAGGAATACTTCCAAAAATTCTATTCTATTCTATTCTATTTACGGATTTATAAAGCGCCTCTCACAGTACAACCTAAACAGAGGCGCTCCCAGTGCGAGAAACCCCTAGAGAAAAGAAAAGTCTTAAGAGAACGAGCACAAACAGTTGTGCTACTAGATAAGATTGCAGAACGAGTCCCAGTAGGAAGGCTGTTCCATAGTGAAGGGCCAATAGAGGCATAGGCACGATGCTGAGAGGTGGCAAATAATAAATGACTTTGGCTTCTTAAAATACCTGTCTTCTTCTGTGTTTGGGTCTTCTAATCGGTTTCCAGGTTGTACGATTTTGTAGTAGTCTGTCAACAGAAATGACATAAAGTGCCCAATATAAGTATTACTTCATTGACTTTGTCATAATATACGATTTTAAAGCAATTCTGGCACACTTTAAAATTTGTTGATTTCTCAAGAAAACCGCAATATCTCGGTTATTTTTTTATCGATCGAAGATATTTTTGCAGATCTGTGATGCTTGTAGACCCATAAACATGCTTACTCGGTTTGGAGAAGTTCGATTTTTTCACGCGAAAAAACCAATGATGGTTAGTCCATCGGTTTTTTCGGACAAAAAAATCGATGTTCTCCAAACCGAATAATTTTTTCACAGCATGTTTATGGGCCTATGGGCAACTGCGGACTGCAGAAATATCTTCACTTGATGAAGAAATAACGAAGATATTGACATTTTAAGCCATAAAAAATAAAAGTAAAATTATGTAAAAATTATGATTTTTGACCTCAATTAGATTCATATAGCTTCTCTTTATCATAATAAACTATTTTAAAGTGATTTCCAAAAACTTTAAAATTTGTTGATTTCTCAAGAAAACCGCAATATCTCTGTTATTTTTTCATCGATTGAAGATATTTTTGCAGATCTGTGATGCTTGTAGACCCATAAACATGCTTGCTCGGTTTGGAGAAGTTCGATTTTTTCACGCGAAAAAACCGATGATGGTTAGTTAGTCCATCGGTTTTTTTGGACGAAAAAATCGATGTTCTCCAAACCGAATAATTTTTTCACAGCATGTTTATAGGCCTATGGGCAACAGCGGACTGCAGAAATATCTTCACTTGATGAAGAAATAACGAAGATATTGACATTTTAAGCCATAAAAAATAAAAGTAAAATTATGTAAAAATTATGATTTTTGACCTCAATTAGATTCATATTGCTTCTCTTTATCATAATAAACCATTTTAAAGTGATTATCAGACAGTTTAAAATTTCTCAATTTGTATGAAATCTAAGAAAATTCAAATTATGTACTTCTTACTTACTAACTTAATTAAACTACATCAATCTCTAAATTTTATCACTCAAATTACTTACTTACTAACTCCCTCAAATTGTGTCAATCTTTAAATTACACTCAAGTTACTGACTTACAAACTGACTCA
This sequence comes from Bimastos eiseni, assembly GCA_959347315.1. Classification (NCBI taxonomy): domain Eukaryota; kingdom Metazoa; phylum Annelida; class Clitellata; order Crassiclitellata; family Lumbricidae; genus Bimastos; species Bimastos eiseni. The sequence continues at coordinate 17,059,111 of OY365819.1, forward strand.
AACTGTATCAATCTTTAAATCACACTTAAATAACTTACTTACTAACTTACACTGAATTAATCTTTAAATCACACTCAAACTACATACTATCTGAATCAATCTTTAAATCATATAACTCAAATTACTTACTTACTTACTAACTAACTCACACTGAATCGATCTTAAATATCATATAACTCAAATTACTTACGTACTTACTACCTCACTCAAATCAAATCAATCTTTAAATTACACTCAAATCACTTACTTACTACCTACTCTTAAACTAAATCAATATTGAAATCACCCTCAAATTACTTACTAACCAATTTCCTTAAACTGAATAAATCTTTAAGCTGCACTCAAATTACTTCCTTACAAACTTAACAAAACCGAATCAATCTTTAAATTACACTCAAATAACCTACTTACTAGCTTATTCAAATTGAATCAATCTTTAACTCATACTCAAATGACTTACTAACTTACTCACAGTGAATCAATCTTGAAATCATATAACTCAAATAACTTACTTACTCACTCAAAATGAATCAAACTCAAATGACTTACTTACTACCTACTCTCAAACTGAATCAATCTTGAAATCATACTCAAATGACTTACTTGCTAATTTAAATAAACTGAGCTAATCTTGAAATCACACTCAAATTACTTACTAACCAATTCACTCAAATTGAATCAATCTTTATTAAATCACATTCTAATTACTTACTTACCAACTTACTCAGCTGAGTCAATCTTTAAACTACACTCAAATTACTTACTTAGTATATTAATCACACTGAATTCATAATTAAATTACACTCAAATAACTAACTTACTCACTAGCTTATTCAAACTGAATCAATCTTTAAATCATGTAACTTCAATTACTTACTTAATTACCAACTTAGTCAAGCTGAATTAATAATTAAATTACACTCAAATAACTAACTTACTCACTAGCTTATTCAAACTGAATCAATCTTTAAATCATGTAACTTCAATTACTTACTTAATTACCAACTTAGTCAAGCTGAATTAATAATTAAATTACACTCAAATAACTAACTTACTCGCTAGCTTATTCAAACTGAATCAATCTTTAAATCATGTAACTTCAATTACTTACTTAATTACCAACTTAGTCAAGCTGAATTAATAATTAAATTACACTCAAATACCTAACTTACTTACTAGCTTATTCAAACTGAATCAATCTTTAACTCAAACTCAAATTACTTACTTACTAACTTAATAATTTTGAACTGAATCAATCTTTCAATCACAATCAAACTACTTACTTAATAACCACTACTATCAAGCTGAATCATACGCCAGATAGAATAAATCTCTAAATTAGACTCAAATTACTTGTTTACTAACTTACTAATGATCAATCAAACTTTAAATCATGCTCAACTAACTTACTTACTAACCACTCTCAAAATCAGTCAAACTTAAAATCACACTCAAATTACTTACTTACTAACTACTGTCAAACTCAATCCTAAAATTATACTCAAATAACCTACTTACTAACTTACTCAAACTCATTCAATCCTTAAATCATACTCAAACTGAATCAATCCTTAAATCATACTCGAACTGAATCAATTCTTAAATCATACTAAAGTTGAATCTATCCTTTGAATAAGACAGCATTTAAATTAAGCCCCAAATGACACTAAAATTCAAGTCCGAATGAAATTCAACCAAAAGTTGATATCATATCAAGAGCAGACCAAAGCCAGAAATACAACACTCGATACTTTGAATTGTGACAATCAAACATGATGCAAATGAAATAATATGAAAAATTCTGACATCTACAAGCATCCCAAAACTGGCCAAAATGCTAAACAGTATCATCAATGCAGGAACCAAATTATACACTTCCTCACCTCAGTGCTCATGGGTGCTCAATATGTATCCAGGGGTGTTAATGGTTAGTTAAAGCTCATCTACTTCTCTCCTCAAAGCAGTTGGCATGCTTAAAATCACCCTGAAGTAAGTTAGGGAGACATTTCAGCCTCACTTTTGTAGTTGAGGGGTGGGGGTGGAGGCCATGTATTGTATACTCCCTGCTCTTGTTGTGTGAAAACCTTGAGCAAGGCCTCTGCTGACATAAATTCAGAACCAACAACTTATCTGCGTGATCATATATTCAGCCAGGAACAAATATGGTAAATGAATACGGGTCTAGGACATTTCCCCCGGACATAACCCCTAGGATATTTCCCCCAAGGATATTTTCCCCCGGACATTTCCCCCGATTGATCACTTACCCCGCTTATATATTTATAAGCAGCTCATTATAATCGCCATTTTAATTAATTATATACAACTAATTATTTACATATCACACTCCGTTTGATATGCGTGTATTACGAACTTTGGAAAACCGTAACTTAGTTTGTCATTATACATTGCTCACAACTATTTTCTTGCAAATGTCATGCTCTCTTAATTGAAATAGAAGCTGTACCGATATATCTACATGTATATATAATCATTGCTTTATGGCTTCAAGCAAAGCTGGATTAATAAGAGAAAAAAATCTTGTTTAATTAAAAGTTGTAATGACGAACAGAATTATGCTTAATACGAAACTGTGTTGATGAAATAAATTACACTTGAGTGGAAGCAGGATAAAAAGAAAATCATGCTTAAACGAAGCAAGGTATTTAGGTGCTGAATTTAATGAAAGGAATCATGCTTAAGTAGAAGCTGGGTTGATGAAAAATATTTTACTGAGATGGAAGCTGCATTTGATGTCCTGCGTGCTTTTGTTACGGCGCCAGTACAGGTTGCATTTAATTATAATCTTTTCATCAATATAGATTCCATTTATGCCAACCTAAGTCATTTCAGCAATCGAGCTTCTATTTCAGTAGACTTCAGTTTCATGTCATCAATTGCGATTGCATCTAAACAGAATTGTCTCCTAAATCCAGCTTCCATTTAAGTATTTCTTTTCTTCAATTCCGCTTCCATTTAGGTATATTTGTTTCATCAACCCCACTTCCATTTAGGTATTTTGCTTTCAGCAATCCCGCTTAAATTTGGGTATATTTGTTTCATCAACCCCGCTTCCATTTATGTATGTTTTGTCATCAATCCCGATAAAATTTAGGTATATTTCCTTTCATCAAACCAGCTTCCATTTAGGTATTATTGTGTCATCAATCCAGCTTCTACTTAAGCATGATTACTTTCGTCAATCCATTTAGGCCATTTCAGCACTAATCTCTGGATCAATGCAGCTTCTACTGAAATATGATGATTTTAATTGATCCCGCTTACATTTAATTTGCATTCTCTCATCCATCCAGCTTCTATAAAAGGAGAAATATGTTCTTAGATCAAGCTTCCATCTGAGCATAATTATATTCATCAATCCAGTTTCTGCTCAAGCACAATAATTAAAGCGATCTTGTTTCATCAATCCAATTTCTAATATTGCAGAAATCTTTTCCTCCAGCTTATTGTGAACCACATTATATCGTTTCATGAATCCAGCTTTGACTTAAGTACCATAATTTTTATTGATGTCGCTTCTATTAAAGCGGTAGCCTCTCATCAATCCAGGTTCTATTTAAGCAGAAATCTGTTCATCGATCCAACTTCCATTTAGGCATGCTGAATGATTCTTTTCATCAATCTAGTTTCTACATAAGCACGATTATTTTCAATGAACCAGCTTCCGTTTGAGCATAATTTGAATTATAGGCTACATACTAATTATGCTGATAATCTAATCAATACAGCTTCTACTTTAGTAGACTCATTTTCATTAATCAATCCAGCTTCCATTTAAGCATGTCTTTACTTCAATTCAGCTTCCATTTAAGAAAGAATTATCTTCATCAATATAGCTTCTGTTTCAACCAGTGTGAGAACTAATGCTATGTACATGATAATGGCTGCGTGCATATACGTTACAGACAAAACTGCGATTTAGCCACGATTAATATTACACATCGTATCAAAATAATTAATAATAAATTAATAATAAAAATAATTAATAAAAAATTTAATAATAAATAATAATTTATTACATAAATTATAATATTCAAAATAATGTGCACTCTCATTAATATTTATGCTGAGCAAGTAATCATACGGGGTGGGGGGAAATGTTTGGGGGAAATGTCTTAGGGGAATTATCCGGGGGAAATGTCTGGGAGGAAATGTCCGGGGGTAATGTCCGGATACCATAAATACATAACAATGAAATTAATTAAAATAATAACAATAAAAAGATAAAAGAAAAACAATGATAACAAGAGAAATAATAATAATGATAACAATAATAATAATAATAGTAGTGATATTAAAAGTGCCACTGAGTACATATTTTGATGGGGTGCACATAATGTTCGATTACATTACATTACTACTGGTATTAATAATACAAGTAATGGTAATAATTACCATATTATACCAAACGAGAAGCTGTTAGCTGCTGCCCTACGACGGGCTCTCGAATACTCGATAGACATACTTCATCAGCGTGTACTGTCTCGTCTGGTCGAGGTCGGCCTCAATCTTGTTGGCCTTGAACGACATCAGAACCTTTCTAACGGAACGGCAACGCTCTGTTCTGAAGAAAATAACACAAATAGCTTACTTATTTGAACAGCAAAACTCAGCAATGACAGGTCATGAGTAGATATCTTGAAGGTGCGCTATATAAGTGCTTGATTACAATACATGGCTACACTTAACCCCTTTAGCGTGTAATAACATTTTTTATTCTTTCCACACATGTGTAATTATTTTGTAGGTAGGCCTATATTGATTAGGCCTATGGGTAGACTGATATTTGCAAATGTATAAATGCAATAGCCCATCACTGCTCTGAGGAACATAACAATAATCATAGTTAGTTTTAAAATAAACATTATTTTATGGTGAACTTCATTATGATTTTCAGACAATAAATGATGCAAAAATAGGCCAAAATACGACCCATCTCTTGACCACACAAGCGGTGAATGGATTTCGGCAATCTTTACTTATCTATAATAATTATTTTTCTTAAACAGTAACGTGATTAGAATTAAATTTACTTTTCTATCATCATCACCCTCTAAATCGGACAAACTAGTCACTTTAAAAAAAACCGATGTATTTCGTTAAAACAAAAGTTACATTTGCGACCCAACGACCACGTACATATATGCTATCAACATCACTGTGTAAATTGGACGAATTATTGTCATTTTCAACCTAAAACGAGACAACATAGACCACTATTGCGACCCAACGACCACGTACACAACAATCATACAGCGACCAGCTATTTTGGTAAGAAATAGTTTTCAAATGTGTTATTTCTGATAGGTAAACCCTGCAAATGACGTAATTTATAGTATGGAAAGCCGTTACTACAATACCAAAACTATAATGTTTTGAAAATTGTGATTAGGACGAGTTTATACTGGATACGCGGTGAGTAAATAGACACATATCGTTTGGACGTGATAACTCGGATATCACACTGTACAATGATTTACGTTGGATGAGATATCTCGGGGATCACTAAAGGTGAATATTTAAATGACAAACTTCTTTGGTTTACCAGTTAGATTCAAATTGATTGGAATAATAGCTAATATTTTGCCAATTCTAATTATAACTGATTACCAATTTAGACAATCAAATAGCTAATCAATTTGATAAACAACTTCTAATTAAAATCAATACAAGCACTTTAACTGATTGTCCCCATCTCTCTTCAACACCTATTTTAGTACATTGTATATGCATACATTAGAGGGACACTTCTGAATTTCTTTGGTGGTACCCTTCCATTTTGTTACCTGTCAAGAGAGAAATTCATAGCAATTATTTTTATAATTTTGGATTCATATTTAGATATTTAGAGGTGGCTCAACATCTGTGAAGTTTATTAAATTATTATCCTAACGAAATTAGTAACCGACAACACATTATTCTCGCCTCAACCTCACTCGACCCCCGATTACATTTCATCTCAAGTTCTCCAACCGTGCCATATTAAATGCCGCACCACGTCTCTGGAACAACCAACCTCCTGAATTTCGTGCCTTTTCGGTTCCTCCATTATCACTGCCCATCATGTGACATCATCTGTCCCTAGCACCCCTTTCCATTCTAAACTTAAATCGCACCTTTTCAAGAACTCTTACCCAGACTAATTACATGACAGCTGTCAATCCTCGACCAAAGCGACACCCTTTTTAACAGCTACTCTGCCTCCCTGCTGATCTTCTGGAAACCGAACTCTGACCTCCCATGGACTATCCTTTGGACAACCCTTTCGATTTGACACAGCGCTCATGAATAAGCTGGTGCCCTACGCTTAGCTTTCAAGTTGCGCTTTAGAAATTAGGAGATTATGATTACAAGTAATCAGTAAAATCGCTCAAATGCAATATAAACAGATTCAACACAGGAGTGTCAAATGTTCATAAGAACCGAACTTTTAAGAAAATAGATCTAGAAACTGCCTTAACAATGTCACTGCAACACTCATTTTGGAACAGTCAATCAGCAGTCATCAGTGAGCTTAGTTGCCTTACTCTAATACTCTGCGGAATATCATCACCGACAAGCAGCGACTTTCTGGCTTCTGGGTACTTAGCTCGGGCGTGAGACCCAACCAGCATGATGTCGCTGGTAACTGATTGATTGATTTTTATTTGAACTCATCTCTCCTTCTGTTCATCACTTGTTGCAATGGAGATGTATTAACTTTCATCTGTCCAAAAGTCTTGGTAATACAATCTAAACAGTTCACGGTGTGTTGTACATGAAGTTATTCGCATCATTTTGGTCGATGGCAGTATACGGATATTCGAACGGAATGCCATTGAGAAGTTGGAAGACATACTTAGCTAATGACAGAAACTGAAGAAGGACATTAATCTCAGGACTGCACCTTCACCGCTGATGCCTTTGCAAATCACTGTCCACCAAAATTCAATCTGTTAGAGCTGACACCTAGGGCTTGCCTCCACCTGAATTCGTCTCTACTGACTGCACTCTAACGACCTTAAGTGAAGTAACTTCTGCTGAGCTACCGACCATCATCATGTCTTCCACTTCGAAGTCATGTGAGCTCGAGTTCATTGAGGATCTACTTCTGCTACTCACCTGCCTCTGAGGGTCCAATAGCCATCTAGTTAGTCGCCTGATCTTCTTGGTAGCTCTCGTCCGAAAACCGGTCAACAACCACCTTCCTGAAAGCGGTGATTCTCATGTTATTTGACTTTTATAAAAACTCGTGCAATTAATCTAAAGATTTGTATGAAAGAAACTTTCATAAACAACCACATGCGTGGTAAGCAACGAAGGTTTCCTGCCCTACGATGCGAATTCATAGATTATATATTTCTATTAGAGCATCGAATAGTGTTGCGCTTTTCATAACAGCTTAGCAACGCTATGCAAAAATCTAAATATAAGCGTTTTTATATAACGACCGTATAATGGTCTCGACCCAGCTCATTTTTCAATGAGAGTCTGACCGGTGATATCCATCACCTCCGCTCGTCCGTTTGAATGGCCTTATAAGGTCCCCGTGCAATGACTGTACTTACATGAGATTGAAATTTCTGAAATAAACTAACATTATTGTAATATTAGTACCACGATGGAACATGGATGTGCAATGCACGGGTGTCCAGAGGCTGAGCTAAATTTACCCTTGCCTACTTGGCCGGCGCCTGTCATTTTAGATCGTAGAGTAATGGATCGGTCTAGAATTGCCACAGCTCGAGCATCGTGTCTGTGCCTCTGTTGGCCGTTCGCTGTGGAACAGCTAGCCTTCCTGCTGGGACTCGTGCTGCAATCTTATCTAATAGCAGCACAACAGTTGCTTTTGTTCGTTCTATTACGACTATTCTTTTCTCTATGGGTTCTCCGCACTGGAAGTGCCTCTGATTAGGTTGTACTTCTAGATGCGCTATATAAATCCGTAAATAGAATAGAATAATTAATACGCTGGTGCGAGAGCAGCAGAAAGCGTGCTCGATTCTTGCTACCACATCGCCAATCCCCATAAGGTTGACTAGTCCTTCAATTCGCTAGGCATTGTATTGTTTAAAATAGAAGTAGGAGGTGATGATCATGAGCGTTCTCTAAATGGATAGTCCTGTTAGTATGTCCGAGTCAGGTTGCCAACGGGTTAATAGTGACTGTTAGTGACTGGGCGTCACTTAGGCCAACAGTTGGAAGCCGATCAGCTGTGGTAACTTGGGGAAGAATTCTTGAACAGACGAGTCTTCAGTTTGGAGTGGAAAGCCCGAGGAATGAAAGATCCTGACGCAGATGATGGAGGGTGATCGGCAACAATGGTTGAAGATAGTCACACAGCAGCATCAGTGTCAAAATTAAAATGGTCTGATTACAGTGGTTCGATACATACACATAGTAAACAAAGACAGAAAATGAAAAACCCAGAAACATACAAGGGGACAGAATATAAGGCATTTTTCAGAAAACGCACTCAACCGAGACCGCCCTTTTGAAGGTCGTCAATGACATCATTGAGGCGATAGAGAGTGGGCGACCACTCTCTTCTTGGCCTGCTGGATCTCTCGGCGGCGTTCGATACGGTTGACCATGGCATCATGATCGAGCGCTTGTCCAGAACGCATGGCATCTGTTCGGTTGCGCTGGAATGGTTCCGCTCTTACCTCTGCAGTCGCCTCCAAACCGTGCTTTTTGATGGTTTTTTTCCTCCGTTCGCCCACTCAGCTGTGGTGTCCCACAGGGTTGCGTTTTAGGACCATTGTTATTCTTGCTATATACTGCTGATGTGGGCGCGATTGCCTCGTCTCTCAGTCTGTCATCACACTTCTACACCGATGACACGCAGCTCTATACGTCAGGGTTTCCATCTGCATCGGATCATCTGCGTCACTGCATGGAGCAGGGTGTTGAGTGAATCGAGGAGTGGATGCGATCCATCCGGTTACGTCTAAACCTCGAGAACACTGACTTCTTGTGGTGTGCCACCCAGCAGACGGTGTCACCGTTTGTAGGGCGTCGTTTTGAAGTCAAATTTGTGTATGATGCTCCACATAGCGTCGAGGGTTGGCTATTGTTTCCGTCAGCTTCGTCTCATCAGGAGCTGCATGCGGTCACTATCTTTCGGGGCCGCGAGGTCAGCGGTCACTGCCTTTGTCATCTCGCATGTGGACCGCTGCAATAGCCTTCTCGCTGGCGCCTCCGTGTCTTCTTGATGGACTCCACAGTCAGTGCTAAATGCCGCTGCTAGGCTTATCTGCAACAGGCAATATGGCCATGTTATGCCGCTCCTACGTGACGTTTTGCGCTGGCTCCCTGTTCCATATCGCATCGATTTCAAGTTATGCTTGCTTGTTTGCAGATCCATCCATGGATCAGCTCCCGAGTATCTGCATGATCTCGGTGACGTGACCGAATCCTCAGCGTCTGGCCTACGACTCCGTTCGTCCAAGAGGACTGATCTCCGTGTGCGGAGGATGAGGACTTGTTTCGGTGACCGCGCTTTCTCGGCTGCTGGTCAGCGGTGTTGGAACAGTCTTCCATTGGCTATAAGGATGACCGATTCTGCGAATTCCTTCAAAACTAAATTCAAGTCGTACTTTTTCTCTAAGGCTTATCCTTCCTGCTGATTACCTATAGGATTGTTAGGCGCCCAGCTGCGGTATGGCCTTGTTACGGCGCCATATAAATCGTCATTATTATTATTATTACTGTGTTTGCTAAGGATGGTGAGTGGCCATTCCACCCATTACTTGGGCAGGTTGAACGGTAAAACACATTCATGAAGAACATAATGGACACAGGTTCGATGCTCGCTATCCGCATGTAGGGAAAATGGAGATAAGGAAGGTTGAGGGCAGAATGGAGGAAAGGGAGGTTGAGAGCGAAAATGAGGAAAAGGAAGTATATATAAGAACCACATGCCAGCTTAAACCATCGAACAATGAAGATAAATGTGTTGCTCATAGATGTGACTGCTGTTTACAGGTTTAATCCTAACACAAATGTTAAAGATTAAATTGCAACACCTGCTAACATAGCCATAATTGTGATCATGACAGTACGAATCTGCATATTCTTATAAGATACAAATGTACACTCATTTGCTGGTTCAAAAAAATTTCTGATATAAAACTGTAAAACTGATGCAAAAAATAAAATTAGAAAATTCTTCAACTCAAGCTTGAAAAGCCAGTTTAGAAATCTGGAATGTTCTTCACTACAACTGAATGCCTTGGTAACAACACTGGCTTGGCAACGCCGTCGCCTTGGTAACGCCATTGTCTCTCTGGCACCAAGTACAAAGCACATATTTTTGTTGGCCAGTTTTAAACTAATTTCTGATGCCTTCTCACAAAAACAATGTTTCACATTTCAAAGTTCTCAAATACACACAGTTCAGAAAGAGAAAAATCGCATTCACAAAGCTTGCAGACAGATTGTTAGCATAAATCTTCTACATTTTTCTCATAGTTAATCATTAACGTTAATGAGAACATTTCTATTAATTATGTAAAGTTGTTATAATAATATTGTACTGTGGAAAGGAATACTGCAGTGAGTCTGTTAATACTGATCATTGACTTGAACCACATGCAATGCTCTTTATATGATGCTAATAACTTCACTTATCTGAAAATTAGATATTTGCCCAACAAGAAATACTAAGAACAATGTTTTCCAGATCACATATGCAAGACAATCTCCTATGAAACATGTATACAGGTTAGCAAACACTTTAAACATACCATAAGCTGTATCTCTTCAGAACAGTTAAATAGCCATGTCACTGTGTGCCTATGAGAAGTTGTAAAAAGGTGCTACATAAATAAACAAGTACATACATGCTGAAGTCAAAGCACGATAATTTTCACTACTGGGGACTGATCTGATATTCTAGATACAGTATACAATGCAAGCATGCAAGACAGTTTTCATGTGTCATACAATTGGCTACACAACCGTAACGACCCACTGTGTTCTAGGTTAACAGATCTTCTCTCTCTCTCTCTCTCTCTCTCTCTCTCTCTCTCTCTCTCTCTCTCTCTCTCTCTCTCTCTCTCTCTCTCTCTCACTCTCTCTCTCTCTCTCTCTCTCTCTCTCACTCTCTCTCTCTCTCTCTCTCTCTCTCTCTCTCTCTCTCTCTCTCTCTCTCTCTCTCTCTCTATGCTGCTCTACATGGAATCACTTTGACTTACAGAAATCTTTACACAAATTCAAAATTTCAGGAAAAACATGGGTCAGAGGATGACACATAAGCATTCAAATACACAGGCTGACAAATATAGGTATCAAGCCGCCAATTTTCTTCGGCTGCCTCTCAATGTGCAGACTATAGCCTAAATCTGAGGCTATGGTTGTGATCGGCTCTAAAATAAGCACAATAAATATGCAAACTAATAACTATCATAATAATTTAGTTCTGGATGCAGATGGAGAAGATTCTATCGCCACGACGAAACGCGATCAGCGACCAGCGCTAGGCAACATCCAAGACGTGTCGTGAAGTGTATCGTCCGAAGGCGGTCTACAATAAAGAAATATAAATCTATCAATTGGTATCGTACAGAGCATTTTTCACCCATTTACTTGACAAAGACAGCAAAATGAGCAAGCACGCATGAAGCATAATGTATGCAAATGAATTTATAACTTCTAGTCCGACAGTGACAGAGAACTTTAAACGTAGGACACACTGGGTTGTGTGGCGATCAATCCCCAGTAGTTTTCAAGAAAAACTATGAAATCCTTCACCTTGATGGTTTAACCATCTCTCTCTTGCTGCAGTAATGAGAGATGGCTAAATCCTTGAAGGCTTAACCATCATCTATTGGTCCAATCAAACTACAAATTTGCTGTTTGTTTACCAAAATGTGAGGTGCTCTATGAAAAGCAAGGCCAAAGTCGCATTTTGGTGAAATTGAGATTATGTCATTTTATATTTCAATATTAAATCACTTTTCTAATAGCGCAAAAATTATTAAGATATCTCCAGTAGATACCGATGATATACTAATTTCAAGTCTTGTATCACAAGAATACCGAAACCAAGAAAATCGCATTAAAATGGTCAGCTTTCATTTACTTTCGTCAAAATCTTCTGCAATGATGTGAGTATAGCAGAACAGAACACAAGATTTCATCACAAAATCATTTTTTTGGATAGTGATAATTTTGTGACTCGAATTTGATTCAATTTGACCATGCGTGTCATTTTTGGCCGTTTTCTCAAAATTATGTTCGGCGATATAAGTCTGCTTTTGATAGAACAAATCACTAATACTTGGATATTCTGTCTAATATGGGTAAGCATCACTTCTCTTTATCTTTATAATTATAACATTCTGAAGCGTTTCCTGCAGAAAGAACATTTGACAATTTTGAAAAAGTCTTTGATGGTTTAATCATCATTTTTTGGTCCAATCAAACTGCAAATTTTACTGTTTCTTGATGAAAATACTTGAATATTCTGTCTGATTCGAGTTTGTATTATTTCTGTTTATCAGAATATACCATTCAAAAGCGCTTCCCACAGAAGGAAAATTTTTTTTTACAAAATCCTTGATTTCGGCCCAATTGAACGCCAAATTTTGCTGTGTTTTTTTAATAAAAATACCTGGATATTCTGTTCATCTGATGTAAGACCAGCTTATCCGATTGCATCTTAAATGTTTTTAATGAAAATAACTGGTGATTTTGTTTTAGATTGTGTTAAAAGAGCGTGCACATCCTAACCGTCTTCTGGTCTGCCGCATCATGAACTTCTCCACGACGTCATCCGGGTCATCATTTGACAAATCATCACCTACACATTAAAATATAACCAGATTCAAAAACACTTTAAATTGACTCCACTGATTCATGAAAGTTCAGTTGTGTAACAGCACAAACACCAACCTTTATAACTATCACCAGACTCAATTCTATTATATATGGGAATCACACCACACAGACCCAGAAATACATGCCCCAAAAAAAAGAGATAATTATATTACAGCAGATTACGGTTCAAACAGTCTCTAACCACAGGTCATTGTTAATGACGTATGCTCACACGTATTAGACGGACCGGCTGATTGGACGCGACTATTGGATGCTCTTCTATAAGGCTGCAGCAGCTAGCCAAGGCCATAGAATCCACTCTTTGTATAACATTACAGACACTAATTTTAACATCTATCACAAGTCTCAACTCTAGTACTAGCAATGTTTTGCTTTTGTCAATTGTGAGATAACCGACCTTTGCTAACAGCCTAATGAAAATTTTGCAACATTATTATTATTATTATTATTAAATTTGTAACGCGCACAAGGTCACACCTAAATGTGAATCTGAGGTGCGGATAGTCAGTCGCCAGGAGAAGATGCAATTAGATTTCCAAATTCTTGAAAGCCAAAGAGAAATAGTGAGTTTTGAGTCGCTTTTTGAAGGAAGGAAGTGAATTTGAGCTATGAAGAGAGAGTGGCAGTCGATTCCACTCCCCAGGAGCAGAGACATGAAATGCACGAGAGCCCATACTGTTCTGCATCGTGGTTCAACTAAAAGACCTGTACTTGATGATCGTAAGCAACGAGGAGGAATGTAAGGAGTTAGTAGAGCATGAATATAGGTAGGTGTACTGGTGATGATGGTTTTGTAAGTCAAACAAGCTAACTTAAATTTAATTCTAAATTCAACAGGGAGCCAATGCTGGTGGAGTAGGGCAGAGGAGCATGTTCGTAGTGGGACACGTAGCACTACTCGAGCTAATGTATTTTGGATACGTTGAAGCCTTTTGAGTTCAAGATCTGAGAGACCGACAAAGAGTGAATTAGCATAATCGAGGCGAGAAGAGACAAGTGAGCAGGCTATAGTTTCAGACATATTTTGGGTTAGAGCCGACCTTATGTGACGTATTGCCCTGATGTGGTAAAAACAAGATTTACAAAGGCTTGTTATGTGAGGTCCAAATGTGAGTTTGCTGTCGAGGGTAACTCCAAGTGTTTTAACAGAGTCTGAAAGTGGCACAGCAGTGCCAGCCAGTTCAATGCTAGAGAGCATAGGAAAAGAACACAGGCGTTGACATGAGCTAAATACAATTGCTTCAGACTTGTCTGGGTTTATGGCCAAACCATTGAAACAGAACCATGCATATATGGATGAGAGGCATTCTTCCAGTTTTTGTTTACCAGACTGATCAGTGTGTGACAGAGCAATATGGAGCTGAGTATCATCTGCATACCGTTGTAATTGAATTCCAAAGTGTTTAGCTATACGACTGATTGGGGAAGTAAAGACTGTAAATAATAAAGGGCCAAGGACAGATCCTTGTGGCACTCCAGCAGTGCAAAGTGTGGGCTCCGACCGAGCAGATCCAATGCCAACCTGCTGATTGCGGTCAACCAGGTATGAAGCTAACCAGTGTAGTGTAAGGCAGTCCCAGAGACACCAAAGCTTTTTGTAAGTCTTGCCAGGAGTAACTGGTGGTCTACAGTGTCAAAGGTTGCACTAAGGTCAAGACACACAGAGAGGCAGGCTTTACCATTGTCAATAGATGAGAAGATGTAATCCAGTGTAGAGACAAGAGCAGTTTCAGTGGAGTAGCCTTTGCGATATGCTGACTGGTAGGGACTGAAGTTGGGAGAGGAAGTAATGTGTCTCTTGACACGCATAAGATAAAGACGTTCAAGGATCTTGGAAATGTTATTGAGGTTGGAGATAGGTCTGAAGTTAGACAAATTGCTAGTGTCAAGGTCAGGTTTTTTAAGTAAAGGTGTGACTAAAGCAGATTTGAAGCATGAAGGAAAGCACCCCTCAGCAAAAGATAGGTTGGCCAAGTGTGCAATGAGGCGAGAGAATACATCAGAACAAGAAACGATGAGTGATGTAGGTATAAGTCCAATGCTGATGATTTAGGAACCACGCTTTTGAGAAGATTAAAGACTTCAAAGAATGTGACAGGCGGTATGTCATTGAAGGCCGGGCCGGAAAATTCGGAGTCAAGCAGCAGGTCACTCCACACTAAATTAGCAGCACATCTAGCAATTTTACATTTAAGATCAATAACTTTGTTAACAAAAAATGCTGCAAAATTTTCACACAGAGTCTGACTTTCTGTGTCTGAGCGTCGGCAGTTGTTTCTATCTTTTGAGTGTAGAAGACGCTGAGCGATGCGCCATCGGTCCTGAGGATTCTCAGCACTTTCAAGTTGGCTGCAGAAATGCAAGTTTCGTGAATCGTTTATGAGTTTTTTTGTTACACGGCAGTGTCGACGATAACACTGTCTATCCTCATCAAGTTCAGAATGTCTCCACGTTCTTTCAAGTCGACGACGTTCCTTCTTCGCACGGGATGCTTCAGATGAGAGCTATCTAGTAATATGTTTAGATGGTCGCCTGTAGCAAGTCTGAATCGGAGCAAGTTTGTCCAATATCAGTGACACTGTTGTTTTCATATGTTCTGCAAAATCGTTTGCACTGCTTGCAGGAGCTGTGATAGGTCTGAGTCAATTAACATGTCACTGAGTGTTAAAGGGTCTATTGCTTTGATGTTTCGGAATACATGACGCACTGGTTGGCGATGAATGGAAGTCATTATTTTACAAAGTACTAATTTGTGATCCGATATAAGACCAGCATCGTTCACGTGCGTGTTATAGACTGTTGTTCGATCATCGGCTGCTAGAACGTCTAAGATGTTATCTCCTCGGGTAGGGATTTCAACATACTGGTGGAGACCGTAGGTATCGAAGGTATCGGCCAGTATGCTATTCATTCGACCTCCAGATCCAGGGCAATTAAGATCTCCACAGAGCACAAGTCTTTCACCAGCCTCAACACAAATGGATAAAATTAGGTTGGCGAGGTCGTTGTAGAAATCTCCTATTGTACCCCGTGGGCAATAGATGTTTCCAATAGTTATAGATGAAGATGATCTACCCAAACGAACTAGTTGAAGTTCAAACGAGGAAGTGCAGAGCCTTGAGGATTGAGGATGTACGCCGACCTCTAACGTGGACCTGTAGATCAGAGCGAGACCCCCACCAGACACTGAGCGACCTGAGGATCCATTCTGATGAACATGGAGAACAGAGAAGCCTTCAGGAGCGATGTCACGCTTGATACAATCAAGAGTGTCAGCACAGATCCACGTTTCGCATAGAGCCAGTATGTCCAGCTTCTCGTCTCTGATGAGATCATGTATGATGGCTGAGCGACAGATGGCTGAATGGATGTTGAAGCTACCAAAGTTTATAGACGATGGTTTCAATGTAGGCTTATTAAACTGGACTTTGCGGGAGAGTGGCCCAGGGTTGCTTTCAATATCACCCGATAGCAACAGAAGCAGTGCAACAGCTATGCATGCTAAAGAATGACGGCGCTGGGGACGAAAGGGTCGGCCGGTACGTACCCATAACAAAGCCCCTGTAATGTGACGCAGCGTGGGACTTATTCGTACAGTTAACGCTTGCATGGAGCAACTTTGCAACATTCGATGACACTGCACAATCGTATCAGAGTACGACGAGTAGAGGTGAAATTGTTAGACTGATAACCGCTGTTGATAGAGTAAGGTCGTTAAGAGGTCAATGTCAACATAACATAGTCTAATTTGCATATGATTCTAATAATTAACCTGCTAGTGATTTTAGTTTTCTCAGTCTCTCGTCATTCTTCCGACCCAATTCCTCTGGATCTAGACTCGTCACAGAATTCATGCGCCTCAGAGGTTCATTTCGCTACAACACATCATATTACAGATCCAGATGGAAAAAACAAAAACAAAACTCTGCAAAATAAAAATACTAAAAAGATATTTTAATATATAACAGCATCTTAAATATACCTGCAGATTCCATGTGACAAATCAGTAATAATTCCAACACCTGTTTCAAAACTATGTACAGTATTCATGCCCATAGTACTAATGTTCTGTGTAATCTGTGTCTCCTTTAGCCGTAGTGTGATCATAGAATAATGCTTTGACAGACTGATACAGATAAACTAATGATTTACCACTACGAAGACATCCCAATCTGCATTCTCCATAGTACAGGAATCGAAGTAATATCTTCTATAATAGTCTGATAATTCCCTGTCTCGGAATCATGCAGGCTTATGCAAGAGAAGTCACATAATATAAAAATAATAAAACAAGTAAACCATAGTGAATTAGGGATTGCTGGGTTGGTCACCTCAATGACAATTACTACAGTCAAATGAAGATGAAATTTTAAAATCCTAAAGAAGATCAAGATTTTGTCAAAGGTCTTAAAAAGGTGGCATATAAAGCTCTCAAGACATTATACTACAGCAGCAATAATGCTGTTTGTACTTAGCAAAGACATTTTAATCAAACTCACATCTAAGACATTTGGAATATCCATTTTTTTATTTAGAGGTCTTCTCCTATGATTCAAGTCGTTAGGCAGGTATTGAGCATCGTCATCCAACTCGTATGTCGGGAACGCTAACAGAAAAATCATTAGAAAATGTATGGCAAAGAAAGACTGACCTGTTGAGAATCATTTAAACTCAATGGCACCTTCACAATCGTAGCATCAGACAATGTCCACTGTGTTTAAATTATCTCCGTAACAGAACTACGACACGATCGTCATCTTTATAAGTATCACCCTCCCTGCTTCATAAATTGTCCAGCATCACCTTAAAGGTTATTTTGCAGCCTTGCCTTGTCTTGTTGCCTTGTTTTATGTATGTAACTGCTGAATTCACTCATTACAAATATTTATAAAGCACCCCTTCAAGGTAACTACTGAGGAGCGCTCCCAACCCAACATCGGCTGAACAGCACGGTCTTAAGGCTACAATAAAACACATCCATGCCATAAGGCCAACAACAGAGACTGCACGATGCTGTCTACATGCAGAGGAGTTCACTTTTCCTTTGTGGAAGAGCGGAGAGCATGTCATCCCTGAACGCCTCTGGTAGAGCAACAAAGCTATTGTAGATATGCAGGGGCGGCACCTAATAGGTAGGGCCCCGTGGTTTATGCTATTATTCCGAGACAGTGAATTATCAGACTATTATAGAAGATATTACTTCGATTCCTGATTTCGCATAATTTTGCATAAATTGGCAGTTTTCACACAAATTTTTAATGTAAAGTTTTTGCAAATCATTAAGTTTGGAAATTTCTGTGAGTGTCAACAATAAATTGGCTTGTCCAGGCTATTATTAGTCTATAGGGGCTATAGTTTACCGACCAGACGGCATAATTGCTGATGACTAGGATCCGTGGGTTATACAATTTTGCAAATTTTCACATAATTTAAGAAAATTTTTAATTTTCGCATACTCCACGGGGACCTGCTAATAGGTATTGTCACACCAATAGGGTGATCAATTGAGGCATTTACAGACTTGTACATGGTGAGGGGTAGAGCATGGGGTCATTGAGTCAATTGAGTATCACCATCCAGGTTTCAAACATTGCTATGAATGGTTATTTTTGCAGCTTCCCTGGTCTTATGTGTATAATTGCTGAATAGGGTAATCTATTTCAGAGCAATTTACAGACTTTGTACATGGTGAGAGGCAGAGTTTTGGGTCACCATCCCTGCTTCAAACAATGCCAAGCATAACCTCAATATCCATCATTCTCAGTCCCATAATGCAAAACTTCCTAACCTACGTAATCCGTTGTCGATCTCAAGAGGTTGGATGACGGCCGTTCGGACGCTCCGAATTCTCTATCATGACGTAATCGATTGGCTACATTAAGCAAAGACAATCAATACATGCAATGCCAGAACAACAGCATCCTTAATCACAAATGTCTTACATGAACGCAACATGTGACATTCAACACAACTGATTATTTAACACAAGAGATCAGTAATAATGCATCCTTATAATATACTAGCTGAATTACCCGGCTTTGCCAGGGTAGTCCTTACATTTCTTAAATGTGTTGAACATTGTTTGCACATGCTTGCCAATAAGGAGGCATTTACAATATGTGCAAATGACTGGCCACTTTTGGCAGATATATATATTAAATATATAATACATATAATTGACCTACATACTTATATTATTAGTAGTAGTAGTAACAGTGGTAAGAGTCAAATTCCATTTCTGCCCACGTTGTTGAACCACATTGGTCAAAAATTTTGTCTCCTGTCATAGCGAAATAATGTGTCTGTCAGGTGCGTAGGACTGTGTCATAAAGAAACTCTATGTATCTCCAAAAGGTGTAAAGTAATTATAACATTCAGACCAACATAATGCTGCATTTTTCCATCAAAAGAGTTTCAGAAGTTGCCATAAAAGTAAGGTAAGTATTTTTACTTTGAACACTTGAGAAGTGATTTCCCAGAATGCATCAACTTAAGTATATTGGAAATGAAAGAGCCACTACACAAGAAACAACAATTACACAGAAATAGAATCGGAAGAAGAGGTTTGAGCTGCCTGCTTACAATTTTCCTTGTTCAGTTTTGCCAGGTCTTTCATCTGTGCCATAAGGACAGCTCTCTGGCTCTTCTCATAAGCGTCCGCGTCCGAGTCAGACAAAGGCTCGGCCAAGCTGTCAGACAGGCTGGTGTTTCCTGAATACATAGAACAACATCAACGCAATGAAAAATCTGTTCAGAATAAGCCTTGGTGGCATTAGAAAATAAGATGAAGGACACGACAGGCGCCGTGCAGGGCTGCACTCCATGCAATGAAATTCGGCTCCTGTAATAACTTTTGACCATCAGTTCATACAATGACTTGCAATCATATTGCGTTGTGTCAGTTTGAATTTAATAAACGAAGTTATTACTACCGACAGCCAGAGGCTTGAGAGCTGTTCAGCACTTCCTGCAGCTGTTGGCACACTGAAAAAACAGACTGGTAGGCTGTTGAATGTATTTGCTGGAGCACAGAAAGGTTAGCTGCATAGCTCGACAACAGTTTAATAGGAAAGACCAGCTACCAAATTTCAGAAGCAGGACTAATGCTAGTAGCCACATCATGGAAACAGTCATATCCAATCTTGTAAATACAGTGGCTCTGATGAGAGTGATTTAGTATTAAAAAATAAGAGCATACTACAAACATCTGAGAAACCAATACAATAAGTGCTAGCATAATTCATCTGAAAGAACTTTTAAAAGAGATTAAACTGGCAAGCCTTGAGCAGTTCCAAAGAACAGATACAATGATACACCGGTTAACACTTTAAAGACGAGCATGTACGATGAGTGACAGGGAAATCAGTGCAGCCTGTCGTTAAACCGCCAACATGCCCCAAATAGATTTCCATTGATTAGACCAATGAAGTCTTTTTAATCAGAAGTCAGCCTCATTTAGGTTTTTACATGAACAAATTACTGCTTAGGCTAACTGACTCTGGTTGGATTTCTGTCTGTTGTTCAGCTCCTTCACTGTAGGTCCTCTCCGTACACTTGCAGGTCGCCCATTCTTGGCCAATTCAAACACATCGACATAATTGTGTTTCCTAAAACAAAATCACACACCATGCTCAAAGAACTCTGCATGCACTTTCAATTAGCATTTTAAAACAGCCTAATTCCCGTGGTGCAAAAACAGGAGCAGCACTGAGAGGTGCTCTTTAAATGAAATAAAAGAACAAATGGATTCCACAGCACTTTTTAAAAATCTCCCCATAGGGTTCAGATTGAAGGCTGCATGTGATACTGTGATTAAAAAAAACTACAATCGTATATATCAGAAAGAGCAAAACAGTTTTCTCAGAATAAGTTTTCTAGTCCTAGAAACATGTTAAAAAAACTTACATATTTTGAGGTCGCAAGACAATCCGAGGGTCAAAGACTTCCGGCTGTAACACAAGAAAAAAATCAGAAAAGTTCTAATTTCAGCAAAGATAAGAAACGGTTCTTGCAATTCAAGTGTACTGTAAAAGACTGGCATAGTCATGGTAAAAACATGTAACCAGAAAGAAAACAGTAACTGAGCCTTGAGTTTCCTCTATAACCCTAATGAATAATTGTCTGTGATTGAATGAATTCAACGTAATTACATCAGTCAAAGCACAATTTAAGTAAATGGCAGTTAATGGATAAAAAAATAGCCAGTAACCCTTACCTGGATTTGTTTTGAATCATTCTCGAATTCCCGGAGCTCTATTTGCTGATTCTTTCTTAAGTTAGCCAGGTCTTCAAGTGCATAAGAGTCTACCAGGAAGAACCAAGAAGAAACAATTATGGCAAATTTAATCTAGAATATGGCTGAAATAGCTAACACAAGAGAGAACATGGTTTAAAGCTTCACCAAAGATCATATGCTTTGGTAATTCTAGATATGGACTCGATCAGAATTCCGCTTTGTAAACAACATAATTATTTGTCAGAAGTTCGCGTAACACTTCAGTTACTAAATAATTAATGAAACTACTTAATTACCGAAACTACTACTACTTTTATTTGAGAAATTGTTGGCTTTCAGTTGACTAAACAATACTCAAATCTATATCATAAAATTATGAGAATTTAATATAACAGTTGCAAACGAATGACTGACCAATTAACTAACAAATAGACCTTAAGACATCTAAAGTTTAAAATTAGATTACAAAGTGCAAGACCATCAGGAAGTCCTGTGCTTACATACGTGATATTTGTGATTGTCTTGACTGAGTTCTTTTTGACGGTAATGGAGGAGAAGACTGCAAACATTATTACAGTCAAGACTGGAGTCAAACAATGCAAGTGTCTGGGTAATAGGACATAGCAAAACGAGGTAAAAAGACGAATAAAACTGGGAACAACTGCATTCTTCATATCCCCTTATATCTAATAGGTTAGGGAAAGGGTAGGTTTGCATTCTTCATATCCCCTTATATTTAATAGGTTAAGGAAAGGGTAGGTTTGCATTGTTCATATCCCCTTATATCTAATAGGTTAGGGAAAAAGTAGGTTCGAATGGCCATAAGTCTCACTGATCTATATAAATGTTTTGGCACCCATCATTTAACTCGAATGCAAGCAAGACACACCTCTGAGGCATAGAAAATGCAAGACAAATGATTCTCTAGAGTTTTGCAATCATGCCAAAATGTGAACTTAGATGAGTAGAGAAGGAAACTCACCTTCAATTCGATTAAATTAATGTAACCTAAAGTGAATTTTACACCCTTTTAAAACACAAAATGACAGCGCTATAACAGTTGAGATTATATTACATGCCAGTTGAGAGGTAACACTCTAAAGTGCAGCTCTTGTTGATGATGTCTTTGGTAATCCATCCAATCTTTAACCCAATAACTACAGTTTCAGACTGCTGAGTTGACTTTGAGTAACAAAAACTCTACGCATATACCGATGTAACAGATTACGATTACTGACCTGTTTTACTGTACATAAGTGAATGAAGTTAGGCCTACCATTGGATCATGATTGTTCTTACGAAGAGACGTGAGGGCTGAGTGGATTGGAGGTGATCGTGGTCTGTGAAGTTCCTTCTGCTGCTATAAATACAAGCACAGTCACCACACATCGAAACCATACTTAAGGTCATGCGCTATGTGTGATAGATGCCAAAGATATTTCATTCAGCAGAACTTTTACTTAAGTCGTTTAACCTTCATAACGATTCACGTGTTGTCTGTGAATAGTCACATAGTTTGTCAAGTTGACCCCTTCATAAGTCAGTCAGTTCATAAATAGTTCATAAGTCAGTTCATAAGTCAGTTCATAAGTCAGTTCATAAGTCAGTTCATAAGTCAGTTCATAAGTCAGTTCATAAGTCAGTTCATAAGTCAGTTCATAAGTCAGTTCATAAGTCAGTTCATAAGTCAGTTCATAAGTCAGTTCATAAGTCAGTTCATAAGTCAGTTCATAAGTCAGTTCATAAGTCAGTTCATAAGTCAGTTCATAAGTCAGTTCATAAGTCAGTTCATAAGTCAGTTCATAAGTCAGTTCATAAGTCAGTTCATAAGTCAGTTCATAAGTCAGTCAGTCAGTCAGTCAGTCAGTCAGTCAGTCAGTCAGTCAGTCAGTCAGTCAGTCAGTCAGTCAGTCAGTCAGTCAGTCAGTCAGTCAGTCAGTCAGTCAGTCAGTCAGTCAGTCAGTCAGTCAGTCAGTCAGTCAGTCAGTCAGTCAGTCAGTCAGTCAGTCAGTCAGTCAGTCAGTCAGTCAGTCAGTCAGTCAGTCAGTCAGTCAGTCAGTCAGTCAGTCAGTCAGTCAGTCAGTCAGTCAGTCAGTCAGTCAGTCAGTCATCTCTCAGTCAGTCAGTCAGTCAGTCAGTCAGTCAGTCAGTCAGTCAGTCAGTCAGTCAGTCAGTCAGTCAGTCAGTCAGTCAGTCAGTCAGTCAGTCAGTCAGTCAGTCAGTCAGTCAGTCAGTCAGTCATCATCAAAGACATTCCAAAACATTATCCAGCAAGCATAACCATTAACCAATTGCTAACATTAATCCAATCCGGAAACTTCTTTAGCACATTGACACTTTAAACCAGTGTTTCCCAAACTGTTTTCCGCGGAACGCCGGGGTTCTGTGAGGTGAAAACAAGGGTTCCGCAGAAAACTTTCAGTGTAAGCAATAAGCTTCAAACAATCTTAATTACATAATACTATTTTTTTTATAGGAGGCCTTTTGCTTTAACATCTGTGTATAGCTTTCTATGTCATTGATATTTGTGTTACTATTGATCACACCTAGGCAAAAACCCATAATTATCTACATTCTCAAGCGTTTGTACCTACAACAGAATATGTTTAGTTTTGGATAGGGTTCCACCAAAAACATTTAAGATCAAAAGGGTTCCGCGGCAAAATAAGATTGGGAAATGCTGCTTTAAATGAATACTATTTTGCGGACCAAAACAAGACACACAGGATGACTCGTAGTTCAGTCTAAACATCAATTATACACAGTGACTAAATGCACAGTCTGCATGCTGGCAATCAAAAGAGCTCGTGTGTCTCAGTAATGATCATGGTTTGTGCTGCCTCAGCGATGCATAATGTCATTTTGACTGCAGCTATACTGTGTGTTAGACAGTGCATGTGTGCATAAGGCTGGCACACGCTGGTATATAAACTTTCACGCAGTCAAAGTGTAAACCGAAAATGAGCAAGGCTAATCACACAAGGCCCAGTTTTTACACTGCATCCGTCATTCTATTGCATTTAGAAAGAGATTAGAAACACAAGAAATCGAGATGTAATTTCTTACTCTGCGTTTGTCCTCTTCTCGGCTAAGCCTCTCCTTCTCTGCCTCTGCCTCTTCCCTCTTCTTCTGCTGCTCCTCCAAGCGCTTCTTTTCCTCAGCTTTGAGTTTAACTGCTAGCTGGTCCTGCTTCAACTGAAAATTCATTCATTAATGAGCCATATTTACACAGAAAGAGTAACATCAAATTATTATTTCTTTTTCCCCATGGTTCATATGATATGATCTGAAGCCATTTTCATATGATCTGAATCCATTTTTTATATGGTCTGAAGCCACTTTCATATGATCTGAATCTATTTTCATATGATCTGAATTCATTTTTAAATGATCTGAAGCCAATTTTAAGATGATCTGAAGCCATTTTTCATATGGGTGCACCTCTGAATAGCTAGTCACTAGAGGCGCCATGTAAATCTAGAGATACGATACCATTATTAATAACAGTGCAATGTCTATGGCAAGAAGCAATATATAAATCTATAGATATGATACGATTCTTAATAGCAATCAAGTAGATGAAACAATGGAATGAATTAAAATTGGAACGGATGACACACAGATCAAATAAAACAAAGTAATACTGAAAAGAGCAACGTATAAAACAAAAGAATGAATGAACAATTAAATAGATAAACAATGCATTGAAGGTACATTGTTCATAAGCCTACCTGTTCTTGTTTCGCGCTCTCCTTCTTTGCCGCTTCTTCTAATTCTTTAGCCGCTTTCAAATCATCCTCTCGGATCTTCTGCTCCAGCAGTTCATCCTCTCGCCTCATCTTCTCTTTTTCCTTTTCACGTCTCAGCTTCTGCTCTTCCATCTGCAGCAAAAAAGTCAACTTATCTGATAACTTCAGTTTCATTTACTAAATTCACCAGTGGCAGTAGTTGAGAAATCAAAGCACACATCTTCTAGGATCTAATCAGTGGCAATAATGCTGAAGCCATTTTTACATGATTTGAATCCATTTTTATATGATCTGAAGCCATTTTCATATGATCTGAATGCATTTTTTATGATCTGAATCCATTTTCAAATGATCTGAATCCATTTTATAATGATCTGAATCCATTTTTATATGATCTGAAGTCATTTTTATATGATTTGAAGTCATTTTCATATGATCTGAAGCCATTTTTATATGATCTGAAGCCATTTCATATGATCTGAACCCATGTGCTGAAATTAACTGTTACTCCAAACACAACTCTACCTTTAATAATGAATCCTGCAAACAGGAAAACACTATCTAAGTATGCTTATAAATATAAATAATAAATTTAAAATAAACAGATGGAAACAGGAACAACTCTTGAATGCTAAAATACACTAAATAATAATAAATAAAAATCTCCTATAAACATAAATAAATAACAATATATTACTTTCTGACCTGAAGTCGAAGGTCATCTTGGTATTTCAATTTCGAATTCTTCTGCTCCTGAGTCTAAAATATAAAAGCACACAAACAAACTGACATTCACAGCATCAAATCATTTATAATGTCATCCATTCCTTACACACATACTCTCACACAGTGGCCGATCGGTTATAGCGATCAGCCCGTAACGTTCAATGTGCGCTGAGCTAGCGGGCTCGACCCTTAGCCAGGAATTCACTGTGTAGGGACCTTTAGCATGTCCCTCGTGCACAATTGCTCCGCCGTACAACTGCAATTGCGCCATCGAGGCGTGTCTGTGCACTTTTGAGCAAAAATGTTGGAAGAAGGGCAGTGTCAAATTTTGGTAATAATAATAATAATAATAATAATCATTTTATCAGCCAAAAATAAGAGTTTTTTCAATCAAAAACAAGCACAACTTGTATAGTTCAACGTCATCATCTTCCTTTGCTAACTGATGCAATATAGTTGTTTATGATGACAATGAACAGCATAAGTGGAAGGGATGAACCGAAACTCGGCTCAGAAATTCGGCTCATGCCCAGTATGGTAGGTAGTACTTGGCATAAACTTGGACAAAAATAATTCAAGTTTTAATTTAAAAAAAGGGCATTCCGAACAATTGTTTTGAAAAAGAAAATCGGATTTTTTTATTTACAAAGCGACAATTGACATAACTAAATAAACAAATACCGCTACTATTAGTACTTACTAGTTACTACTTCCTACTGTAAACTGAAGGAAAACAAAAAATTCAGAAAAATCGTGCAAATTGCCACAAAAAAAATCAAGAGAATGAGACTTTATAAATATTTTAAACTTGGACTCTGCACAACTCAACTCATAAAACTCGGTACTCACACTCGGCAGGAAATTGACACTTGGTTCATCCCTAATAAGTGGCAAAAAGGCCAATTAGTTAGAACGGTCAGCCTGTAACACAGACAGTACAGGCTCGATCCTCAGAAGAGGATTCACTGTGTAAGGACCTGAGCAAGTCCTTCCCGCACAATTGTTCTGCAATTGCGCCGTTGATGCGTGTGTGCATTTGTGAACTAATTGCAAGGAGAGCAATATAAAATTACAGATGTATTGCATCATCTAGCCCAGCTCTGAGGAGATATCTTAAAGGAGTGTGATATAAATGTTCATCTACATGACATTACTTATTCAAGAGAGCAGCTATTCATGCCAAATCAATCAACAGTATTTCATCTGCAATGAGAATTATGCGAGCCAACTCAGTTCAATTCAGCAACACCTGAAACCTATAAAATCGACTGCATTTTATGAAACACATTATTTAATTACATAATATATCATCATATTTATTTTATAGAACAGAATACTGAACATTAAATATTAGTTCAACGAAACATCTCTCTCTCTCTCTATGTCGCCTCTAGATTTTCACTCGGAATACATAGGCAGTCATGAACAGGAGGAAACTAGCATATGCGCTGGTATCTGCCACTGTCAAAAATGTACATTGTACTTCTTATATATAAATTTTAACAGTGTTATTAGACACCTGAAGGCCTACACAAAATTGGAATCAGTAATTGGTAAATAAGAAATATACTTACAAGTTTATAGTAAAGAATATACTTACTTGCTTACGTTGTTCATACACCAGCAGGTGAGAATCACTGGAATGACACTTTCTCACTCAATCCACAAAGAAATAATGATCTTATTAACTTGTTATCTTGGATACCAAACCGGTTTTCCTGGTCACAACACAAGAAATAAAAAGCAGCACATGGATGCCACTCACCATAGGTTCACCAAAGATGCCGTTGCCACCCCTAGCAAAGTTATCTCCTGACTTTTCAGCCTCCTTGAACGGAGAACGATGCAAGTCAGAAGTTGGTGGAACAGGATCGCTCCTAGCTGTCCTCTGTGATTCAAACCCCACGACTAAAACAAAACGAATCATCAAACAGATTCAAATGTGTCACACTTTGTTAGAAGAAAATTCTGCCCAAATGTATCAGCAAAAAACCCATTTCACATATCTATACAAGTACACAAAAAGTTTATCAGGAATCATTTTGAAAAAAAACAATATTTTCAGTATAACGTCAAATATTAAGTAAAGTTTGATGGACTGACCAACTGGACGTGGCTCGTGGTGAACAAGCGCCCCCAAGTGACGAGAAGCTGTTGACAGAAACAAAATGAAGAAATTGCAAAAAGAATCGGTTATGAATTAAAACCATTCCCGCACAAATTTCCATCGACATAGATAAAAAAAGTTGGCTGAATAGTTCTATAGTTTAGGTCATGTCCCAAAATGTCCTTCTATGTCATACCGCAAACCAGTCAGTTGCAGGGTAGAGCAAGATTTTTCCTTCACACTCTTTCTATCTGATACTAAAAAGGCATCCTTGTGTCCTCTTATGCTGCATAACTTTGCTGCAGCTATCATAATTGTACCCAAGGCTGCCAAACAGAAGCAAATAATAAACAATTACATTACCTTACCATAACAAATCTCATCACATTAAACTGTATGCAATGAAGTACATAACAAAGACTATGATATTCAAAAGACATGCATTCCAAAGTAGTTCACAAAATGCACAATAAGCAGAGAAATGAATAAGTTAACAGAGAGTAATAGAATGTTAGAGATAAACACAAAAAATCACAGAAGTGCATAAAGTGAAGAAAGAAATAAGAAGTCACATACTGACAAGATTGCCAAAGGCATCTTTAACGGGCGCCCCACCGCCTCCTCGACCGAACGGGTTATAATTCGCAATTTCCTCTTCGAGCCTCCGTTCGTATCTACAGCATTCATTCTCTTTAGCGCTTGTTATACCAAATTCATTTCACATTGACAGTACATGTGTTTTTAACAGAAGTGAAAAGCAAGTGAAATTAGCATTGAACAGAGTAAGAAACAAATTTCTTGTGAACTACAATCACAGAACAAAATGAAGAAAAACAAAACCTGTGCACTTTAAGTACAACCCATACCATATACCACTATCAGAAAGCTTCAAGAAAATCAAATTATCTACTTCAGTAGAATCAGCACATCTTCAAATAAAAAAAACTAAAATATGCTTCAAGCAATGGATTGATTATCTGATGGAAAGAATATCTGGATACCTTTCCTTGGCCTGCTGGTCTTTCACCTTCCGGAGTTTATCTTCTGCCATCTGCAGATAATACAGCAAAAAAGCTGTAAACAATCTCAATCAAAAAAATATATGGAGCTAGAAATTCTAGCAATATAGTGGCTGCACATAAGTTGTGGCACATATGCAAGCAAACATCAAATGCAGCATTACCACGATAGTCTATTCCTTCAAACACAGCACAATCGTTTCCTGCCGCTACTAGGCAAATATTAGCCTGTTTAAACTCACATAGAAAATCCTGCATTCCTCGGAAAAGTACAGTGTACAATCGTTTACATTGTATCATATTGTATTTAAACATTTCTAGAGCGGGTGAACCATTCAGAAGCTCTGCCAGTGCGAAAGGCCCAGTGAGAAGAAGCAGGTTTGAAGAAAAGCAAAAGAGGATGGGAGACTGAAAGATAGAAGTTTAGAGTGAACAGATGGAGAAAGCCCATTCTACAGAGAGGGACTCGTTTACATGC
Organism: Bimastos eiseni; assembly: GCA_959347315.1. Classification (NCBI taxonomy): domain Eukaryota; kingdom Metazoa; phylum Annelida; class Clitellata; order Crassiclitellata; family Lumbricidae; genus Bimastos; species Bimastos eiseni. The sequence continues at coordinate 17,088,269 of OY365819.1, forward strand.
CATTCTACTTAACGTAAAATGGCATCAAATCACCAGAGCTATAACCTAACGCGCTGTTTTGTTACCATACAATAACTGTAGTTTATTGCTAAATATTGACTTTACAACACCACTGCCTGGTTTCTCGTTAACAGACTGTAATGCTGTATTGTAAAGTATGTCTCCTGATGATTGCACATTAGAAAATCCACCGCACCAGCATGAAATTTATTTATTCAAGAAACGAAAACAACTCATATACAGTTTACCTGCTTTTGTAGCTCCAGTTGATACATTCTCTTTTTCTCTTCATTCGTTCGTTTTCTATCATCCTCACCATTGAATCCAATTGTTCTAAAATGGAAAATATTATTCAGCATACAAAAACTGCTTATGCCTATTCCACGAGCGACCATGTTCGGTTACATCAATTCAAATGAAATGTAAGTACAGTACATATGCATACAACAGTATGTATGTATTCAACAGCATACATGTCATTTGTCCTTCACTGGCTACCGGTTCAACAGCGCATCCCTTTCCGCATTGCGACACTAGTCTGGCGGTGTCTCTCTGGTTGTGCGCCATCCCACTTGACTGAACTGTGTCGTCCGGTGTCTGAACTCCTTTCGCGTAGAGCTCTGCGCTCTTCTGCTAAAGGCGAGCTTCTGGTGTCCAGGGTCCGCTCGTCGCTAATGATGCATCGAGCTTTCTCAATGGTTGGTCCATCCACCTGGAATGGGCTCCCGGTTGCCCTCCGTCTTCCCCCTTACAATGATCTACCTACCTTTTGTAAGCTGCTAAAGTCATTTCTTTTTGGCCATGGCTGGGTTGGGAGCACCTCTGAGTAGTTTCCCTTGAAGAGGCACTATAGAAATTATCGAAATGAATGAATGAATGAACATGTATACAACAACATACAAGTATACAACAGTATACATGCATACAACAACATACAAGTATACAACAGTATACATGCATACAACAACATACAAGTATACAACAGTATACATGTATAAAACAACATACATGTATACAACAGCATACAAGTATACATCAGTATACATGTATACAACAGCATACATGTATACAACAACATACATGTATACAACAACATACATGTATACAACAACATACAAGTATACAACAACATACATGTATACAACAGTATACATGTATACAACAACATACATGTATACAACAACATACATGTATAAAACAACATACATGTATACAACAACATACATGTATACAATAACATACATGTATAAAACAACATACAAGTATACAACAACATACATGTATACAACAACATACATGTATACAACAACATACATGTATACAACAACATACATGTATACAACAGCATACATGTATACAACAACATACAAGTATACAACAACATACATGTATACAACAGTATATATGTATACAACAACATACATGTATGCAGCAGCATACATGTATACAGCAACATGACTGCATGCAGTTGAAATTGCTCTCCTTCCACAATTCAGAAGCGTGCATTGCACAATGCAGAACGTTAATGATGATCAGCAATTTCGAGTCACAGACTTCCTCAAGATTCTCATACAATGACCAATATGTGAAGACTCGAATGTCTAATCTCTATATACTTTATATGTTAACAAGCTGTTGAAGGGTTCTTACAAATGCTCTCTATCAAATCTCCAATACATACAAGCTGTGCACTACAGACATCAACAGCCTATGTTGCAGTAAGATGTTGTTAAACATTGGAATATATAGCTGAGCACTATAAACCAATCATCAACTGGGTCCTAACTTATAATGTAATAAAGATTGAACAGTTGTTTAGATTTCAGCTTTGAGTAAAACAAGTTAAGCTACATATAACCAAACTGATATAAAGCATTGCTGTCCCCCAACATGTGGCCCACAGCCTGATTTCAAGCGGCATGTCTGAGCTTTCTACATCATTTTTGCAATCTATATATATATATATATATATATATATATATATATATATATATATATATCTAACGCATAGCTTTTCGTTCATAACTTGACCCATCATTTGACAGTTTGAACCCAAGACATACATGTATGCAATTATTCATTATGAATAATCTATAATAAAATGCTAATACAGTTTATAATTTTCATTAAATTTTAGTCGCTGCTTTGAGTTTACTGGTGAGGCCAGCGCCTTCGACAATAATTTATTCTGTGGCCCGCAGTGTAAGAAAGGTTGAACAGTACTGTTATAAAGTAATCTACTCCAGCAGCATCTGGTTTCAATGGTTTAACTAGGCTGAGCAACCTACCCAACTGGAGCTCGCTCAAAGGAAACATTTTGGCGAGCATATGTAGTTCTGGGTTCCACTTCATGCTGTGGTTGCTGCACTGCTGATGTGTATGGTACAAGTTGTGACGGAGTAACGAGAGGAACTGCTGTAGAAGGACCTTAAGAACAACATACAAAAACAAGCTTTTGAAAGGTTCTAACAAATGCACTCTATAAAAGCTCCAATACATACAAGATGAGCACTAAAGCCTATGTTGCAAAAAGATGTTGTTAAACATTGGAATATATAGCTGAGCAATATAAACCAATCATCAACTGGGTCCTAACCTCAGGTAATGGTCGCAAATAATACTGACATCACTACACCACTTGACAATATCAAGAGGAACTTTAAATCAATGGATTGAGATAAGACTTACAGCCATTCAATTAAATTCAACATACAGACTATGTACAAGTTTTATGTAAATTTCACATACTGCTTTATTCAGCCGACACAGACCTAGGTGACCATAGAATAGTAAATGCTCAGAGACATTGTGGCTTCATTGATAACTTAAGTGAATAACTTCCTTTTTGCAAAATTAAGCAAATAAGTTTTACATGGCAATAAGTTTAAAAGTTTTATAAGTCATAAATAACATCAACGCTGTTGGACAGCATCTACTTAACTAGTTCTATCCCAGAAGTTGACGAAAAGATGTAATTTCAGATATCATTCATCACTTCCACTAAGTTTTTAAATGCTAGGGATCGCATAAAAGAATGGGAAAATGTAAATTTAAAATGAATGACTTATGCAAATAACTTCGATACACTACTCTTAAGCAAGTAATATGTTAATGACTTCCTTAAGCAAATAATTTGTTAGACATCTCTTCAATAAATAAATTGTTATGGCAATTATCAAAATCTTAAAGACAAACTTAAGTGGACCTGAAAACAGTTCATTAAGTGTTAACCAAAGGAAATGACCTTCATATCAACATTATGGTTCTATATCGATAGTTCGAAGGTTCGATAGTCCGAAGGTTCGATAATCCGAAAAAGTGTCTAGTCCGAGTTTTCTTTGGACTATCTTCGGACTATCGAACCTTCGGACTATCGAACCCTAGGCTCTCTCGAGTTTGCACTAATCTTCGCACTATCGAACCTTTGGACTATCTAACTCACTATCGGATCGTCGAGCGGACACCCAACATAACTCATTTAAAACTCATCAAATTCTAAACAAGCCACACAAAAAAACTATTGCTAGGTTCTAATTTTGTTAACACTTGAATAAGCTGCATTCTCGGTTGTTTTTCGTACATTCTTGTTGTTAAAGTGGTAGCTCACCAGGGGCTAGATTTGGATCCAGCGGATTTTGATTTGCGTAATGGAAGTATGCATCATCGATTTGGCTGTTATATGGCATCAAACTACAAAAGCAATACATATGGACAATTATTTATTAACAAAGCATATGAAAGATGGTCCACTATGGCTTCAGAGTCCTATAGTGCCTTGAGTAGAAGCTTGGAAACAGAACAGCAAAAATTTCAACTATCCCAATTTAAATAAAATCTGACAACAAAACATATAAGCAACACAGATCAGAAGTCAATTAAGTAGTTTCTTTCTTTCAAAAATAATCACACTCACTGCAACAGTCCTTTCATGAATATGCAAACTTCAGAATAGGCAAATTTTTAAACCACAATACATACAGATTTCTAACCAATTGCCATATCTAGAAAATTGAACATAAACAGATAACAAATTCTATTAAAACAGTGAAGTTCATCAAACATAAAGATAGAGATGCGAGAGAAACTGGAAAAGTGAGTTATCAGCTGTCTCAAATACTGACTGCAGAGGAGAGAGATGAAACTTTCGCAGATCAATACAGGTGTAATGGTTATGTGTTGGGGTCCAGTACAGTACAAACAATGAGCTTTGGACCGAGATAAACAGAACCCACATAAGGCAAAAACAAAAATGGACAAGCTGTTAGCAGAATAAAATGAAGATAACATCCACTTACTCCTATTTAAATTCGTCAAAAGGACTAAAATTGTACAAGTAACGATTGCAAGACAACAAACAAGCCATTAGCACAACAACAGAAAATCAGGCACAACCTAAAACTAAAAGCAACCAAACACAAGACTATGGTAAGCAAAATAAATAAATTCACAAATGAAACACGGAAAGCAAAAGACTGAAAAACCAAAATAAATCCTTGTCTTATACTTCTGAGAAGCCAACTACAGAAGAACAGTGCTAAAAGGTCTGGCTAGATCGACTCCAACGTTCAAACAAGAACTGGCACGAGTTCAACTCGGGAAAATGCAGTCGGTCTTCAACTAAATAGTTGAGATGTACATAATTTTATTTGAAATATCACTGAATGGTGTGCGAGGGAAAGGGAACGAAACAGGTCAAAGCCTTTCAACAAATTAATTCGTTATTTACCTTATTAATATAAATAGTACAGAAATGATAAAGCTTAGCTCTGAGGTACCTAAGATCTTTTAGAAATGAAAAAATTATTCAAATAATAAAACAATCTGCGACACCTAGAGCTTGTCGAGTAAATATTTGGCAGAGCAAAAGTGACTCGGAAGGTAATGGTGAGATAAACACTACAGGTACACATGTACCAATAGTATAAATGTTTGAGAACATGATTGTTCTCTTATGAGAACAAAACAAATCGAATTGTCTCACCTGCTCAACAGACATAGCACCAATGCACCACTATTAAACCTTCATAAATTTTATCCAATAGATAAAATTTTTAAACAATTCACTCATCCATCACTATTCAAGTGTCACTACCATCAGTTTTCAGTTCATTTATAAATTTCAGGGTCTAATGCTCTTTATATTACTCATAAATTTAGTTTCACTACACTCTTGATTATGCAAATACATGTAACTGTTCATCAATTTTTGTGTCTGACTAATATAACATTAATTCTGCACCCACATAAGTTGACTCATTCATCAATGTTGTCTACAATGCACTCAACATAACTGAACTTATGCAGGTTCACCACCTTTATTCAATTACGATTTCAGTGTCTTACTCAATTCAAGTTACTCACACACCTATGTAAATCAGCTCACCTTTTCCCACTTGTGAATTTCACACCTGACACACTAATACACCTGTAGGCCAACTCACCTTGGTACATTCTGCAGTGGAATCCCAGATGGCGCTGACAAAGGATGGCGATAACGTGGAGGTAAACTATCAAATTCAAACCCATTGGCTAAAATGCTGTCTACTCTGTATGCGCTTCTGGGCAAGTTGTCGTCATCAAACTGAGGTTTCTGTTGTCTAAAATCGAGTTGAAAACATCAGCTACAACTGTTTCTTGATCTGCTGTAACCGACTCATAATGATTACGTTACACTACTTACAAAGCAATGTAATGCAATCGAATGCGTGAAACCATTAACATAGCACTAGTTGCAAGGTTGGGATAAACAAAAATGTCCTTCCTCAGTTGCCAAGCACATTTTCCCAACCACCAAGTCATGTTAAAGAATGGACTCATAGAGCAAGTAAATTGATAAATAAAGTAAGAAGACATATTTAACCGCTTATTATGTGTGTGCATGGGTTTCAAAATGGGGTGCATTCAACCCCAGGGGTACGACATGTAATTTCAGAGGTTGTACCAATGAGGCCAAGTATGAATTGAAATTTAAAATGTGATAACACAGTAGGGGGTGCAAACATTAGTCAAACATTTCCTAGGGGTGTACGGCATACCCCTCAAGCAGAAATCTTAGCTAGGTGGCGCTTCGACGTGAAAACGCCAACTAGGCTCGGCCTTCGTTTTTCGCACATATTTAAGTTTAGAAGCCTTTATCTATGTGGATACATTCAACTTTACAGAATGCCTGGGAGTCATTTCTTTGAAATGATTGGAAAAATCAATCCAAGACTTAGTATGAAAATATTAGCACTACTTTCAAAGACAAACATAAATCAGAGACAACAGACAACCTCTATCACACACAAAGCAAAAGGAATTCTAATTAATTTTCCATACAAAATAAACAATACCTTGTTCAATATAATAAAATGGAAAGCACATCTGGTCACTTATAACTCCACAGAGCCCAGCAAATCTTGCCAAATGTAGAGTTCACGTGGGCCACACAGATAAACAGAAAGAAGATGAAAGCTAAGAACAAAACTATAGTTCTACATAGAAAGAAACAGTGAAACTTGAAGATTTTAACAGTAAAACCATCTGCAGTAAATTCCAAACCCTAGGTAACTTTGTGGAATTGGGTTCTGATTAGTCCTGGGTCCAGCTCCAAGTCCGGACCCCACCCCAGCCTGGCGTCCAGAGCCTACTTCTTCTGTTGGCCAAGATGTAGGTCTCCTGTCGTTGTTTCTCTTTAGAAAACCATCTTCTTGAACTCCTTTTGACTCAAATTTCTCTCTAGAAAAATTAACAAACATATTCAAGTACACAAATAAACGTAGAATAAAACTCTGGAGTCCATTTATACGGCTGGGACAGAGAACAAATACCAAGACAAATTGACTCTACAGTAAAGGCTTCAGAAAAACTGAATAGCCAAGGCAACCTTACTTAAGGCAATCTACATTCATTCATTGGTCCCCAAAATTTACACAGCGCCCCTTCAAGAAACCTACTCAGAGGCGCTCTCGTCCAGGCTGCAGCCAAACATAAAAGACTTGAGGATACGATAGAAGACTGGCAGATTGTTCCTAGGGAGTATGCGCAGCGCTAGTGGAAGCCGATTCCAAATGGAGGGGTCCACAACCGAGAAGGCTCGATGCTGCTCAATCAAGGATCGAGCTCGTTGGACCAGTAGCTCCCCCAAATCCAAGGAATGGAGACCCCTACGGTAGAGCATATCCAAAGGGCATTATGAACGATGTTTCTTAAAATCAACTAAGTTTCTTAATGTGTCACACAGTAAAGAATTGTGCTTACAGTGTATTAGTCACTTGATTCACTGACAAACTGAAGAACATTTAAACTTTTAGCCTATTTCAGTGAAATGCTTAATAACTCACAAAAATCAACAAGACATTGTTCATCTCACTAATGGCTATTCTTAACACAGATTATTTTTGAGAAATTCACTGCTAATCCAGTAATTAGTGAAATTGTGACAAACCAAATCATCTTTAGAATTCACTTAAATACAATGAACAGTGTGGCACGTTGGCCAATTGGTTAGAGCGGTCTGCCTGTAACACTTAGTGTGTCTCGTCAAACCCACATCGGGGCATCACTGTTTAGGGACCTTGAGCAAGTCCTTTGCGCACAATTGCTCTGCAGTACAACTGCAGTTGTGCCTCACACAAGGCGTGTGTGCACTTCTGAGCTGATTGTAAGAAGGGCAATATAAAATTTCAGCTGTATTGTATGTATAACTAGTCACCTCTCGCGAAGTTCCTTTGTTTCTGCCATTTGCATGAGCAGTTCTCTGCGATAGGCTTCTTTCTTGCGAGGGGCATCATCATTCAGTCTCTCACCTCAAAATACAAAACTAACAGCTACATAAATAATCATTTAGCAACATCTATGGCACAACTGCACCAGCGTACAACGCATAAGAAACCAAGCAATGAAGCATCAAATGTCACACAAGAAAGACAAGCCATTGGGACAGAAAAGCAAACTGCCTGTGTTAGACAAATCAGCTGAAAATGGTGTCTTAAGTTTAGACCAGATCATAGTGGTCAATTGGTTAGAGCGCTTAGCCTGTAACACAGTGAGTATTAGGTTTAAGCCTCACCCAAGGCTATATATATATATATATGAGGTTTAAATATAAATTAAATTATAATTTTCATTTAAATATATGTGAGGCTTAAACCTAATAAAAGATATATATATATATATAAATGCCATTTATGGACCTTGAGCAGGTCCTTCACTCATCGCTCAGTGCCACTGATGTTCTCTCAAATGGTCGTGTGAGCACTTCTGAACTTTGGAAGGAGGGAAATATCATAATACAGTTGTACTGTAATGTATTGTAAGACACTGGGTCATCTTTGGGATAATCAGAAGGTGTGATGATTAAGTATTTAAAACACAACTGTCAATAGGCTGTATGGTGCCCTTGTAGTGGTTAGGGCCATGTTTATGGCGCCTTATAAATTGGCGTTGTGATTATTATTATTATTAGTAAGTAGCAAAACATTCAGCTACTCAAAGTTGTCATAACAACGCAAGGTACTGCAGCACATCATTGGAAACTGAGCTATAAATAATCGGTCTATGACATTACCCCCGGATAATCCCCCCTGCTTTGACCCCCCCTCCATAGGATATTACCCCTTTGCCATTGCCCCCCTGCTGTTAACCACTGGAATTATGCCCTTTGTATTTTACCTCTGCCATTCACCTCTGAATAGTATGTCTTATTGATTTGTCTGTTAGCTTTTCTTATGTGCTTATATAGCCTACCATGATGCATACAACAAGTAAACAAAGTAAATATCACTATTTGACCAACATATGTTCGTTCTAAATATCGCTTGTGAACACTGCCATTGCTCAGCGACTTGGTAGACATGTAGCTGAGCCTGAACCTAAACGTCAGAAATATTGTGGCAGTAATTCCCGAATTGCCAACATTATCAATGATTTTGCCAATCGAGACGTTTGTGAATATTTACGCAGAATTGCTCACAATCTTCAGTTACGAACATATACAAAATGTTGCAAGAAAATGATAACATTTAAAACGAAATCTTGTCAGACAGTGTTGTTATAACATGCAACTTATTTAAAAGCATGCATCTAAAAAACTCGTGTTCATAGTTTAAGTGTGGGATACATGCAGAGGGGTTATGGCAGGAGTAATGGCCGGGGGATAATATCCAGGGGGTAATGTTCTGCTACAATAAATAATCACTTATGCTCAGTAATTAAGGTACAATTTTGTGAAAAGCTCAACATCTGACGATTGGGAAACCTGATATATATATATAATTGAATAATTACATAATCATATGAGATGACTCAATGTTAAATTTACAAGGAAAACGTGGACTGAAAAACCTAACTAAAAGTTGAATAAAACATGTAATTTACTGTAATGTAAACAAACATTTATGTAACTAGTGTCATTGGCAGGGGGGCCTTGATTCATAATTCTTGTCAGTAAGATAGCCAACATTTGGCAGGCATTAACTTCGATGTACCTGTAAAAGCACCTGTGACTAGAAAAGTTCTATTAGTATGTATAACAGAGTATTTAATAAAAAAAATAGTGCTTCACCAATCAGTAAAGTAGCATTGTAGTGCTCTGTGTTAAGATCCGAATGCCGCGAACGTACATTGCTTGAAAAATTAACAGGTTCGGTTGGAAGCTGAGAGCTACTTCCAAATTTCACTTTTCTAAGCATAAACACAAAACACACATGATAACAGACAAAGATCAGAACAATTACACAACTCATATTTGCATCCAAAAAACTGTTGAAAACAATCATTGTATTCTAATATAAGTGAAAATATAAAGCATCATAAACTGAGGTGCAAATCCCATTTTAAAATTTACATGAAGAGACTTGCAGAGCTACTGATTGCTAATATAAATACAAGTAGATTCAGAAACATTGCAACACCCAAAACCTATGAGTAACCTATCATAGTTTGCTAACAATGAGGGTATGAGAATGACTAAACAGAAAAAATAATTAATTGGTTTGACATAAAGTTCAAAAATAATCAACTAACTTGGGTTCATATTGTTGTTGTGTGAATCTGGATTCGTCCTGCAAAATCACATGTGATAAGATTTGTAAATGAAAGACTAGCACAAAAGCACAAAAACCTGTAATTAACATACAATACAGTTCACTTGTCTGTTGCTTATTAAGAGAAAATGAGAATGAATTAATCTCAGTTTCGTAAGGAATAACTTTTAGCATTCAAAAGTAAACAAATTATTTCCCTTCAATGATGTGACGACATCTTCCAGTTTTCCCAATAGAAAATAAATGAGAACATTACCCACGATAAAGCCGTGAGCAAGATTATGGAATGCCCATCTTTTCTGGTGATTAAGAATAACTAGTTCCTAAGAAAGAAGCTTACTTGTTGAGTGCTTGCCAGATCAAACTAAGTGTGCAGGTTTGGTACTCCACTGAAACAGCCTGCTCTTCATGCAGAGGTCATGAGCAACATGTAACTACATCTTTTCTTCTTATAATACAATACATTGCAACTGCAATTTGATATTTCCCTTCTTACAATTAGTTCAAAAGTGCACAAACATGCACGCGCATCTCGATGGTGCAATCGCAGCTATATTGCAAGGCAATTGCGCACGAAGGACTTGCTCAAGGATTCCACACAGTAATTCCTCGAACGAGGATCAAACCAGCACTCTCCGCGTTACAGATCGATCTCTCTGACCCATCAGCCATCGTGTCTTCTTAACACCATCAATTACTCGTTATTAAACATAGAAGCCATGTAAAAATGAAAAAAAATTGACGTACAAAAAAATCGTTCAAATACTGCTCACCTGTTGAGGCCTCCGACTAAGGCTTCCTTCACTAGCAGACAATCGATTGTGAGAGTCAGCCAATTTTGCCCTCGGATCATAATATTCAGGATCATTATGTTGCCTATTTAACAACAACAACAACTTATCGTAAGATCATCGTTGCTTATGATAATGATGATAACTTCAAATCACATTCTCATTACAATTTTTATATCCACGAAGACACCATTACCGTAGATCAGTGTCATAATAGTTGCTTGGCGACTTCTCAAGCACAAATCCTTCAATGTGTTGATCTAGAAAACACAAACCTGTAAGCTTTTTCTTCAGTTCGCTTTTTTCTTAGAATCTCCTCATAGCTAAGCACTGGTGACTCGTGTCCTTTTCTATTCGAAAGCGGCTGCAAAATAAACAAAATATCATATTTCACATACTCACTTATTATTCTAAACAATATCAGGAATGTCTGTACTCTTTGTTAAGTAACGAAATGAAGTTAGGAGAGCAACAGGATTTTTAAACGTCAGCACAAAGTCACTAATACCTTGAAGTCAGTCTGAATAGAATTGTAATAAGTCTTAAAATATATAAATTATAGTAACGTAAATTGGTGTAACGCACTCAAATATAACATGAAACGGGAAGCAGCATTTTGCACATAAGTGAGTAAGTAGCTTCTTAGTAATGTAAATCACATGCTCATACCTTACATATTGGTTAAAAAAACAGACGTCTCTCTTCTGTTACTAATGCAGGAATGGTAGCTATTTTATTCTTGTTTTGATTTCAATTGCTTCATAAATCAAATGAATGGCATTATTGGGCATCTGCAGGAAATTATATGCAAAGTAATCATCCATAGTTCTCTCTTGAGTCATGCTTCAGAATCTAACCAAATCTCATATAACCTTACCTAATGATAACAATAGCATCATTATTATAATGCCTCAGACATCAAACTCACATCGAATTGGAAATCATATTTCACAGAAGAAGCCAAACTTGAACCCCAACGGATCAGAGAAACCGAATCATGCCCGATTATAGTGATAGAGAATAGTCTCCATCGTGAATGGAACCCCGTTGTGAATAGAATGGTTGTGAATTGTGAATGTAACAAAATGGTAGTTTCAAATATACAGGAATGGAAAAATTTACAGCAGGTTGAAAAACAGAGCATAAAATGACTAATCCAGAAAAATACTAAAACCATAATGCAAATACTTTTCATTAAAAAAAACAAGTTACTCACAGAGTTACGCCGATTTCGTTGATTACGCAACATTTCGTTGTATTCGCGGTTACGTTCAGCCATCTTTCTCATCTATCCAAATAAGTAATGAAAACGAAATGAAAATTAACTTCAGCAGATGAAATCCCAAGAGCCTACATTAATTTCATGAAGTAACAGTAACTAAAGTTAAACATAGCAAAATTCACACAAATGGCCAGAAATTACCTCAGCTGATGGATTGTTTTGTAGTCCAGCAATTGAAGCGCCAAAATAGTCATTCTACAACACACCACATTAAAATAAGTCCTATTCTGATATTTATATAGCACGTTTCTGTTAAAATTTCAAATCAGTTAAACAAGTATTTAGTACAGTGGTTCATAACCTTTTTCTATGTCAGCACCCTGCAAGATTATTTTGAAATCCAGTCCTGCACCCACAGCCAAAGACAAGTAAATAAAGCAGAATGCACACTGAAAATATAGTAAATAAGCTGAAATAAGCTGAGAATAACAACATAAAAATTATAGCATTTAAAACTGAAGAGTATACGAAATAAAATTGCCATTTTTAACCTTATAAAATTTTGAAATTTAGAGGTTTAGATATTTTATGCGAGGGCATTGAGATAAAAAAATACTGGACCTCTCCTCGCACCAATAAGAACTGAATCTCGAACCTAGGTTAAGAAAAACTGATTTAGTAAATGAGCATTCAATCCATAACAAGTGAAAGTAAAAACATGGGTTTCTCGGGACCCTCTTTTATTGACTTTTGGTAATCTGGTAGATGGCGCGATCGATCCATTTACTTAAGAGATCATTTATGATGTAAACTTGCCGGAGTGGAGCTCGCCAATGAGGATTCGTTCGAGTAGGTAAACGATATTTAATTTTGTGCATTTTTTTCTCAATTTTTTAGTTATGTCCATAAAAATTTGATACATTGCGTTGTCATCCAAGCGTGACATGTGTGCAAAATATCAGCTCTGTCGGTTGACGGGAACAGTGAACACACAGAAAAAGAGTTGAAAGAACTCCAACGAACTAACGTCTAATCATGACAAACTTTACGCAAGCCAAGTTAAGGAAAATAGGGTAAAAAGAGTTAAGTTTCTAATATATGCAACTCATGGCCTTTAGGGTAAGCAACAAAAAGTAATCAAAGAGTGTTAATAACCTACTAATAACTGAATAACGCTAAAGCAAATCAAGCATTTTTTAAATCAGATTATTTAAATTATACTCGAATGGTAAAAATGAAGATATCACATACATTACTAGAGACAACAAATATTTACAAAATAGATAACATTATTTTTTTGAAATTATTTTACATGGCAACCTTTCAAAAAACTTTCTGTAAAAATTAGAAAAGTAAAAGAATTCTTAAGTTTTTATCTTAAAACAATGCTTTATACCTTTATATCTCTTAATCACATAAGATTTTCTTGTTGCATCAAGCATTGAATTCCATAACTTTGTAATTAAGACAAATTTTCAAAGGCCTTATTTTAACCAGTTTCATAAAGCAGTAGCCAGAAAGTAAAGAGAAGCTGTAAATTGAACATTTAATACCTGTGGAGGGCCAGCTGAAAAATCATTAGGCTTTGGGTTCACACCTCGAAGAAAGTTTTGCTACAAAGAATTCAATTTCACACCCAAAAATTTTCTATGTTAAAACTCTACAGAATAGGAAAATGGTAAAAGTCCACTAAACGACTAAATAGGTGATGAAAGCATAATAAACAAACATTTGCATTACGGTCAATTCAATAGCGGCATTTACACAATAGAAAACTCCAAACGTTAAATGTTATAGGTGACATGGACAGCACACAAAATACCCAACTCACATCATTGGAACGGTTATTTAAATAAGTAAGAATGCTTCTAAACTCATTAAAAATTGGAATTAAAAAATCGCAAGAATCACAAGGCCATGGATGAAGCTTCATACCTCTGTCAGGAATCTGTTGTACTCATCTCTCCGTTCCTCTTTCAGCTTCTGACGTTTTTCAGCATAATCCCCAAGCTTATTTACTATTCCAGCCTCTGGTGTTGGAGGCTTGAAATGAAGCTTCTCCCTGTTATCAGTTCTTGATGTCTAAATTAACACAGTAAACACATAAGCTCAGCTAGAAATTTGTGCCTTTTTCTTCCATTTGGTAGAGTGGTTAGAAAAAATGGCACTTAATTGAGACCAAGTTCTGCATAGACTCAAATTGTTATTCTAAACTGACCACAAAGAACTTTAATCCACTATATATAGAACTTTATCTATGGAAAGTTTGTAATCAGGAATATCCACAGAACATTTGGAGAATCGAAAGTTTCTTTATGTGCTAGACTTAAAAGAGAAAGTATAAACAAAATGATAGACAGAAAATGACAGTTAACCAAGTCATCTTAACTGTAAATGGGAACATTAGCTATTTGTGTGTCTCAACAACAGCTTGCCAACAGAACAATATGGTTGCATAAGTATTTCACAAAACGTTCTTTTAAGCGAATTTCTAGGTGAACATAACTATTTTCAGCACACAATTTTTTACTTTAAATTCCGATGTTTAGACATTTAAGTTTTCGATCCGGACACATTGCCAACATTCCAATACAGATAATGCCAACCATTTGTACTAATGTCATCTGAAGGAAGGAGTAAACTTAATTATGCATACGAGGCACATTAGTTATAAAAGAAGGCATTGCGCGGAGAAATTACACTCGCCTATGAAGCACTTCAAGTCAAAGCAAATGAAGTGGCAAATTGACTACAGTTATACAGAAGCAATTTCACCACTGTGCGTATGCTCCTCACAACCTCCTGCAATTCTTCCACTTTCCCCTATTCAGCAACTACATGCTCACCCATACAAACATGGGCTCCAGTGGAGCAGCCACTGGGTCATCCTCACCCACACAAACATGGATTCCAGAGGGGCAAGCACTGAGTCTGAGGACATCAAATCCAAATGCAAAGTGCCAAAGATTATTTCATTAAGGTGTAGTACTTTCATCTGCTTCTTCAATTAGAAAGTGATGGTTTCGTGTCCAGATCGTCCATTTCAATCATTTGGCTAATCTAAATCACGAGCAAGGCTAGTTTAATATAAAATACAATTTAACTCAAAAATGCAAAGGTAAAATTACTTACTCGTTCATAGGTGAACCGATCATTGGAAGGCATGTTCCAATTTTTTCTGCGAGGTTCTTGATGCTACAAAAAAAATGTGTGTGCAAACAATTCAAAGCAACAGAAAAGGAATTTTGCTAATGGAATAATAATAACAATAATAAAAACATCAAAGCAACTAACAATATGGTTTACAATTTACACTGACGTGAGGTCACGCCACAGTGCAAAACTTCGATGAACATATTGCAATATTTAGTAAAGGAAAATTTAACTGAAAACTAAATATAATTCCACTTCATGATAAAAACTAATCAGAGAACTCTGTCAGCAAGCATATAAGAAGCTAAATATCGCTAAGAGCAAGAATGTCACCACTAAACTGAAAAATGCAAAGAAAGTGATGGGCCCACACAAGCAATTCAATCAATCAATCAATATATTTCAATCAAACAATTGTCATTTGACAGATAAGCATCATCTTCAGAATCACTTGAAGAAACATGTCCCATGCCCTTGAAATTACTGATCAAGTCTGTACTCCACAATAAACAGTAAAGCAAAATGAAACAGAAGTTGAGTAACAATTAATTAATTCATCCAGAGAATTTATATACAGCCCCTACAGGACATCAGGTTAGAAGCACCCATGCAAACAAGTGCTGTTCTCAAGCCTCAATAACAGTACAGTATTCATGCATCATGATGCATCATGGAAGGCCATTCTACACAGATGGCCACCCCTGAAAAGGCACAACACTCCTATTTTTTCAATAAATATACATATAATGTCGACAATGCATATTATATAAGTTAACCAACTGTACAAAGTATAGCTCACTGTAGAAGTACGTGGCTCGGCTTTCCATTCTTGTTTGTCATGGGTAACCTTTGCCCTGTGCTCAGCAATAAATGCCTCAAGATCATCAATCATCTCTGTTTCAACAAAATATTAACCACAACCTACAATCAGCTAATAAGTAAAATTTCATTTGACAAATCAAATGTTGCATATGTACAGTATCTTAAAGTCCCGACCCAAAACGTAGACAACGCTTTTGATGATTTTTAATCCGATGCACAGGAAATGACTATAATATAACTGAGCAATTTAATATATGCGTGTAACTGTTAAAACTAACTTGCTGCTCAAGCGCGAAAGTAATAAATCTGACCCATAAAGTTGCTTAATAATCGCAATTGTAGTCTCCAAACTTCAACGGCGCCACTCGAAAGCATAGTGCAAGGCATGGGCTTATTTACAGCAACAATTACTCATTTACAGTTCGCATAAGGGCGTGACATCTATTCACATGGGTAACGGTGGTGAAGAATGAGCCCGATAAATTGTTTGAAAAGTGAACTGGGTTGAGGCCATATAGTGCACTAGAAAAGAACGGTTTCATTTGTTTAAGAAGTTTTACATACTCATTATCTACGATGATATGTCATATAGTACTCACGCTAACTACATGTTTGCGATAATTGTGAATAATTACTGTAATATTCAGTTAGTTTCTCCAAGGAATGCAGACGGATAATGTAAAACAGATTTTACAAAAGCCTTAAATATGCCCAAACTTTAAAACACTTCCACGACGAGACAAACCTGCTCCAAACTTCTTTGCCAAGGCAACTGCGTACACAATCCACAACCTCCGAAGTCTTGAAGTTTTGAAATCACATAGATCGTATAAATGGGCTTATTTACAGCAACAATTACTCATTTACAGTTCGCATAAGGGCGTGACATCTATTCACATGGGTAACGGTGGTGAAGAATGAGCCCGATAAATTGTTTGAAAAGTGAACTGGGTCGAGGCCATATAGTGCACTAGAAAAGAACGGTTTCATTTGTTTAAGAAGTTTTACATACTCATTATCTACGATGTGTCATATAGTACTCACGCTAACTACATGTTTGCGATAATTGTGAATATTTACTGTAATATTCAGTTAGTTTCTCCAAGGAATGCAGACGGATAATGTAAAACAGATCTTACAAAAGCCTTAAACATGCCCAAACTTTAAAACACCTCCTCGACGAGACAAACCTGCTCCAAACTTCTTTGCCAAGGCAACTGCGTACACAATCTACAACCTCCGAAGTCTTGAAGTTTTGAAATCACATAGATCGTATAAATCCTGTATTTAACGTCTCTGTACTTTTTTACACAGCATACAAATAAGAAAAGGTGCTACAAAGATGCTAACTAAAGGATTTATAAAAAATAAGTAATTTCGTTAACATGAAAATAAATAAGTCTTGTGTTATCGTTCGTCGTTAGAGCATGCGCACAACGTACCTATACAGCGCAAGCACAACTCATGCAGCGCAAGACTTTCTTAAGGGAGGACGCCGAATGTCAAGTTGTCAACTCATGTCTCATAATTCATTTTATTTTGTTTACGTATGAAGGTGAAAACGCATTTCGTCGACCTCAATTACAGTAATGATTATAATCCCCATTCGTTGTAACTTAGGATAAAGCTATAAGATCAGCCAAATTGACGTATAGGCCCATACTGTTGTTATATTGATGTAGTCACGGAAAGGTTCTTTGTGAATTGTTGTGTAATTGGTTGATATTGGGCGACCACTATAATAAGCGAAACGTCCCGTTCCTTTGGGTTCTCATTGTTCAATGTATGTTTAGTTATTTAGTTACTTTCTCTCTATCGCCGAGGCAGGGTGGAAAAGGCGGCTGCTCTCGCTACACGTATTAACAATTATATCACCAAAACCAACTCTGCCTCATTCGAAGGACTGGCCCTTGGCTCCCGGTCACTGTGGTCTGAGGTTCGCCGAATACGTGGCGACTCCAGTGCCCCGATTCTTTCACTCCGCCTCAATGGCATGCCAGTTGCATCACCTCTGTGCCTAAAGTTCCTCGTCCCGCCACTGAGGGTGATTTCCGGCCGATCTCTATCACTGCTAAAATTTGCCTAATGCTCGAAAGCTGGTTGTTAGACGCTATTTTTACCCCATCTTCACTGATTCTCTGATTAACTCGGACTTCACAGACCAATATGCGTTTCGTCCTTATGGTTCAACTACTGCCGCTCTGGTCTCCCTTCTCCATCAAATCCAAGATATGCTTACTACTGAACCGTATATGTCCGACTCATCTCACTCGACTTCTCCCGTGCATTTGATACGGTGCGCCATGAATACCTTTTTGAACAGCTTGCCTCGTTCTCAATACCTGATTTCATCTATAACTGGATACTCTCGATCACTACTATCTAATCGTTCTCATAGCACAAAGTTCATGGGTGTCGTCTCTCTCCTCTGTTTGATTAATACAGGGATCATCCAGGGTTCTGGTCTCGGCCCACCCAACTTTGTTGTTGCCGTCTCTGGCCTCAAACTTCTCAACAGCGCCAATAAGCTGCTGAAGAATGCGGATGATTGCAATGTCCTGACCTCTGCCTCAGCTATTGCATCTACCGACTCTGAGCTAGTCCACTTGCAGGTATGGGCCTCCAGGTGTAATCTCAAACTTAACACATCCAAATCTAAAGAGATGATTCTAAGTAGACCTAGAGCCTGAGGCGATGCCTTCCCACCTCCGATGCTTGGAATCGATAGGGTGGAGAAGATGAATATTTTGGGGGTTGTACTCACATCTAGGCTTCGCTCTGATGCACATATCGACCGAATCTGTACTAGGGTTAATCAGTCTTTCTACGCCTTGCGCGTCCTTAGACCCCATGGGCTTCATGGCGTGGTCCTCCACGATGTTGTGCTTGCTACTACTCTAACCCGCCTTCTGTATGCGTCTGCAGCATGGTATGGTTTCACTAATTCGACCCACCGTGCTCGCCTCAATGCTGTCGTTCGGAAGCTGGCGCGACACGGGGTGCTCCCCTCTGAACAATTATCATGTGATGAACTTTGGATCGAGCCGATGTCTCTCTTTTTAATTCTATCCTCTCTAAACTGACCACATTCTAAGAAATCTTCTTCCTCCTATTAGGAGCGTGGAGCACCAGTTGCGACCGCATGCTCACAATAGGTCTGTCCCCTGGGCTGATGATTTCACCCGGTGTGGCTTTATTATCAGATTATTGTATCAGCGCCTTAGCCCCCATTGACTTTCCCTCCTGCCCGGCCCAAATAGTTGCTATCCTGGCATTTTACTAATTTTCATACTCTCGACAGATTATGTATATAGATGTTTTGTTCGTACCTGTTTTATTTGTACTTGTCGTGGGTTTGCAGACATCTGATTACAGAATATACTTACTTACTTACCTACTGTACTGTTATTATAAATTATTATGTTTTATGTATTTCGTTCGTGAACAATAAATAATTAATAAAGTCTTGCCCCGTGCAGAACCTCTTACTATATATATATATATATATATATATATATATATGCTTTGACCCTATTCGAAACAATGCGCGCGTTTTACACCGAGATAATAGAAGATGTACACTTCACTGACCAGTTGGCTGAGACAGTGTTGTTGCGCATCAGTGACCTTCCTCAGTTATTGACCACTGAGGCCACTCCTTCTAGTAAACATCACTACAGGTCACTTCAAGACACCAACAAGCGATAAATGACAAGAAACAAAGTTTCAACGCATCTTAGAGTCCAGCAGGAGCCAATACAAGTGCACAAGTTAGTCTGACATAATTAGGTGGGCATATAAGGCCATACGCAGCTACCGCAACCCGGATGTTGTTCTGCTGCGCGGTTCATTTACACAGTTAATTGCATATAATTTTACTCGATCTGTTTAAATTGCGACCTTCCATCGACTAAAGTTACGGAAGAGGTTAAACGAGAGTGAGTTTGGTTGAGAAACATCTAATGAGCTATTTGTATAATATTAGGCTTATGTCTTAATTTCGAGAGGAAATGTCTGATTCCATTTATTCCGAACGTGACTGCGCCGTCGACCGGCATATCGACAAGGACTGCAGTCTGGAGCTGAGCAGTCGCAATGGCCTAGCCAGCTGTTTCGAACTGAATGGAAACGACGATGACGATGGAAAACCCTTGGACGACAACGTCTTTCGCACCCCTCGACGAACCAGGCGAAGAGGAGCGGCACGAGGAACGGTCGGAGGAGGTCAGCGGAATCGTAAGGCGACCGTTGCCATGGCGACGACCAGACAGGACGCAATTGCCTTCCGACGCCAGGTCTGGAAGTTCCGTCTCGGGTCTCACGGCGACCGATGCACCCTGTCACCGCCAGAGATGACAGCGCGCGATATCCGCAAGATCCGCCTCAAGTGCCTGATCGGAACGGGCGGCTTCGGGTCCGTCTACCTCGGAGTCTTCAAGGACCGAATCGTTGCCGTCAAGAAACTGCACCGCTGCGTCAAGAACGTGGCGGCAAAGATCGAGAGCTTTCGTGCGGAGTGCAACGTGCTTCACCTAAAGCATCCGAACATCGTGCGTGTGCTGGCAGCCAGCCTAGGAGATCCACGCACTCAGGAAGCGGTCCTTGTTATGGAGCACGCCGGCGAACGAAACCTGCAGCATATCGTCGATGACCTGAGGCAGAAGCTGCCTTTCGAAAGAAGGACCAAGTAAGTGGTGTCCGTGCTCAGAGCGCCTCTGAATAGTTACTATGTGAGAGGCGATCAGAGGCGCGTTGACTGAAAACGGGGTCCTATGCGCAAACATTTGTGGGCCCTAATGAATTTGTAGACCGAGCCTGAGACGCTGGCAGCGCTATAATTAACCTATGATCGCTCGTTTGCACAAACTTCAACTCTGTCACGCTGTCAAGGACTGCCACAACCAAAGAGCGTGCATTTGCATTAATCGACCTACTCTATAGGGCCAATATGGGACCAACTTACTCTCTCATGACTCGCTCATTGCTACAAGCTGTGGGGCCTGCCTGCACCCTTTCCCAGCTTAAAGACGGTCTTATAATTACTTTTCAAAGATCGCTCGCACTGCATGCTGTGTATGGATCACCTCTGATTGGTGTAGGCTTGTAGCACAGTAAGTGGCGCTATGCAAATTTTCGAGTACCGAATCCAGTACCGAATATGATTGTAGTTGTACATGCTGCAGCTGTGAATCAACTGTGTAGAGACGTTGTAGAAACGTGCTAGGTAGACCTATATAAATGGAGCATTAATTCTGTGACACACCGTCATATATGCAGGCCTACGTTTCTATCTTATCTATTTAAGTAATAATTTTTATAGCGTCTCTAGTCTCTACAACTATTCAGAGGCGCTCCCGACCCAGGTCCGGTCAAAGAGAAGTCTTGAGAAGTTTATAGAAAGGGATATAGGCCTATATATACAGTAAGGGCGTCAATCCCCTCTGAGTGATGGAGGCAACCTCTGGTCCCATGTGTCAGGAAGGTAAGATCTATAGACTCAAATACCCCCATAGACCCCCATAGACTCAAAGACTATCCTCCTTACTTGAGATTGGAGGCATTTGCCTCAGGACCCCCCTATCTGGACGCCTCTGAGAGACAAGTCTCGCGGGAAAGAACGCAGGTCATATGGGAGGTCATTCCAAACACTGAGTCTGTGACCCACTATTGAGAAAGCTCTATTCCCTCTGGTGGTAGTGCGAGCAGGTTGAACCACAAAGTCGCCTTCTGAGGCCGAACGAAGAGACGAGAGCAGACCGAAATTAAGGTGAAGAGATCCTGAAGCTACACAGGCCCAAGACAGTGCCAGATAGATCCTATAATATTAATGCAAGCTGGACCATGATCCAAAGAATAGATATCCGGCATTTACTCAGAGATGTGACCAAATCTAGGAGCACCGCCAATCATACAAGCAGCGGGCCGTAGAACCCTCTCCAATGGTTGCAATCGGACCTGTTGGAGAGTTTTACATTTGCAGTACGTAGGCGTATTCACGTATAATGGTAGCATTATACAGTACTTGTACAATACATGCATCCAGGCGCACTTACAATAGCGCTTTTAAAACGACATATTATATGAGTGTTTTTCGAATGTGCATGTATATAGGTACGCGTTGGAGATAGCACAAAGCCTGAGCTACATCCACGACAACCACGTCGTTCACTTGGACCTGAAGCCGGCCAACGTCATCATCACATCCCGCGACAATTGCAAGCTCGCCGACTTCGGCTGTTGTCAGGTCCTTGAAGACGAAGAGGACGATGCGCGGGTCAGTCCGCCTCCTCTGTCCTGCCTAGGCACCTTCGCCTACCGCGCACCCGAACTACTGCGCGGCGAACCCCCAACTACAATGGCCGACATCTTCTCGTTCGGCGTCACGCTCTGGCAACTACTGACTCGTGATGTTCCGTACTCCGGCCAGAACCAACACGTCGTCATCTTCGGAGTGGTCGCCTACAATGTCCGACCTTGCATTCCGAAGACCGGACAGCGCGGACGGTGCCTCGGCCCAGAGGAACGGTGCTATGTCGACCTGTTCTGCAAGTGCTGGAACGCAGATGCTACGCAAAGGCCAACTGCAGCAGCTCTTGTGGACATATTTGGAGTTTGGAGGCAACAGCTGTCCACCGCCTGAGAATGGTGGCTCAACTACCCTTACGTCCACTGCATATTCGCTTTCCCATTTCCCAATGCGCCTTCCTTACTCTATATCTTCATTCATCTTTTCCTTTCTATTTATCGCTTTCTCTGTCTATATCTTTTTGTCCTTCTGTTTATTATATCTGAATTCTGTCTGACTCTCTATTTCCTTCTCTCCGTCACTTTCTCTGTGGTTGCCTCCTCACTCCATGTGTGCCTCTGCTGGGAACTGAGAAGATGCGATCTCACTTGGTTTTATTAACTTATTTACTAATATTGTTATTCATGAATAGGCCTATTTCCAACAAATGCATTTAAACAGGCCAATGTCACAATAATAATAATACACTACAGTTGTTCTAATCCTTGCAGTGAGTAACATTGCTAATTTAGTAAGTTTGCAAACAAGATATTCGACATGACAATTAGATTTTTAAAAATCAATGTCCTTCTGCGTGTCTGCAGCCTGCACACATTTTAAAGATCATTACCTATGTATGTATAAAATCTAACAATTTCCCATGAGGCAGACTATGTAATTACAAGCTTCCTAATCAAGCTGCCTATATAGTGGTCCTACTCATTAATGACAAATTTTCGCAGACGCTGTGGTGCCTTTATTCATCACGAACGTAGTTAAGTATAACAATTGATCGGAGTTGGACAGGGCCGTACCGAGCTGCAATTGCGCCCTGTGCCTAGCATCAATCTGGCTCCCCACATTTTGAAAATAGTATATTTTATGGAATAATAAGTTACTCCATCCTGAAATTTGCTCCCTTACCACGTTTGCGCCCTGGGCTACGGCCTCGCTGGACTCCCCTCGGTACGACCCTGGAGCTGGAAACCAACCACCGCTTCACAGATTCGTTCCTTCAGTTCTTAAATGCGCATACTTTGTAGTGTAGGCCAGAGCATTGCATGATTGTAAAGCAACGAATGGAATTTGAATTGTCGCTTCATTCTTGAATGTCAAATAGGAGCCCAGTCTAACTTTGCAAATTTTTTATGTTTTATTGAACGTTCGAGTAAGTTATTTTGATCTGATTTGCTTTTAGTTTGAAATCAGAGTTTTTAAACAATATTTTCGCAATTGAATATTGACTTGCGTCAATACGTGTTCTGTTTGCTAAATCTGCATATAAGCCCACGTAAGTAAGAAGTAAGTAAGTAAGTAGCTATGTACTTTTTTGAACTGCTTGCAAACACACTGCGGGCACATCATCTTTGAACAATCAAAGAATGTACACTCACAAAATGATCCTAACAAGCAATTATATAACAGACATCCTCAGAGTAGTTAAAGTAAAATAATGTACGCACACTCACAAAATAATCATGGTATCGTATCTAGTTATTTACACAGGGCTTCTTACAGTACTAGCTATTCAGAAGCGCTTTCAGTATGATAGTAATCATATTCATAATTATAAATCATACCAATAGTAATCAAACAATTACTTGACATAATATATGTACCATGAGAATCATAGCAAATAGAAAAAAAACAATACTAATTACATACATCTTATTTATGACCTTTGACTAAAATGTAGACCTATCTGTAACGGATTTTATATTGAAAGGAAACGGTTAAACGTCAACATAAACTAGGCCTATATGTATAAGCTAGGCCTATATGCATAAACTACTAGGCCTATATGCATAAACTAGGCCTATATGTA
The DNA here is from genome assembly GCA_959347315.1 of Bimastos eiseni. Lineage (NCBI taxonomy): Eukaryota > Metazoa > Annelida > Clitellata > Crassiclitellata > Lumbricidae > Bimastos > Bimastos eiseni. The sequence continues at coordinate 17,112,612 of OY365819.1, forward strand.
TAAACTATATAGGCCTATATCGATAAACTAGGCATATATATGCATGAACTAGGCCTATATGTATAAACTAGGCCTATATGTATAAACTAGGCCTATATGCATAAACTAGGCCTATATGTATAAACTAGACCTATATGTATAAACTATATAGGCCTATATCAATAAACTAGGCATATATATGTATAAACTAGGCCTATATGCATAAACTAGGCCTATATGTATAAACTAGGCCTATATGCATAAACTAGGCCTATATGTATAAACTAGGCCTATATGTATAAACTATATAGGCCTATATCAATAAACTAGGCATATATATGTATAAACTAGGCCTATATGTATAAACTAGGCCTATATGTATAAACTAGGCCAATATGTATTGTACGGCCTATAAGTTTAACTACTGCTCGCATGCGGAATGATTCGTCTAACAGTCCGAGCATAACTACATCATTTTGTGAGTACTACCACACGCGTGGAGAATGTTGCTCACTTGCGTGAAGTTTTGTCCGATAGATATACGACGTTTGGAGGGTTTTAAGTGGTTCAGAAGACGTGTAGTATAGTCTGCAGACATATTGATAGCGGTCATATATAATGAACGCTGAAGATCATATACTTAATCAGTGCTTGAGAATATACAAACACATGTCCACTAACACACGTACACATACACACACGGACCAAATATTCTAACAGCCTTAAGCATTTCCACATAATATGATCTACATATATATATATATGCATAGGCCTACATACATATAGATATATGTATATAGGCATAATCTGCATAATACACGCAGTGCACCTGAAATAGTAAATTAACACTGAAGTAAAAACTGCATACGGGCATATGCTTGGGATGCTTGCTATATGTGTAGTGTATATAATCGCATGCACCGACTGAAGCCTTTCTAACTAGATTCTATAGATATATATATAAGAGAATTATATATCTGATTCTATACTGGATAATACACACGTATAAAGATAGGCTTTATATAATATATTATATATATATATATATATAAAGAGAGAGATAGCGAGAGGGGAGGTAGGTAGGTATACTTTATATGCTACAGGTGTCCAAACGTAATTAAATCTCTAGTGTTGCTTAGTTGAAAATGTCGTAATTTAAGCCTATATACATGTACCCAGTCACCGCATATACATACAGATTACTTTGTGCATGTGTATACATAGGGCCTATAATATTTACACTATATATATATATATATATATGCCTGCCTATCTGCTCACACGTATAACCTGATGCATGTGACCTGATGCATGGTATCTAGGCCCTATAGGGTCTCATACGGAGCTTGTCGTGAGTCCAGTGTATTTCAGATCAGCACGTTTGTTATTTTGGCATTATGAAGGTGGAACACGGTCAGCCTGTGGGGTACATCGGTCACCATGCGTGTCAAGGATTTCTGCTGCATGTGATGGATACAAGCGCAAGTGTATAGCTTGTATATCTGACGTTCAGCTGGATATTCATGCAGATGAATCTGAATAGAGGATTATTGGCATAGGCCTATGTATGTACGAACGTGCAAGCGAATCTTGAATGTGTATACATGATAAGCGTGCATAGTTTGCCTGTATACGCCTTTACTATAACCACCTATTTTTTATAGCTAATCAATAGCAGTGAAGTCCTCTGGTTATTCTCAAGGGATCATAGCAGAAGATGTCCGATCGCTGCTATGGCAACGGGGAGATGACCATCAGTGAGATCTACCGGAAGTTCGTCCTTTATTTCGGACTGTCTGCACCTCTGAACAGACGCTATTGGCACGCAATCTCTCAGGCTGCACCGAATTCTCACTGCAGGTAATGTGTATAAATAATGCCATTTCATTTATTCTATTATTTACGCCAATTAGGCTATATCCTTACTTACTTAACTACCACTCTGCAGTGCTTGGCAAGTGGCGACATGCTTAATGACCGTGATGTCCAATATAGGACCCACTGGCTAATTTAAAGTGACCCAGCCAGCCGAGCTCACCATATCTGAGCAAGTTGTGTAAAAACGAAATAAAAGACTGTCGTTGACTTTGAGTTTACATGGTTCTGCAGTCTTCGCAAATATGTCATACAAGCAGGGCTTGAAGAGGGACGGTATGAAACGGTATATGCCATAGGCCTATCGGCACCTCTGCTCGCCGACTGTAAGCATACCGGCATTTCTACAGACGATTCCCCAGACCCCCTAATCTGCAGGGAAGAGGAGGGGAATGATTCTTGTATCCATACCGCCACCTCTAGTTTCCCACTCCACGCCCTGCATACAAGTTACTAAATATCCCACTCCCTATAGGCCTATATCATATTATGTGAAAATGCTTAAGGCTGTTAGAATCTGCTATTCTATAGGCCTAGGGAAGCCGTCACTGCTAGGGTATGACCCCCATATTGACTTATGTGCAATAAGGTCAGCCAATATCTCTCTCCGTTTTACCCATGGCCTCTTGGAGAAGTGCCTATACGAATGTAATGTGATGTAACGTAATCAATCATTTATATAGCGCCGTAGCCGCCGCTCGAATCAGCATCGCTCTCAACGGGCGTCTGTGCATGGGCAAGGGAACAGAAAAGTCTTAATGCATCTCCTAAACTTGCAAGGTGAGAGGGTAAGTAATTCCTGGCGCAGGGACTGTGAAACACAGTTCCAAGCTGAAGGGCCAACATAGGCAAAGCTCTTCGACTGGGCCGTATCAGAGCGCATGCGCGGAACAACAAGAAGGCCGCGAGTGGAAAATCGCAAGGAGTGCACCGGATCGCCGCTCTCTCGGGTCTACTGAGCGAGGCCTACTCATTGTCCCATATGCCCGTGCAATTAGTCAATCATTACTAAAGAAAATCGTGCCTTCTCAGCATTTGGCCACACTCACTGGAACAGACTCTTGTTGGCGTTGCGCATGCATGTCTCCCAGGGTGGCAGAGTTCACTCTGAATCTTTTTATACTCGCCTTAAAACTGTAAAGCCGTGCCGGGGTCTGATGAGTAGGCCATAGTAGCCTATAGTTATGAGATACTACGTGTAGACATATAGGCCTACAATTTTTTTTGAATGAACGAATATAATTTAGAATGTATTTGTCAACATTGCAAAAGCCGTTCTTATTGCACTGCTCTACTGTAATTTTTATTTAAAATTATGAATTAAAATAATTATTATAATACAGAAAATGAATATATGGAATATTTAAAGCAGTTAAAGTTTATGTTGGCGGCCTATGTCACCGAACCTCTGGCACTGCGTTTGGTACTGTACGTAGGCCTACTCTAGCCTCCTATGATAACCTGCAAGGCTTAGGCCTACATTACATTTTCTTTGAATTCGTTACATAGGTGTTTATATATATGGCAGAGGTGTAACAAGGTTTTGAAAAGTGGGGGGCATAATTTCTGAAATATTGAGCGAAGCGCAAAAATTTGTTTGGCCCCCACCTTTTGAATTTTGCGCCCCCCCCCCTGAAATTTGGAAAATGGAGGGCACAAATTATTTTAACAAAGGTAATCTTAAAAAGCCATTGGATAAACATAAAAAGAACCGATTTGGGGATACATGGGGGCACTGAGCACTAAAACTGGGGGGGTTGTCCTCCCCAGTTTTGAAACGGGAGGGGGGCGGTGCCCTCTGACCCCGCTTGTTACACCCTGATATATGACATCTTTCTTTGTACTACTTTCCTTTCAAAGTTGTTCACCGCCGACCACATGCTTACAAGCAATGATGCTCATACCAATGACTCATACCTAAGAATCAAGGACCAATAGAGTATCCTTGCCTAAGAAAAGGTATGGAGACTCATACTATGTAATCTTTGCCGACCGGAAGTTTATTGGTATAGCGGGCGTTGGCGACGTTTTAAAGAAATGCTGGAGCATGACAGTGAGACAAAATCGTTGATATGATATCAATCGTTTTCTATTCGCAAAATCAATGGATTAGTCATGTTTTCCGACCGAAGGCCGAGATCGCAACCGATTGCTTATCGACGGTTTGTGAATTATTTCGTAGAATCTTCAGTGATAACTGATCGCCTTGTTGTGATTTGGTAGCTTCTGTAGCAACCAAATCAGAATGTAAACAAATGCGTATTTCTGATTTCCACCTAATCAAAACATAGAAATCATTTTCATGCTGCTAGCTCGAAGCACGCGTGTGCTGTCACAGCAGGCAGACAGCGCGGGATTAGGTTACCTGTTAAATTGGACGAACATCGACATTAACAGAGAGTTGATAAAGCAATAGGTTGTACTCAATTACCGTGACAAAAACATGCCCTGTTGTAAAAAGTGTAGCCCGTTATTCTTAGTTACACAGGTAGTGTGTGGCTTAATGGACAAACACATTAAGTTGAACTCAGCTACCATGACCCGAATTGTAGTATATATCGAATTTCTTGAAATTTGATCTCGCCCTTCTTCCAACATCTTTTGCTCAGAAGTGCACACGCCTTGACGGCGCAATTTCAGTTGTACTGCAGAGCAATTGTGGGCAAAGGACTTGCTCAAGGTCCCTACACAGTGACTGATGCCTCGGACCTGACTGAGCGGTTGAACCCGCTCAGTCAGGTTTCGAGTTTCTGATAATTTCTGTTCTCTCTCACCTCATACCACCAGATCTGCAGTTCTGCAGGCATGACTAAGAGACTAATGTGCACAATAGTCTGTGGTTCTTCTTCTCTTGATAGATTCACTACTTGACATATATTATTGTATTGTATTTAAGCATTTATAGAGCACTTCTGGTACATATCACAGGAATGGTATGGAATACTGTGTATGAGTGGACAAATATATATGCATGGATACATTCATATATTTGGAATATGTCTGCATGTATGTATGTATTATATTGTATATATTTGTTCATGCATGTCTGGATGTATATGTGTATTGTAATTGTGAAGGGAATTATAAAGCACTATTTCAAAGCAAACTCAGTCAAATGTTCTAGAAAGAGTGAGAAATAATGTGATCTTCAAGCATTTGCAGAAAAGAAAGGAGACAGAGAGTAGGGGGACAGTTCAAATCTTGATAGTGACAAGGTCTCCTGGCCTGCAGATCACAGTTGATGGAGGCCAGGGATAGAGGAAAACAAGACACAGAGTTCCATGAAGATTGTATCACAGCCAGTGGGATAGTTCCACACCGGAACCAGGTTTTCCATCTGCTCTGAAATTGGGAGCTAGTGGAACTGTTCCAACATGACTGTGATGATTTAAGACTGATTATGACTGGGTGGCACAAGAGCCACGAGTATGTGTTTTCATTGTATTTATGCGGGTATTGTCCTTATATGGACTGAATACAAGTATCGATGTGGATGTATTATATATATATATAATATATATGTATAATACATCCACATCATAATATATATAATACATATAATATATATATAGATATATAGGCAATTTGTAAAATCCTAACACTAACCCTAACTCTAATCCTAATCGTAAATGGGTGATTTTACATATTGCCTTAAATCTAAGAAATCAGGCATATTAAAAAATCCCTGTTTCACACATTGCCTGTATCATATAAATTTGTGTGTATGTATAAACATGGAATGTATGTATACGTGCATGTATACATGTATATATGACTGTTTACATATTATCTTCTAAGAAACACACAAGTATGGTATGGTCGAGTACAAGCTACCTATGCATTTAGACTTTGCAGGCATTATCTGTGCTCTTGTTATGCTGATTAATGCAGGCATTGTGGCTTATGACGTGAAATCGTTACCATTTGACAGTTCTGAGTTGTTGTGAATAATCTCTCGTGGTTGTCAATATCTTTGTGATATGAAGTTGAATGTTGCTGTCCAAAGGATATGATAATCAGTGATTGATTAGAACTGTGACTCATTGTGGTGACCCTGTGGTATGTCAGCACAGACTTTGGCTTATTGTGTTTGTTGTGGCTAAGTAGAGCCATTGCTTATTCAAAGTCAGTGCCTGTGAATAGGCTTGTTCCCTGCACTTAGCTGTTAAGCAATGCTTTAGAAGTTTATAAATTTAAAGATTACTTTGACGATCATACACTTTCAGATGAATTTGGAAGGTATATGGATCATGTGTCAATGTGCATAATGTTGAGCTGGGGAATGGTCTGATCTGTTTTTATGTTTGCAAATGTAAACATGGTCAGCATATTCTCCCTATGCCCATGTCACCATGATCATATTAATCCACAGGCAGATAATCTATAGTGAGAAATCCTTCTTAATTAGAATGCTGTACCTTTAAATGTATTGTACACCTTTGTGTGAATATGCAGTTGGTTCAATAAAGAATGTACTAACTTTGATTTATTTCCTTATCTTTGCCGGTTCATGTCTGCAGAGGCAGATTGTTTGGTCATGTTAATTGGTCATGTTAATTGGTCATGTCAATTGGTCATGTTAATTGGTCATGTCAATTGGTCATGTTATTTGGTCATGTTAATTGGCCATGTTAATTGGTCATGTTAATTGGTCGTGTTAATTGGTCGTGTTAATTGGTCATGTTAATTGGTCATGTTAATTGGTCATGTTAATTGGTCATGAAGTTCTTGAGGATGACTGAAGGTGATTTGAAATAACATGTTGAAGAAAGTGTTTGTAAGATATGAGATTGTCTGTTTATCTGAAGAGACAGAGTAAAATAAAATGCTGTAATTAGAGTGTGTCTTTTGTTACAGACAGATGAGGCTATTTGTAATGAGTCGCACATGGTATAACACATGGTGCATTGTATTGGTTATAATCCAGCACAATTTGTATTTGCTTTCGATTCAAACTATCAGTTAAACATACACATATCAATTGCTTTGTCTGATGTTTCTGTTATGATGGTCACCGTGGGACCTGTTATTGGGTCGATCGTTGACATTCGTATGTCTATTGTCAACGGTACTTGAACACGTTTGAAGCATTTTGAGCGTGCTCCTTTACACTAAATACTTGTGCGTTATATTATGCCCCTTTTGGCCGAAGTTACTTGACTTTTGAACCTTAATAAACAGAGGCCCATTCGTCCACGCACTCGAGTTGCCTATCGTGATCTAAGGAACGAGACGTGGTCGAACAGGAGTGTGGTTGCCGGCATATCGGGCTTTTTGGTGGAGGCAATGACTTCGGCTTGGTACTGTTCACAGTATGTTCATGTTAACAGTGGACGTAGAAAAGTACGAAGCGGTTCGGCGGTGCGGCCTTTTGGATTAGTGCGTTCAGTCTCTGATATTGGGTCGGTCTGTGTCGTAGGAGTGCTCGATGACGAGGTCGCGAACTCTGACCGTGTTGTTAGATCCAGAGCTACTGATCTGCGACGGTAGGAGCTTTCGAGAAATTGAATTGGGAGTTTAAACATTGCATTGGGTTGAACCAAGGAGGACTTAATTGCTTGAGGCAGTTTGATTAACTGAAGATGCTGGAAGATGCTGAAGATGCTAGTGTTGGATAAGGTAGCTTACCACAAAGTAGTGCAAGTTTAGTGTTTGTTGTAATGTATATGAATTTCTGAGAGTTACCATATGGGTAAGTTTTAAGACAACTCTTTGCTGTAGGAATGATTAATTCAGCGCCCTTGTAGCGGCATGGCTGCGTTACAGTTGCTCTAGAAATCGTCCGTTTAATAATAATAATAATTCTAACAGAGTGGTTTTGCAGTCTGGTATATAGTGGTTTGGCAAGGTGCTGGACTAACATCTATGTACAATTGATGTATTGGCAATAGAAAAGAGTGTTTTTGTCTCAAACAGAACTTGTTCATTCTTGGACTCTCCTAAGATGTGCAGTATAAATGTTCTCTTGTAGCTGGATCTTTCAGGAGGTGGCAAAAATTGTGTGTTTCGGAAACGCAATAGAGTTTACGGTTCAAAAGAGTTGTTTTACTGTACATTTTACTTTAGCCAGTAAACTCTCTTGTTTGTGTCTGCATGCGTGCGTATGTGTGTGTGTGAGTACATGTGTATGTATGTGTATATGTATTTTCTCTGTCCCTGAACATGCAAAGACAATGCCGAATGTTTTTTCATCCATTTGTGTCAGATCCACACTATGCATCACTTGCTGCCTGTTCTATGGTAATACCATTTATGGGGCCAATTTCTTTATCAGAATCATCAACTTCAGTCTATTATAACCGCTGCAGTTTTGCTTATTTGTGGAATTGTTATTCCAATGCTGATGTTGCATTGGTTATGTATGTGAAGATGCTCTGAGTTTAAGATCCTTATGCTCTTGAGTATCCAACTATCCATGCTCCATTCTACCTTAGAGACTTATGTGCCTCAAGCGTTGCATTTTCTAGAGCATTTAAGACTTTTTACATCTGATTGGATGGCTATGCAGCAGCCTTCAGAAGGCTTGCGAGGGCGCTTAAGTGATGTATGAGACGATTGTTGTTATATGTGTTATAGAACTTCGCTTTTGCCAATAGAATCCAGTGGCTTGCTCAACGACTTATCCGGGGCATACCACAATGAATACAGTAAGGAAGTGGACGAGTATCAAATGCAGAAGGGCCGAGCGAGGCAGAACATTCAGAGACATCGGGCGAATAATCGACGATCCTCCAGCTTTGACTTAGTGACACCTAACTTGTCCATTTGTAGCAAAGGTAAGCGAGGTACGTACACGTACCTATCCTAAGAACTCAGATTAAGTAAGATATTTGCTTTTAGAGCGCAACTGTTTAGTACTGCTACCTCTGTCAGATATAGAATGACTGCACTGTGAGAAAGAAATCAGGCAACAAAGAAGTGGATTGATCAGAATTCATCAACTATATGCAAGGGCCAGGATAACTAAGTTGCCTACACAGGAAAAGAAGGTCCCTATGTAGCGTCATGTCACTGGTTTTGGGGCGATAATCGAGAGCAAGATATTTTCAAATCTTGTTGACATAAAAAACTGATTCATTAACTTTTAGTTATACTAAAATTGATGGATAATTGACAAAGTGAGTTGAAGGATAATTATGTGAGCAAAATTTTTAAAAAGTCTTTGGAGGTTTAAAACATCATATTTTTAATTAGAAGCAAAATTTAGATTGGGGCAACATCCAAGTTTAAGAGTAAAACGTGTACACAGATATTTGACGAGTAGCCATTCCTCTAATATAGATTGCCTGCCAACACATTTTTACCAATGGTTTGAGCTCAAGTGACTACAATTCTACTCATCCCTCGTCTCATTCATCATTTTAATGCCAGTGCAATGGAAGCAGATGATACTTTTTTAGATTTAATTCTTACTTTGCTTGACTTTAGAATATGCAGAGAAGAAGGTTCACCCAGGACATCGTCCTGTGAGGCTACTGCGACCTAGTGACGTCAGACTGAATCATATTTTACCTGAAGATTTGAATTCAACAATTTTAACGGGGCATCAGATTGTCAATCCAGCGAAGGAAGCGAATCTTCGTGGATTTGGTGAGATTTATTTATAGCCTCTGACTGGAAAATATTGCACTGGTCTGTACATAATATTTTTGAATTATTATTTTTTTATACGTTTATAAGTTGTTTGATTGATTTATGATTTACTAGTATACCTGTGGAGTTGGTTAAGAGGCATTCAAGTGTCATGATTACGTCTGACCTCCTCACGGTGTAATAAATAATTAAAATAGTTGATTGAAAATCGATATTATAGTGTGAGCTTGAGTTGCAAACAGACAGACAGCAACTCAGACAGACAGAGATGGTGAGAGACAGAGGGAGAAGAGAGAAATAAGATCAATGTGCAGGCCCACCGACAAATTCTGGGCACCAGGGCAGAGATATTTTGGGCCACAAGGAAGAGAAATTCTGGGCCCCTAGGCAGAGAAATTCCGGACTTTTAGGCAGAAAAACTTTGGGCCCCAAGGCAGATACTAATTCTAGGCTCCAGGGCAGAGAAATTCCGGGCCCGTAGGAAAGGAAATTCTGAGCTTCTAGGCAGAGACATTATGGGCTCCAAGCCAGAAAAATTTTGGGCCCCAAGGCAGATAAAACTTCCAGGCCCCAAGGCATAGATATTTCTGGCCCTAGGCAGAGCAGTGAAGGACCTTCTACATGGAAGTGGAAATGTTCTATAGCAGAAAATGGTAAGTACGGTAATAACTGATTTTTAGTTGCTTACCTAGTACTTGGTCCATCCGGTGCAGGTCTGCAAATTGAGCATTGCATTCTTTTCACTCGTCTTTGTCCAGAGCCAGCTTTGTCCCACGACATCTCCATACACTCCAGATCATATCTTTGTGCTGATGATTAAAAGTGTTGCGTTGCAAGCGTTTGTTTTACCCTCTGGTGGGTTGCAGGCTCACCACAGAACCCTGCTTCTTTTTCCTGGCTTGGGACTGGCCCAAACCTCTGGAGAGACCTGAAGCAGAGTTAATTTTAGTTAAGTGTCAGTGATATTATATTTATAAAAGCGTAAATAAAAATTTTTTTTTAACTGATTATAATATTTTTCATAAGTTGATCATGGGCCCAGTTCATGCTCCTAGAAATTGCCAGGTTCACAGGCATTTACTCCACCCAATCTCTGGGGGCCTGCCAATGTGGATAGCAGGATGGTACAAAGTGATAGACATATTTAAGGCAAATCATAATGTTAAAATGCTGAGCATATTTATGAATGAATGGACATTGATTAATTCATTCGTTCATTTGTTCATTCTCTCTGACGGTATATGCGCTGCCTCATAAACCGGAGTAAGGTGGTTTCCCCATTCCATTCCATTCCTCATTGACTATAATGGATGAGCAACTTGTCCAGGGTCACTACTAAGGCTGTCAATGGGTACCCAGGTATCCGACCGAAGCTGACTACCCGGGTAATGAAATCGGTTTTCGGGTACCCAAAATTCCATAAAAATGCACGATTTTACCTGAACATATGCCAGAAATATTCCCTTGGTCTTATTGGCTGACTGCCCGGGCAATGAAATCGATTCTCGGGTGCCCAACATTTCGCAAAAGTGCGCAAGTACCCGACTGCGCAGGTCTACGGGCACCCGGGTCGTCATTTCAACATTTTTTGACAGCCTTAGTCACTATGCAGTGGCTTGATGTAGATTCGAACCTGTGACCCTTCGAAATACATTGCACAGAACATACCGCTACACTACTGCACCCCACTGTATAAATATTCTTGTTCCAATGTGCACTTCTAGCCAAAGAGTCACCTGGTGCTCTGGAAAAGAATCAGCGAACGCTGAGCCTGGCCTCAACCAGCAGCCTCGAACAGCAGTATCTGCAGCATCAGTGCCAACAGCTGCACCTCCTGCAGCGCCAGCAACAGCAATCTCAGCGCCATCTGGCAGTCGATAATGTAGAAGAGTCTAGCTCAAACAGTTCTAGCAAATTCCAAATGCCAATCCACTCGAAAAAGTTCATGTCACGCACGAGTTTGCCCAACATGTCAAACAGTATGCCGAGTCTAAAATCAACACAGAAACAACCGGGTGAGCTTGTTATAAATGCTAGTGTTTTTAGTTGTACATTCGTGTATTAATATTGCAGCTTGCAAAAGTTTACTGAAGAATTTAGAATGATTTAACTGTGGTAAGTAAGTAACTGAATAGTGACGTCAGCTTTACCAGACTTTATGGCTCATTAATCCTTACCTACAAAAATCACATACATTACAATATGGACAATTCTCAATTTTTGGTGTCGCAAGGAAAAGTTGTGGTGTATTTTTACAAGTTTTTGGAAATTGTGGCTATCACACGACATCTCAACATAACCATATTGTACTGCCCTCGGTGTACTTTAAAGCAAATTGAGTTATACTTTCAACAAACGATACTTTAAAAGACTGTATATTAAATTGATATTGCCATTCTTATAAAGTTCACAAGTGCATTATTACATGCACAGATGCAATAATGTTGCCAAACAATTGTGCACAAAGGTCTCTACACAGTAACTGCCTCGGACGAGGATTGAACCCATACTGTCCGCGTTACAGGCCGATCGCTCAAACCAATTGGCCACTGTGCCACACGGCTAACTGTGTGACAACTGACCTTTTTACGTAAAATGCGCCGAGTACTCAAGTTGAAACTCTCTTGCAAGTTTGAATATGACATGTTAAATAGGAGACTAAATATTCTGTCCAGCAAATAAGGTTATCTTTTTCTTTTCAGTTGAGCCACATTATGCAGATCCCATGATCAGCTGCCCTCTTAGTTTCCACCAGCGAGTTACCGAACTAATTCTCCTTGAATCGGACACAATTCGCAGTGAGAAGTCGAAAAGGACCAAAAAGAAACAACGAGACAACAGCTAATTAGACCGTAAATTAATTCTCTGTTAAAATTGGTTGGAAGGTTACGATTCAATTGTCCGATATGGCACTCGATCTTTTTATCGGCTCTCGTGATTTTACCGTAATCTTGGTTCATTTCTGACGCACTGTTCGGCCAAACAAGTGTTCCACGTGTGAATTTTGCGGTTTAGGCCTGGATTTGGATCCTAGCTGTTCTGCTTGCCAATCTCATGCTATGAGCTTTGTCATTGCAGTTGCTCATGAACTGTACTTGAGAGACAGTTGTATATAGGAACTGTACATTGTAATGCCCGCAGTGTTCCTGACTTATCATGAACAGGTTGAAAATATCATTTTACATAATTACACTTACAGTTTGTAAGTCAAATCCTTATTAGCCAATTGAAACAGCTCTTGCAGATCCTCGATACATTAAGCCAGGTATATATTTTGTCGTTTTGATACATTCAATATATTTGTAGCCAAATAAAAATACAGAACTCTGTACTTCAGAAAGTTGGTTCAGATGCAGTTGTATATAATTAAACTTTCGTTTCATTGTCTACTTTGACAGCACTGAATTCATTACATATGATCATATCACTCTTGAAGTGTTTAGCAGTATGCACACCCATTATCCTGTTGTGATCTCAATGGTTCTATTGCTGCGTTCAAAAATACCATTTTTTTGTCCAGTGCTGAACTGAGTTTTATTGCTGTCCGGATTTCTTACAGCCTATGTTCTGGCTGTTCAGTGTAAATATTGTTTACACATGAATGCATATGCTTAAGTATTAACTATGTACTTGTATATGTGGTGACTGAAGATTCTGTCAAATTACATCGTTAAATCACTCTGTACAGTTACTAGTGTAAAGTAACACTGAATACAGTATTACTTACAATTAGGCAGTTGTTCTACCTGTGTGAAACTGAGTTTTCAATGTTCTTAGTGTATATAAGTTTTAACTTTCTCAACATTTCAACAGCCAAAGTCTACAAGGGAATGGGAAGTCAATGCAGCTCATTCTTAAAGGAGCGAATGTCACTGGAATGACAGCAGAATATGGTGTTAAAGTATAACTAAATACCACTCGACTGATAATAAGTCTTTATTACAGAGAACAATAGCATTATTGCACAGCAAATACCAGAAACAAGAAGAGTGAAAATCTTAAAAGCTCAAATGCTACCATAGAAGAAGAACACGTTAAACAGATGCCTACGTACAACCTTATCCACAAATTTAAAAGATTCAATTGCAAAACTGGTGCAACAGATACGACAGATATTCTTTAACAGAAACACTACCATGTAGTTGGGTAATTGTAATTGTACTTACAAAAAATTTGTATAGGGCCGTTAGTAGTAAGCTATTTCTAAGATGCTAGGTGATGGCAACAAGAAGAGTATTAGCATTGACAGCTGGCCACATTAGTTGTTGCTGGTAGAAACATTTTGCCAGCTAGAGGGTTAATGTAGACCCAGTGAACATGTCTGTTAGGTGGTTAGAAAGGATGCTAGAGAATTAAAATTCTTTGTAAATGAACTATACTTAACTTTTCCTCGTAAATGAGCTATACTCAACTTTAAAAAGCTGCAATCTGTATTAGTTTAATATGATCAAAGGTTTTAAAGAAGAAAATGCATTGAGTTTGGCTCCACTGAGCAATTCAAGCAACAACTGCAATAGCAGAAGTCTTTCTAAATCCAACGACTAACTGCAAAAATAAAATTGTACATAGGGTTATTAAAATATGCAAGCTATTATCTTAAATAGCTTTCAAGAAATTAAAATAATTGTTTAGAATCTGTTTAAATTGTTCAGTTCATGATTTCTAGATAAGCTATCAATACAAAAGTACACTTGAATCATGGTTGGAGATGATCAACCAAGCAACCAATAAACTGGGCTCAATCATCAAATTCCCTTCAATACTGGATCTGCAAGATTCTCATTATATATTTATATACAAAACTTAAGTGTGTATAATGATTTATACATGGCACATTGGAGGATTGTCTCCATATGGAATCATGGGTAATGGGGATTCCACTTCTAATTTGATGCCTTCACAATTCATACCATAAGGTATGAAGGTTAGTTGCAATTTCGAAAACAAAAGTTCAGCAGTTATATCCTTATTGCACAAAACAGTAGGAAAAGAAATGCCAGCAAATCTGCAGTTCACAACTACAATTTAATCCATACATGTACCATATATATATATATATATATATATATATATATATATATATATATATATAATTGTATATATTAAATAAAAAAACAATACAACATATATGTTTGTATGTATGTATACATCAACATCCATGCTATCTGTCAGCTGTCGACGGGAATCCGTTGGTTGGTTCCACGCTTGTGTGTGGGCCCACCACTGATGACTCCTCAGCTTAATTTTGCTAATAAATGCATTTTTACTTGTCAACTCTGACATTTAACATCATTACAGCCAGTGCACAGAGCACTCTCTGAGTAGATATCTTGTGTTTTGATTACATTATGTGGTGCAAAAAAAGACTTACTATGTGGAGAGTACTTAAAAAACTAGGATATTTAACTATGGTCACCTGGTTAAGCAGCAGTTTCAACTAGAATAAAATATACAAGTGACATAACAGTCAACCAAGTCAACCAAAACTCAGCTAAACAGTACAGTGAAAACTATTCCTTGTATTCCCTGATCAAATCATGGTCTTGTGTTCATACCCTGCAGACTCTTAAATCAAAGTCATTGGGAGCCACGTCTTGCGTTCATACCCTGCAGACTCTTAAATCAAAGTCATTGGGAGCCACAACTTACCATACAGCATGTAAACCAGGTTACGTGTGACAAATTTTTTTGTAACATCAGTATTTAGCATTACACTGCACTTTTTCCATGGCAGATTAACCAGCATTGCATGCCAGGTTAATAGCTATTAGAACGTAATAACACTCGCGTTAAGCAGAATGATGTGTCGACCAGGAGCACACAAACGTGTCCACACTTTATGTCCATTTATGCATTTCAATTTGAAAAAGATATTTCAAAAACTTAATTGAAATAATGAAACTAGACTGATGAAAACTGCATCAGAAATACTAGCAAAGCCCAAGCAACAATTTTTAATTACCAGCTTGTTAAGCTTTTAACATGTATTAATTTAGTATTTATTAATTAAATTTTCAGTGTGTTCAAGGTCACACGTCCAGTCACACATCTGTATGATAGTCATAGTTTGCACGGTATCTTTGAGAGTTTCTTATTTGGTACTATATAAATGTCAAGGAATAGACATAAACAAATATCATTTTTAACTCACAAAATTTACAGTAAGCAATTTTTAGACAGAAAGTCACTAATAAATAATCAAATCTTGTCTAATTTGCTTTTCACAAAATTATTTTGAAGTTATATGCATCATGTGTTGACAAATTTCAAACCAGTGAGGCGAGAAAAGCCTATTCCAAGATCTAGACAGATTTTAAATGATAAACAAGATTCATTTGAAGGCTGTATAATAACGCTATCATGGGAAATGATTGCGAACGAACAATTTATAAATATGCAACAGAAAATCACATAAGCAGGGTCAAAAATTCTACTGTGAAAAAGCAAGGCGTTTAAATAGCATGAACATAGTGGTATCAGAGCATGAACACAATGGTATCACCACATGAACACAATGGTATCACCACATGAACATAATGATATCACCACATACACAATGGTATCACCACATGAACACAATAATGGTATCTCCACATAAACACAATGGTATCTCCACATGAACACAAAGGTATCACCACATGAACACAATGATATCACCACATGAACACAGTATGGTATCACACACAAAATCAGCAAGGACGTCACAAGAAAGTTAAACTATAAAGTTGAGGTTGTAATGATTCAAAGGAATTTTTTAGTGCCACAATTAAATAACAAAACTAGAGTTGAATTTCATAGTGTAACTTTGGAGGTTAAACTAAAAATCGAGAACTGATAACATTTGCCAACTATTTCTCCAATTATGTTGCCAAACTTTCCTGATCCTATATAAAAAAACGAGCCACCCTTACTTAAATCGAGACCATCAAACGATGTCTTGAACATTATGACAAGAATCCGACAGAAGTCACATGCTTACATCAGTCTGTAAAAGCCAAAATTTTAATATCCAGGACCACATGTGACCAGCAGCAGACACAATCAGAAGATAATTTCAGTTCCTCCCAGCAGTCATTTAATTCGGTTCAACGTGTTCCAAGTAGCACACTGTAACACAGGTAAAAGAATGCATAAACCCTTATTCTATATAATTCCTAGCATTACAAAGGCAGACAACTCACGGTTATCATTTCAGTCAATGTTATAGTAGAGCATCAATTTCTTCTATCGTTCAGTGGAGATGGTCAAGTTGATTTACTTTGCACCCAATGTTAGGATTACCATAATGAGTTTACAGAATATATCCAAAAATGCCACTTAGAAACACTACATAAACTTGGAATGCAGCAGGATTTAAGTGTTGCCACTTACAGGAATTCTTGGTGCTAAACAAAGTGTAGTTTGGTTTGGCACCAGACTACATAATGGAGCTCTTGACACCAGTCTCAAGCTGTCCTTGTCATCACCAGCTGCGTTCGGTTTCCTGCAGCCAGTTCATGGTCCTGCGCTTCGGGGCAAGCCTTTTCTTTCCATGTGGGTCCATCTCTAAGGAACAATCTGCCACCGAACATTATGATGATCACTCGCATCTTGAACAGGTCAGGAAACATTTCATGCTTAGCCAAATACATTTAGTTGGTGAATCTTAAGTAGCTGTGCCAGAACACCCTATTGCGTGTTATTTAGAGGGTGCTATGTAAGTGATCTGATTCATACATAGCGGAATGCAAGAGTTGCAAGAAACACTAGCACAAGCCATAATAAAAGCATCCATCACCTGCATGTCTTTCTCATACCAACATCCGCATGACATTGTTTCCATCGCAAAGTAACCCATTCCACAGCACAGTTTATTCACGTGAACCAATTAAAGTTAAGAATTACCATAACAGTTAAATTCATTATTTCACCTAAAACTTGCAAGTGACTGGGTTTAAATACTAATCAGCAGAACAGATTTCAAAATGCAACAATAGGAAAATCTTTGAAAAGCAGTACAATAATAGTACCAATAATAATTACAAGAACATATAAGAATATTAATAAACAGCAAATTAAGGACAATAATATTTCGTGTGAAACACGATACTCTTAACGAACACAGCAGGTATTGAACACATAAACCAGCACCAATCTACGAATAAAATTCTAAATGTTTATGCAGTGTGCAACTTATATGTCATGTATGAAATGAAAGAAAACAATTATTCGATTCATCGCTTATCGCTTGATAACCAAACCCAAAACAGAAAAAACTACAACCATAAAACTGTGCGGATAGTAACAAGTCTGTTTACGGCATCTTTAAGTAAATAAATGAATTCCATGAACACATTGGAAATGTCTCCTAGGAACAAAAGGGACTTGAGGAAGAAATTGTACACCTTAGCGACACCATCAGTTACATAACCACTTATACAACGGTCAGAGTAACACCATCAGCAGCATATTATTTCTAAGACTGATAAACAATTGGTGCTTACAAGCAACAGCATTATGCAATCTGTGTGCAGGCTTTGTGAAGCAAGTTAAAACATCTCTAAGTTATTTACAAGGGTGCATGATCCCAGCTGCACCTGTCTCTAATGAACAGCTCTCAGATCTCTTATTGGTGAAATTAAAAGCCTGTCAAATAATGAATAATGTTGAATAATCAACCACCAAATTTGGCAAATAACAAGTGTAATATTTAATCACAATAGTTAAGTTGAAACTTGAACTTTAAATAAGAATTACTAATATTAAGACTGATCTTGGAGAAGATCCCATTAGTATAAGTGAACGCCATTACAGAGAAGCGAGGAGACTAAACAGTACTGCAAAAAGTGCGACTTAATTTTATGCGATACTTTTCATGTTAACCAACTGCAATGAAGACACAGAAATCAAACCTCGGATTAGCAGTTCATGGGAATAACAACAAATGCACAGAAATTCCAAGGGATGAATACGCACAGAAAAACTATAAACAAGTAAAAAGACGAGAAAATGAACACAAGTTTACGTCAACAAGTGACCAACTTCCTGGAAGCACTATTGCACACTCCGCATCAAAGCAGATGCCGCCAACATCAGTCAACAGACATATATATAATATATTTGGCACTGTTATTAACATGATTATTTCACATGATCAATTTCTACATCAAATAACCAGTTTACAAGATGCCTACCTACTGATCATCAAGATGTTAAGTAATACATATAACTTTAAACTATTCTAAGTTTTACATTCACACTTGATAAATATTTTAGATGGTCAGAGGAACACATGTGAAGCAAAATATATTACGAAATGATTACATGTTTGGATAATGCAGGAAGCAAGCTGATGCTGTTAGTAAAGAAATGAACACTGCAACAAATGCGCATCATTAATGACAGAACATGAAAATCCAAGTGTAAATAAACAGTCACCAATAAGCTGCAGAAATTAAAATAAGCCAAAGTTTAAATGTTTCTAAAACAATTCTAGCTCTATTTCAGAAAAGATACTATACCACAAATATCTTGTATCTATGAGAAAATCGTCAACAAATACACACAATATGTGAACACTGAGAACAGCACAAAGAAATTCCTATTTCCACAACAAGTTCCTGCCAAACAAGAAAATCAACTTTTATCAAATTGTTCAAAACCGCTTCAAAAAGTTTGAAAAAAATTAATAACAACTAAACTTGCCATATACAACAAAATACATCCTTCAAGGCCAACAACGTCAGTCTTAACCAAAACCGTTAATAGAATTCTGTGAGATAAGAACTTCTTTTAGTTAAGAGGTAGAGAGACATAAAAAAATGCAGCTACCACAAAACTGCGATTTTCCAAAAAATTCCTAGGTACCTGTATTGAACTAAACAAATATCAGGAATGGCCTTGAAAAGAAGACAACAGCTTCTCAAACACCACTTTACAAAACTATCCATAATATGAAATCTGTGGAAGACGAACACTCTGGTTGTAAAGAGAATATCCAAATTTCTCTTTCTAAATACTGTTTGTTGTTAGGCAGCAGCTGTAACGTCGAGCAGATAACACTTCAAATCATTCTACAAAAACATCATTTGTGATTATCGTCAACCATAAAAATACATAGGTAAATTCTGCTCCATAGCAGCAGAGTTCCCCAAATATGGCTTAACTTTTAAGATTCTGGGAAACAGGAAAATGGAACAGAGTTCATAAAGCTGTGCTTAGATAAGAGAACCACAGGTGCAGAGTTTCAGAAACTCAAAGCAGCAGTCCAACCAAATTTAGAAAACGACTTGCCTCAAGTTAGCTGCTGTATTTATGGATATCATGACCTATGATCATAAAAATGTAACTAATATTTCTTTTAATATCACTAGAACACTTCACCTATGCATTTTTAATTTGACTCTGCAGGGTTAGATGAAATTACAGCATTAGGAAACAGCAGTATCTGGATCAGAACTCTGTATAATTTATAATGAATAAATCCCTTAAAGAAAATCATCGGTACAATCCAAAACCAGATATTCCATTAATCTGGAATTTGATAAAAATACAAATAATTAGACCATAACCATCACAACAACAGCAGAATTCCTGGACAAATCATCAGCAGTGACAATGATAAAAAAATCTAAAATAATAATAATAATATGCCAAACAGACCTTGTACCTATATATAGAAATCTTCATTCATTTCAGAAATAGCCTCCTCAAGTCATGCCTTCGCTTTGAACAAAATAAAACCCAACGTTATCGATCGATGCCAGGTCAAGTGTGACCATGCACCAACATAACCAAACGCACCATGTGCGACAAACAATAGAGAAACAAACAAGTCTTAAATGGTACTGCAGTTGTTGTATGCAAACTTGCATTCATCTCATATACATACATCCTAATATATGCACCTTCCATATCTTGTGCCTCACGCGCATAAGCCATATGAATACATGATTTCCTTTATATACACTTCCTTTCACGTATACACGTAACGTGCATATATGTGTCAACGCCTATAAAAACTGCACCAAAAAAGAGCAAGAATGGATTATCCATAGAACTGCGCACATACATACATGTATACAGAAATAGAAGTCTTCAACGCCTGAGCGACCTGAGAGAGATATTCTGGTGACCTATGACCTCACTCGTCGTCATCCATCACTTCGTCCTTCACCTTCACCAGTAAACAATCCTCCTCAGGTTCCGTTTTTATCTGAATCGACCCGGCGTCGACACCTTTCCCTATCTTCTTGTTGTTGTTGTTGTTGCTCTTGTTGTTGTTGTTTCTATTGTTGTTATTGTTGTTATTGCATGTGGTTTTGCTTCGAGGCGATGAAGTCTTCCTGCACGACCGCTTCCTAAGGCGTATCCGCAGGCCAGACCGCTTCTTCTGGCCCGTCGTCTTCTTTTTCAGCTTCTCCGATTCCCGTTGCATACTCGATAGGGACCCAAATCCAGCCAGGTTTAGCAGCGCGTCGGCACCCTCGCGGATCTTCTTTTCTTCGTCCTCCAGCTCCGGAAGCTTCCTTCGAAGCCGCGACGACATGGAACGTGTCATGATGCTGTTCTTTGGAGGGATGACAACCTTCGATTCCTTCCGGTCGTTCTCTTTTGGACGAACGATCTCATTCGAGAACTGACACTTGGCGTCTTCTTTCACGTTCTTCGAAACGTCGTCGTTGCCAACGGCAAGTCCGTCATTGTCATCTTCGTCGAAGTCGTCGTCAAAGTCATCGTCAAAGTCGTTGCCAACATCCGATATGAAGTTGTATTCCTCGTCGACTGATGAACTCGAGGGACTGAGCAGAAGAGCTTCCTGGATCTGGTCGTCTGTGAGACTGTACGTGTGGTCAGTGGATGGATTGGTCGTGCAGACGACGGGAGAGCGACATCTGCTGGCTCTGCAGCATAAAAAAACATCCACATCATTTTTATTCAAATAATAACCAACAGAGCCATCAATACTGATAGTTCCCCCGAGTCATACGAGTAGCACACGATCTCACAGATGAAGTACAACAGGACTACAACAAGCAACCAATGAGTAGATGTTCATAAAGGGGTGCTATATAAATCCCGTAATAAGCATGCTGCAGAACATACGAGCTGTACTTGCAGGACACCATATATCAAATTCTTGCTACGCACATACACGAATACATACATATCCAGCACAGCAAGACAAAGTTATATAATCAATACTTCCTTTAAATACATACCTTAAAACTATAAAACATTACTAAAAGGCACTAAACAGTCTATTCTTTTAGCAAACCATTGTTCAAAGAGCAACAATATTGGATTTTGAGACAAGGAAGATGATTGGCTAAAGTAACAATGAGAGTACGGGTTCGTGCTTCCACAGCGACATTCACTGTGATGGAACTTGTGCCAGTCCATCACTCATGATTCCTGCTACACAGGTGTGAGCAGAAATGACTCTGTAGATAATGCATGAGGAGTTACAGCCAGAAATAATGCTATCTCTGTAACAATACATAGTTATATAATTAAACAATTGCTAATAAATAACATCTTGAATTTACTGCTCAATTAAATTGCATCACTCACTGATACTGCCCAGAAAATAATTGATCGATGTCCTATCATGTGATTGGAAATTGGTCAGTGTACGCACTACCAAAGAGTTCCATGTAATTACTTTCAATAATTCATTCATACACTCATAAATTTATATAGCACCCTTTCAAGGTAACTGTTCAAAAGCGCTCCCAACTCCAGCCCAAACAAGAAAGCAAGTTTTCAAATGACCATAAAAAGTAGCACTACATGATTTAGGGAACAGGCGTATCTACCGAGAAAGGTTATTCCAAATCCCTAGGGCATACCCCAGAAAAGGCATGGCTTTGCACAGCTGCTGCATGGACAAATGGAATGACAATAACTCCCTTTCAGCAGAATTGTGTACTTGTTAGTTATACGGAACCCTCCCTGACAATTTCTGTTGGTTGGTCGGTCCACACTCACATGAGTTTCAATCAAATAAAATGCATAACAACTTAATTTGATATTGTCCAAATTTTGTGAGTACACATACCAATTGCCTACCATTCTGTTATGGTACAATAAAAAATGAGTAATTTATAATTAAATGCGAAACTAGCAAATTACAAAATTTCCAGTGGGCACACAGTCACTGCAAACAGGCCATAATTCTTCATCAAGATGTCAAGTCAGTCAGACCTTAATTTTCGTCGCAGCATTCGCTTTTCTCTTTCCAGTCCAAACTCTGGCGGAGAGGGCGACCGGGAGTGACCGTCCCATCCATTCCTACAGTGCAGTGGACGTCGGTTGACCACTGACCGCTTCAGTTGAACAAGAGCATTGGCAACGTCTATGTCACTGGAATCTGAAAGGAAGAAAAAAAGTCAATAACAGAAACAAAACGAACTCCTCCTCCTCTTGAAGGGGTATAATATTATTAAAGTTTTATCAACTGATCAGAGGACTCAACTAATCCAGTCTTGCAACTCTATAACCCAATAAGAAAACTTCCAACACCCATTAGTCAATGGACTGTACTCACCTTGTCACCTTGTGCTGTTATTTCTTGGAAATCTAGCGACCGCCATGACCAATCCTCTCCAGTTTTTTCTGTCCGAAGTTGCATCTCTTAATTCCTCCAGGCTCATTTCAGTTTTTTCATGTATCACATCCATCCATTTTTTCCTTGGGCGCCTTCTTTTCTTCCTTCCTCCTCCACATGCCAGCATCATTTCCTTTTCCATTCCATTTGATCGCATAACATGTCCGAAAAACCCTAGCTTCCTTCTCAACCCTGTTTGTTGTAACGTCTCATCATTCTCGACTCCAATCTTCCTGCGCACTTCTTCGTTTGTCTTCTTCTCCATCCATGATATTCTCTGCATCTTCCTCCATATCCACATTTCGCATGCGTTGATTTTCTTCTCCATGTTCTTTGTCATTGTCTATGTCTCACAGCCATATAGTACTGTAGGAAAGATCATTGCTCTCACTAATCTTTTTTTTGTGTCTATGCTCACATGTTTGTCTTTCCATATCTTTTCCAGTTCGTTTATTGCAGCTTTCCCTATCGCCACCGTTCTCTTTATTTCCGAGTCACATTTTCCCTCTTTTTCTATTAATGATCCCAGGAACGTGAAGCTTGTTACCACCTCTATTTCCTCTCCGTCTATACTGTACTGTATAGACGGAGAGGACTGTACTACATAATAATAATAATAATAACAATGCTGATTTATAAGGCGCCATAAACGCGGCCCTAGCCACTACAAGGGCACTGCACAACTTAATGCAAAAGTCAGCAGACAGGGTAAACCTTGGAACTTGAACCAATAGGCAGCTGATAAGTACAATTTCTCATTATAACTACCAAACAACTATTTGTGCATTCTGACTTTGGCACCATGCAAGTAATTAGGTTAGATTTTGTAATCATTCTCATGATAAAGGTGCCATAGATTCATTAATTAAATTTTGTAAACATGTCAGTGATATAGAAGTCATTAGATTTGAGTTTGTAACGTACTATTTTTAGTAATAAACGTGCCGTATAAGTAAATAGATGAGATCAACAACTCTGAGGTCAAACTGATATGAAAGTATTGGGTCATTCCTACTGAAATATCTCAAGTGTCTAATCTGAACAGTTCTGTAGTATCCAATGCCATTCATTCCTAATGCATGAAGAATCAACTGATGAGGAGGCAATATATAAGCATATATCCAATGTCAGTGCACCATTAAACTCATTGGTCTGAGGCACAACTTCTTCACAGCTGTACTCTTTACCAGTGGCCAACAAGTATACAAATGGCGGCATTGCACAGCAAAGCAGATGCCTATTGTAATGTGTAAAATAGACCTGTTGAAGCTGTTTGCACACATACATAGTTATTACTTATAATACAAAAGGAACTGTTTCAGCACACTCGTTTATGGTAAAACATATGCAGTTCGACTTACCTGCAACCTTAGTCTGTGCGAGTCTTTGACTGAGAAATGGAAACAGATCTAAAAAAAATTATTAAATGATTAATCAATTAAAATAATAATCTCAATGGTTAAAATGATTGTTTTACTAATGTTTTGCTTTCCCATCCAATTGCAGTCCAATGGCATTCCCTGAGCTATGTATGACACCAAGCTAAATTACAAATACAATCCTGACTCATTCTTTCACCCAAACTAAGTTTGAGAAATGCTCTGGACAAAATGAAAGCAGAGATGATCATAAAGTAAGCAGCAGTATAGTCTGATAGGGCAGGATAATGTGTATAATAGACCTACTATGCTCAATGTTATCCTTAGCACAGGGCAGGGCAAAGTACTTTAAGGTAATCTATAACATATTTCTCCTAGGTCAACCACAGTCCTCGATGGAAGGAGGGCAATAATAATAATAAGGATAATTATAATAATAATTATAAATAATATTAAATACAGCTTAGGTGAATATGTATTGACATCAGATTGTACATAAAGAACAATTTCAGATTCTAAGCCAGAGAGTGATTTAAGGTTAGACAGTGTTATCTAGTTTTCAATTCCAAACGGCATATACACGCGATGTAAACAAGAGAATTTTTATATAGCTTTCCTGATAATTCCAGCTAAGAATTATGCACAGCCAATAATAACTGACAAGCGTTCTATGCTCGAAAAGAAACTTACGTGGGGATGGTTCATTGAAGGAGTTTCTTAGACTGAAAGAGAAATTGCACAGAACAAACATATACACCACTACGAAGATGATTCCGACAAAACAGACATTCCCAAATCCTACCATCTATTAATCTTACTTTCCCTGTTCAAAACAAACCACCTGCTTCACGTTACACATCCTGCACTCACAAGCCCCCAATAAATTTGTCCTTTGACGTAATTAATCTTGTTTACATCCAAAACTTCTTCCGTTATTCTTCTAGTTTAAAATGGTATCCTTGGTCTACTGCTGTTGGAAGAGCTGCCTGTCTAATTTAAAACACTGAAAAGCCTTCTCTGCAATGCCATGCCACATGCATTTTGGATAAATGTACACATTATGCACATAAGCACATGTGCATAATGTGCACTCATACATGTACAGATGTATGTGCTGGTAAATATGTATGTACTCACTGTACTAGTCTCACCATTTATCGGATACATAATTTCTAAACCATAGAATTTATGGATGTATGTGGTACCTACAAGTAATATAGGCCAAACAAATTGGCCTACTCAGCTATCCAACCGTAAATACAAATTTAAATCAATGTGAAGTAAGCCAGGAATCCAACCAGTGTGCTGCATGGGGCAACACACCAACAACTCTGATGACCTAACTAATAAATACATTGTCATTGTACTGGGCAGCATCAATGGAATGAAGCATGTGTACACTTTGTCAACCCTTCATTCAATTCAACAAATACCGTAACTAATAAGGTCAGGACAAGGGTCAGTCATCAAATGCCAGAATTCCTATTCTAATGGCCACCATGAAAATTAGGGACCGACAAAGGTCAAGGTCGTTGACATTCATCACTTGGTCAACCACCTGTTGAAAGCTGCTTCGCCTAATGCCCCTTGTACTGGTGTCTGCCATGAATCAGAATCCAAGCACTCGCTTGTGGAAAGGCAGTGCCCTGGCTCTGAAGTGGGCCAGTTCAGGTGAAGGCCATAAATCACCATGATTAACCTGTTAACAAATAGCTGGGTAGAAAAACATCAGGACAAACAACGGCTGCTCAGGTTTCTTCATTGACAACTGACCCCAGAATTTTTCCAATGATTCATTGCAGTACAAAATACCATAATCCAGAATTTACATCACAACAAATTGCATTGAAAGATAGATAACAGTAACATTACAAAACAGCAAATTAGAACATCCGTTGGCTTATTCCATACAACTTTATCTATTTATTTCGAGGATTTATATAGCGCCTCTTCAACTTTACGTTGACGATTTCCGTCATCTCACCCACATTCTGCCCTGATAAGAGCAAGCTCAACAAATCAAATACTGGTCATTTAAAAAATGTAACACTGGTTGTTTAATGTATATTATTTGTCTTCCCTATGTAGGCTACCTTTCTGCCAAAGCCAAATGGTTATATGACCCGCCTTGAACTACCTAAAGATTCATCAATCTCACGTTAGCCAAGTTATTGGCAATTTGTTCAATCACAATTTAAGCTTGTTATTTTCAGCAACTTTACAAATGATGTGCTGGCACCATCAGGAGTCAAGGCCACATTGATTGATTGATTTGTAATAAACAATAAATAAACTGAATATCTAATATTAAATAAATTACTATAGTTTCATAATATTATTTTGTCTACTGTGTTCTTCTTTGCCAATGAGTCCAGAGTGGACGCGTTGAGCTGTTCATCAACCAGTTTGGTGTGGGATGATCTGTCTGTAATGGCACGTGACAGGAATTCATCTCAAGAAGTCGGTCTGCTGGTTGGATCATTCGCAACACCGGTATGGCTGGAGACCAGACCAGTGTTGACAGGGAGCGCGACGAGAACGCTGATCCAATGTCTACTGTTATAGTAATCTAGACCAGGGCAATATATACCTAAAGCATTTCCAATCACAGGTTCTGCCAGTTGTCTCATAATAGATAATGCCAGAAAAGTTGGAAATTTTGCCCTACACAGCAACGCAATATTTAAGAACTCCAATAAAGGTCTTCATATCTTCAGATCTGAACGTCTGCAAAGACCATCGCATAGTGAATTTATACATTCATCATACAATAAACTTATATGAACCAACACGAACCAATATGATAAATCGATATGAACCCATTAATATAAACTGATACGAATCAATATGATAAACTGATATTAACCAAGATGAGAAACTGACAGCGTGCATAGTAGGCTTTCACTTATCATTTAACGTTATCTCTTGCAATTGCAGTGCTTCATGTTAAGATACCTCCTCCTCCTTGCTGTGGAAGGCTTCCCTTCAGTCAATAGGACCAGATAGAAAGTTACTTAGCACAGTCGAAATTGACCAATAGGCAGAAAGTGATATCTAGACTTTTTTTAAATACTTTGTAATCAGATTAATGGAACATCCAAACAATTATGGACTGCTGGGGGACAGTTGACCATTATATGTAGCAGAGGACAATGCCTGCAGGCACAGCTGAGGACAATGCCTGCAGGCACAGCAGAGGACAATGCCTGCAGGCACAGCAGAAGACAATGTCTGCAGCAGAGGACAATGCCTGCAAGGGTAGCAAAGTCCATTGCCTCCACAAGCTACGCTACAAACCACCATATCTTTCTGTCTGCCAACCAAAAGAAACCCATGGATACAAACAACCAAAGCTACAGCAATAAGACAAATTGGAATTGACCAGCAAAGGTCACGACCTCCACTGTCAGCAATCACATCATCTGTATTTTTACCATGAGAACTAAGGGTAGTGCCAATTAAGCAACAGTTAACTAAAATATTGTTACTCATATCACCAGAATTGAGAATCTGAGATGCATTCAGGCAGTTGTTAGATGAAGAACAGTTAGATAAACAACTATCTGTTTAGAAGTCAGTCAGATTCAGTGAGTTTTGAGGCATTTATTCGTTGACAGAGTCCAAGCATTCCTCTTTTCTTGCAATGGAAAAACATTGACATGCTAGTCCATTCCTGGGAGGGGGCACAGCACGTAGTGCATTCATGTCCTGAGTCCTCTCTCTTTCTAACCTCTCTCGAAATATTCATGTCTTAGCAGATATATTGAGCTTCTATTCACAGAGTACTGAGTTGCTTGCAGCCTGTTAACTTATTCTACAATAAAAGTAGATACATATAATATTCAGAGTCAAACGTTGGCTGGAAAGGATGCAAGGAGGCATTATTATTGGTTGAAGGCAGTTTAAATTTCTCATTGTAACGATTTTATATGTTGTACAGGCCAATTTTAATGCTATTCTGAATACAACAGGAAGCCAATGAAGCTGGCTAAGCATAGTTAAGGGATTTAAACAGGAAGATGTGAGCAGTGCCAGTCAAGCCAAGAAATCCTGGATACACCAAAATCTGTTGATCTTAAAAGCAAAATCGAGTTGGCATGTTCAAGGTGATGGCAGACTGAGATTGCTCAAGCTACAGTTTGTCATGTGTCTTCGGTAACAGCTAATGTGACATATTGCCTCGATATGATAGAAGCAAGCTTTGCAGAGGTTTGTCATGTGTGTCGAAACAGGACAACACATCCAGAGTCACCAAAAATATTCTGACAGTTTTCTTAAAAGTGGAACAACAGAGTCAAAGCTGGAATAAGAAAGGATATAACTTAGTTGGTGGCATAAGCCAAACACTACTGCATCAGATAAATCTAGTCTTTGGCCAGTATGTTTAAGCAAACCATACTTCTTAATTGAAGCAAAACTAGGTATGCACTGAAGAAAATTGTCCCTCAAGTTCGATCGGTACCCTACCTCAGTTGATCAGTGGGTGATAGAGCATCACTAAGATTAGATCAGTATATTGTTGGTATACTTCTTAATTGAACTCCAGAGAGATTTGCTGTGATCTAGAACCGCTTCTGCAGGGACACCAACTCTAACTGCACAGATAGGAGGATCGATCCGGACTAGGCAATACTAATACCCACTTGCTCCGCTTGATTGCTCTCAAGGTAAGAAGCTAGCCAAATTAAGTTAGTTCCAGAGAGATGAAGCTTTTTACTCAGTCTAGACAGAATGGCTGTGGTAGTAAATGTCAAAAAAATGAGATAGAGGCATAGAGAGGCACACATAGAGGGGCAAAACAGGCACACAGTGAGAGGCATACAGTGAAAGGCATACAGAGAGAGGCACACAGAGAGAGGCACACAGAGAGAGGCATACAGAGAGAGGCATACAGAGAGAGAGAGGCATACAGAGAAAGGCATACAGTGAGAGGCATGTCTTTCTAATATCAGAAATGAGAAGCTGTTGACCAATGTAAAGACAAGTGCAGTTTTAGTGGAGAAAGCTTCTGGAAGTACTGAAGAAATGATGTAACTACAAAAGTATGTAAATAATGCATTTACAATTCTAAGTAAAACAATGGTAATATCAACACCATTACATAATGGACAGGTACTAATATGGAAACAATTCTCCAAGCATATAGAACTGTAAGTAGAGGAAATGCCTCTCTTACAAACACCTGAAAAGATTCTGACAAAATTTGTAGATAATGTTTCAATAAGTTTAAGAATTGAATCCTTAACCTATACACATCAAAGGTAAGTCATACCCTTGTCACCCTTCACCCATATGCCAGCTTTAGCTCTATAAGAAATTATTCATCCCTTTACACAGATGAGAATCAGATGTGAATTACCTAAAGCCATTCAAAGTACACAAAGCCTTGTCTTTCTTGGATTCGTCTAAAGGGCATGCTGGTCAGTCAAATCCTTAACAAATATTCTGATGAGTAGGAGAAAGCGAGTATTCTGCAAAGCCTTCAATGTTATTACAGATAATCAATCAATTTACTAACTGGAAGATGAGCACATACACAGAGACACATACACACAAGCAAACACACTCTCACACATACACATGCAAACACACAGAAATCGATTTCTGCCTTAGCAAGGATCAAACATGGTGTCAACCAGTGGCCATCTGGCCATAAAAGCAACCACAGCTGTAGCCATGGCAACAGCAGAAACCAACGGCCACGACAAAGAACTCGAACAATGGTCGTACGGAAATCGGCCAACAGTCGACGACGATGCGCCGACCTAATGTTTAACTGGATGCTGCGGAAGAACACACGGAAGAGCACACGGAAGCGGCCATATGGAGAGGAAACGGAGCGTAGGCAGGTTCAAAATCGAGAGGAAATTAAAGCTCTGCAATTATGCCATTTGCCAGGTACAGCAGAAGAGCAAACACCAGCAAATGCAATGTAGATTGTTGTTGTTTGTACGATGAATATACTCTTAAACTGATGCAATGTTATCAATGCATATAGCTTTGTGGCTACATATGCAGTGTGCAATATATATCAGCAGAAGTATATTAGGGGTAAAACAAAGCAGGTTGTGATTCATAGTCTAAAAGGTTCGCATCAGAAGCTAGAAGCCAGCTTACTAGACTGTCATCCAAATTGACAGGAGGAGGCTTCGAAAGCCAATAGGGCAAAAGATGCTTCAAGATTTCTGCCCGACTTGCCCCTCCCAGTTACTCCACTACAGACTGAGAACACTGACCAGCACAGAGGACAGTTGACATTGATCGTAAACTATTGGTGTGTGAAACCATTGGCAACCAACCTACCCAGAGAGGACATCCATCATGCTACCTCATTGTTAAATCAACACTGTTCAAAGTTGCTTTGTTAGTGAATTTACCTTCGGTTATATTCAGTTGGACATGTATAGTATATTATCCGTATACGATCTACTTCTAGTGCAGTGGTTCTCAACCTGTGGGTCGCGACCCCATGGGAGTTGCCTTAGGATTTGCCAGAGGTCGTCTGGAAACCTGGTAAGAAGTGAAACGCATGGTAGAAAATTGGGGTGAATGCAATAACCCAATAAATATTTTAGTTGGGGTCGCCACAACTTAGGAAATATCATCAGAGGTCGCAAGACTAAAAAGCCTGAGAACAGCTGTTCTAGTGCACAGAGTCAACATGAATTCATCTCCTCCTTATGTTCTCTCTCTGAGTCTTTGCTACATCTTGTTCATCTCTCCAATCCAGGTGAGGACTACGACCTTTATATCAGGCTGACTTCGTAGTCAAACCACTTATAAAATCTGGAAACCGCACACTTGCCCTAGCCCACCTGGCTGAATGGAATAAACTGACTTAATTCACAAATCTTCAACATTACTGCACTTCAACAGTAACCCTAAAACTTATTTCTTCAAAATTCATAATGACTAGACTTTCCTGAAATGTGCATTATAATGCTACATAAACTCCTTCTTTTATACCGTAGTTGAATTCAAATATGAATACAAGATGGCTAATTACTTACTGATATGCAAATATGAAGTCATTGACACTCACACAAATGGCTGCTTCTCTGGTTAGCCTAGGAGACTGCATACTAAGAAAGCTAAGCATTGTATGTTCAGTTGTTCACTCCACCACTTGGCCACATCATTCAAAAGGGATAACAGGAATAAAACAAATAACTGTTGGGATTCAATTTAACAAAATGACCCAGTTCAAATTGACTAAAGCACAAAATACAGTTAAGATCTTCCCATATTTACACAGATATCTGTCTATATTGTTAACACCAATTCCTTGAACAACCATTCGTAGAAACAAACGCAACACAGACCGAGTCCAACACTTCCATACACATGCACACAGACCAACAAACACACACAAACACCTACACACACTCGCGCGCACACACACACAGCATGGTACTAAATGTCAGACACCTGATAAATGGCTGGGATCAACCCAACCAACGACCAAGCAGCATGCAATAGGAATAAAACTTTACGGAGTTCGATTTTTAACCATCTCACATTTAATCATGTCAGAATAAATTATGCGTCATAGCCATTTGATAACAACTATCAATGCACCTTCTACATTTTATCTTCATTTATTAAATGTAATTAATGTTAAGTACACTATAACAATTGAGAATATTAAAAGATAGCAACTTAAAATTTATAATAATAACAACAGAATTAAAAACAACAATAATTTATAAAAGAAATAACAATAGTTGCAAAACAAAAATTTTTTTTAATTATTACTGCCATTGGCAATAAAGTGATCAACTTATTAATAATATTATCATTATAATCACTATAAACTAAAAAAAATTGTAATATCATATTTAGACAGAAGATAGAGAAAGTTGTAATCAAAAGAATGTTAAATTTGATCTCAGCAATGTCTTATGCTACACTAATCTTACCTCAACTCAAATCTCACCTGTTCAGGTAGGCATATCCCTGTTCAACTGATGAAGTTATTGTCATAGCACGGTTTTACTTGTTATTATGCTGTTATTACGCGCTCTCCCGTTTAATAATAATAATAATAACCAAGTCATTTAGATTCATAACATGAGAAAACATAAAGCGATCATGGTAGCTGATGTTAATTAACACCTACCTATGAACCTGGCCGTTTAGGCTTCCATGAGTATTGTTGGCACTGGATACCATCTGCATTTGATGATAGGGGTGATAAGGAGTCCGTCGTAACGCCTGAAGAAGATTGGGACGAAAATTAGGGTCAACACACCAGTAGGAGCCTTTCCCGATGCCCTGCTCCATACAAAACAACACGCAAGATAACTATAACAGCAAGCGATCTCTAGACAGGCAAATCCATCATCCAAATTGCCATCATAATCTAACTATTTCCAGTTGTAAATCAGAAATTCTGATGGAAAAAGATGTGTAACTTTTTTAGCAGAAAATCTTTCTGTCAAATCGCATGACAAATGTGTTCTAAACATTTGAAGAGGGAACACAATTAAAAGTCGATTAAGCATCGATCATGCTTTCACAAAACCTCTGATCTCTCTAACACATGTAGGTAAACAGTACAATATTTATACATATAGAGAACAATAGAGACTTGCATTTACCAATGTTCAGTAATTAAAGTAACTACACTGAATGTGATCTAGAAGATAATCTGAAATAAATAACCAGTGATTTAAAAATGGACAGAAGATTTGCAAACCACACAAATTATGTAACTGCATAAGTAGATTTTGGGTTCAATACAGAGTGAAAATGACACACATCAAAGTGGAAAGAGTTTCACATAATATGCCAATGGCAGCATTAAGCAATGCAGTACCATATTTATTTCACAGTGGAATCAAACTTTCATAATTTTGAGCATAATTTTACAATGCCTATGCAAAATTTCAATAGCTTTGTGCATAAGAAATAATATTTCAACAAGTGACATTTAGCAACAGTGCCAAACATTATTTCATTCATGTTAAATTACAACCTTTGAAGTAATATATTGAAACTAAAATTTCTATACCAGCAAGTTATATTATCTCAAAGTCTCAATTTAACTTTTATATCAAACTTGATACTTAACAGATTTTTTTAAGCCCAATTTCATCTGAGAAAGTATCTAGTCTGATAAACTTACAAATCATTTATAAATCAATGAAAATTTCTTTCAAACATTTAGAAAATTAACATAAAAGAAGGTAGAAAAAATTAATTTAGATCAGTATATCCTCACCAAACACACAAAATCCCAAAGATAAACACACAAAGTTGAACTATACCTGTCCTCGATCCTTTTCAACTTTCATGAAACATTTATTAAGCGAGAGGTTGTGCCTGACGGAGTTCTTCCAGCCTGTTGGTGCGTTCCGAAAGTATGGAAAATTCACCTGGATCCAGTCATAAATATCCTTGACGGGCAGCTTTTTCGTCGGTGACTCTTCGATCGCCATGAAAATAAGACAGCTGAAAGAATATGGAGGTTTACTGGTGACGTGCTTCTGCGGGTTATAGGGTATGTGCGGCGGGTGACTCCTCGACCCAAGTACGTCGTTCTCCTTCTGGACATCATCGATCGGACTTGTACATAACGATCGATCGCCAGTCTCAATGTTTTTCAACAGGTCATGACTTTGCAGCCATTCTAGATTTGTAAGTTCGTCGTCGACCTCGTCGGGTGTGACATCACCGGGGGCTGACCTGTCAAGACGTAGTTCGGCAAAGCAGCTCGAGCTGAGCGGGTCGGCACCGTTTGCGTCTGTGTCCATAAAGTGCAGCGCCTTAGACAGCGCACTTCCTGGAAAACTGTTGCTGAGGCTCTCGACCAAGCGGGCTCTCATCGAGGCGTCGCTCTCAACGGCATCCTGCATTGGTGCCATGGTTTCACTCGCATTAGATGATGACCAGATCTGATCTAAAATATGTGAGAAAGGAACTTACAGAATGATTGCCATCCAGCAACAAAACTGTATTTTGTTTTATGATTTGACATTCAACCCAATCGATTTGGTTCTCGCTTCTGGCGAAAATTTTAATACTGGCAAGCCCAAATGAATAATTACGATTATATAAAATACCAAGATTCTGGACCTTCAGTCAACAATGCACTACATTATTTATATATATGTATACAAAGGCCCATATACAAGCAGACCTACGTATATATGTATTATATACACCAGTAGATAAGGTATCTGTGCTGGTGTACATAAATGAGTGTAAGTGCATGTTTGAAATTTTCAGTTCACTAAACTTCAAACGTCAACAAGACTCCAGTTCAAAGGAGCAGCTTTGTGGACGCGGTATTGCACAACTAATCAATGTAATCATGACTATAACTGTGCATTTATAAATAGACACTCATTTCATCTGTTAAAGCATCTTTGTAATTTGCCAAAAAAAATGAGTTTCGACTTTTGAAAGCTGCCATAGCGGACAAAAACGTAACTCAAAAACAACAACTCGATAGGTGTACAAACCCTCTAATAGCAGAATTGTTACCTTATAGGCATCTCAAAGTTTATACAGCACCCAAAAATCAGGTCAGAGGATCAAGCCTATTAACAGGCGCTTAGTCAAAACACAATCGATGGGTGTGGCAGGGTGCAATCAGTTCCAGATTGAGATTCAAAGAAGTTAGGCAATTATCAATGCAACAAAAAGATGCTAGTAATTAAGGACATCCCAAACATTCAGAAATTCTCTGGTGCATTTATCCTATGGTCAAGCAGGCTCCGATTAGTAAATGGCAGTCAAAGAACGTTTGCTTCAATAAACTCCAGTCTTAACTTGACAATGGGCCAGCAAGGACAAAGCAGATGCAACATAACTTTATAAACTTCCAAATGAATTGAAACACAGATGATATGACCATCAGATGAAATAACATGAAGATCAAATAACCAAGTTTTATGACGCAACAGTGTGAAAGACGTGCAGTGCAGCCCATGAACTACATATAGAATGATTTCAGTCCCAGAGACACAAAATCTTCCATTTCTTGAGGTGCTCAAGAGTTGCTCTGAACATACTCGGACCATTGATTAAAGAGTTGCTGCAACTGTGTGGACATCACAACTATGACGATTAGCACTGCCCTCCTCTTTAATCCATACTCGGGACTGGCACTACCAGAGTACACCAGTGGTTGCATTAAATATGTTTAGAAACGAACAAACACGTGCACAAGCATACGTACCGGTCACTTCTGTTTAGCCTGCTCCCGTCTTTTAATCCTTCTGGCCAGTTCAGTTGATCTTGCGCTTTTCAATCTTTAACTGCAATGCCAACCAAACTTAGGGTTACATTGGCTAATGCAGTCGAGCTTTGCATATTCAGTGCTAATATGTTTATTCAATTTTTAAATGAGAACGGCATCTCTATTTCCTTGTTAAATAAAACAACCTATAGCCAGAAAAATCCATCTAAATAAAGTGATATATAGTAAGCCAAAGTGTATCAACATGTAAAATACAAATTAAATAGCCATAGGAAACTGTAATGAAGAAACAATACAACTACACTACAATACAATACAACTGAAATTTAATATTGCCCTTCTTCTAACATTTTTTGCTCAGAAGCGCACACACACGCCTCGACGACCCAACTGCAGTTGTAATGCAGAGCAATTGCGCGCAAAGGACTTGCTCAAGGTCCCTACACAGTGACTCCTCAGAAGAGGGTCGAACCCGCTCACTCAGCGCACACTGAGCGTTACGGGCCGACCGATTTAACCAACTGGCCACCCCGCAAACACAACTGCCTAAGAATTAAAACAAACCTATAAATATTGAGGTTATCAAAACAAAAAACAGAAGTTCAATGTAACCAATTATCAAGCATATAATAGCAACAAATTGATAATTCGTAGAAATGACAAAACTCACATAATTATATTACTACAAAGAAATGCTAAAATGACACTAGACGTTCGAACTCTAAAAGAACTTCCCACAGGGTAGCAACAACATGACCTACCACTAGAATCACATTCTTTCAAGTGGTCATTTGAAAAAGGACCGACAGAACACACGGGCAAACCACCGACACAGCCTACTTACGATCGTTGTAACTTATCCCTGAATTCAGTGCAAGCATGGCCGACGTCTTTGGGGCCATCGAAGACTTTTCGACCACAATAGTCCGGCCGCCGACGCGCGATTTAAGAAATGCCAAAGTGGCAAACATTTCGGCGGGTCACACTGTATTAGCCCGTCTTGATCAGTAGCAGCGGCAGCAGCGCCACCACCACCGGACATAACTCATCAATGTATACAGCCAGTGGTGGCTTCCATGGCAACGACAGATAAAAGTCTGCGTCCTATAGGCCATCGCTGGCCGCCCCGGCCGACCAGGCCCTCTGCTGCAGCGCGGCCAGGGTGTCAAGGCCTAGGCGGCGGTAGATCAGGGCGTGGTGGAGAGGGAGGAGGCAAGCGACGACCACGGTGGGGCGCAAGATGCTGGATGAACAATAACACGCACAGCTGCTGATGCACCGACAGATTACTAAGTAGCCTTCGCCACAGTTAGGCCTTCACTTACTCCGCCAGGCCGCCGCCGCCGCCTAGCGCCCGTTCTCCACGGCCCGGCTAGGCTGCCCGTCATCCCGCCTGCCCTGGTCCAAGCGCCCGATAGGCCGACCATAAATGATGCTGTCACAGTCACTGGTCACATGACTACCGCGGCTGCCATGGCAACACCGCAGTCTGAATAGCTGAACTGCAATGGAGGGGAATCAATGGCCGACCTAACTTAATCCTCGGCTCTAAAAGACAACCGGGACAACACTCGATTGGCAAAATGTCCCAAACGCTTTCACAGAAACATCAATTTCGTGCCCGGATGATGAATTAAAACAGCAAAATTTCATTTTTTCAACGTCTCCGCCTGAATTGTCTCCAGATTTAGTGGAAACTGAGGCAAACAGTGAAGACACAGAATGAGTGGATTGCTTCCTTTTCATTCCAAGGCATTAGCTTTTATTAAGCACAGCCTTACTTACTTGGTTAACTAAGTAAGTAAGAATAGTCTTTATCAGAATGACAGCAAACTTACAATCACTTATAAATGGTATCAATGATCGGGGGTGTCAAAAAAACTGTCAATCCCCTCTGAGTGATGAAGGCAACCCCGGTTTCAAGTGCCAAGATAATACCCCCTAAAACGTAAAAATGTTTCCCCTAGCTAAAATTGGAGGCATTTGCCTCCAGACCCCCCTGCCCTATCTGGATGCCCCTGTCAAGGATAGCAACAATTTAAAATTGTATAACATTCTCATAATAAAAGTCTATCGGCAAAGGCCCATCCACATATTACATACGCCAAAAAATCGGAATTTCGGACCCCATCCCCTGTTGCACCGCGTACATTTCGTGGGCCCCTGTTCATGCGTACGTACATCTGAGCTGTACCCTCCCCATTGCAATGGCAAAATACCTAAAGACATATATAAGACAATGATTTTACCATAGACTATTTCTTTTGTTAAGCATCATATTTAAAAGCTTAAATTTGTCAACTATTACAAAGAGATAAAACACTAACAACGCCTGCATTTTGAAAAGTTTTAATGTTACATAGAATTGATTAAGCAGGAATATAGTCTGTGATTGGGTTGGGTACAGTTCTGATTTTTATATTCTGTATTGCGAGCGTCATATTTTCTGGACCCCCTCCACCCACCGTACGCAAAATCAGCAAAAATCGAAACCCCCTCCCAGCATACGTAATATGTGGACAGCTCCCAAAGGCATCAACTCTAGGCAGAGTAAGGATTTAATAGAAATGATAAACTGCGTATGTTTCCTTCACATGACATGGCATGCAACAGTCATGATGAACTTTGAACAATAATTACAATTAAATACTACAGCAGCTTTGAAAAAATAATAAAGTTCTTGTATGATTCAAATCAAACTGAAATTCAGCTCCATTTAAACAA
Organism: Bimastos eiseni; assembly: GCA_959347315.1. Classification (NCBI taxonomy): domain Eukaryota; kingdom Metazoa; phylum Annelida; class Clitellata; order Crassiclitellata; family Lumbricidae; genus Bimastos; species Bimastos eiseni. Next base: position 17,150,956 of record OY365819.1, read on the forward strand.
ATTTTGAAGTGCATAATTTACCTTGAATTCACCATTCATACATAAAATCGCATATGATCTTGCTGCCATGTGAATCAACCATGGTTTAAATTACTGAACACTGTATTTCTTCAGATTACATTTCCCTGGATGACAATAATACTGGCCTGCTACACAAACTAGTCTTGAACTCACCATCATCAATTCACACTTTACATCGTATCATTATGTCACATACAGATAGATAATAGAGAAACAGTTACATAATAGTAAACATATTCATTCTTATAGCAGTAAATCAGACATCTTAATGTGATTAGTTGCCATACATTAAGTGGTAACAAAACAAGCATGTCACCCAAGTACATATAGATCCTAATGTAACCCAAAGATAGGTGGTAACAAATACAGTATGAGTTATGCACATATAATATATATATGCATATATAATATATATATGCATATATATTATATATATGCATATATATTATATATATATATACATATTATATATACCCAGTGACGGGTGCTCAAAAGTGTAGAATTTGTGAGCATGCTGTACTGTCAATCAAAAGGTTAGGGTCAAGATATTTGCTCCACCTGTGCCCCCAACCACCTCAGCTATAGGATACTGTTGGTGTGAAGATGACCTGGCAAGGGGAAGATCAGCCATCAGTGCTCATATGCTCAGGGTAAGAAAATTAAGTCGTGAACACTTCACACCCATGGTTGACTGTGGGCTAGCTTATGGGACTGCTCCTCCTCCTCCAGGTATTCCTGGACAAGTTTATCTCCCACCATTCCACATGGAATTCAATTTCCACCATTATCCACAACATCATCCATTCCTGACACTAGCCATTAGCCAGCGATGGGTATGATCTCCTCTGTCTCTGGTCGTTTGTCAGATTGCTCTCGTTAGCACAATCCAAAGTGATGTTTATGTCTTCATTAATATGATCTTTCTCATCACTGCCTCCTCCTCTCACCAATCACTCCATTTCAGTGCTCCCGTGCAGTCCTGTCATCTTGCCGTTACACTTGAAAGAAGAAGCTCTTCTTAATACAAAGTAAGCAATCAACAATCAACCCAGTTATCTGCAGATCTATCTATGTCTGTCTGTCTTGATTTCTGCACAATGCCATCCACAATCAATTTCCCATTTAGCTCCTACTAGTCGCTCCATAACTGCACACACATTATCCAGATTATCCAGATATGGAGAAGCCTCAGTGGTATACACAATGTCAATATTTGACGGGCACGCATACAGTCGTGTTGCAGTTGATAGCATCACATTCTGACCCCTATATTCTTCGGCAAAAGCCGACACATTCCGACACATCCCACACGAGATGGTCACATGACAGGGCTTTCGATTCGGAAGGTATCTAAATTTAACCACTGGCTTCTTTCGATGCGAAATGGGAGAACCTGACATCAACCACCGCAGCAGCAAATAGCGCAACATAAGTCTCCTCACAGCACAGGCATCTCTCTCCGCAAGACGTATTACGGTTACTGCACACACTATAAATGCAGCAGTATTGCCGGCATCACAAAGATGCAACAGCTGGGATGCAGGCGGAGGCATAATCATCACCATGGCAACTTCTGGTGCATAGGAGGATGCTTAGGCAAGTAGTACATAGTTGGCATACAACTTGCTACTGCGCAGCGGCGTCAAGCGGAAGCACATTTATGACCAAAGCTCTGTACAAAAACACTCCACGTAATTTCGCTATATAAAAGACATTTAAAATTTTCAATCTGTATTGCAGGTCAACAAATCAATAGGTTACTGTCACCCCAAAATCCCAAGAACTTTAATAGAGAAGAATAAAGCCAAATTGAAATGAAGGAAGGACTTACGTTCAACAATCTTGATCAAATCACCAGCAGTTGTAGAGTTCACACAATGTTTGGGAATCAGATGCATGTCCATAACATTCACAAGAATTTAAATTGGTCTAGCAGTTAACAAGTGGATTTAAAATCCAGTTAACAAGTGGATTTAAAATCCAATTACCAAGTGGATTTAAAATTGAGTTAACAAGTGGATCTCAAATCCATTTAACATGTGGACTTTTAAGTTCAAGCTTCTTAACAAAGGCAGATATAGGATGGGTAGCCAATCCTCTCTTTCAGGGTCCAACCTCTCCAGCAGCAGTATACTAGTATAGCAAATTCACTCTACCCAATAATCACTCCAATGGAGAAAACTCTTGAAGCATATTTCTGCTCCAATGGGGATATGAACTTCCAACATCTCAGCTGATAGCCCATCACACACCTAGAGCCCAATTCTGTTGAAAAGCTAACCTCAAATCACTACAGAAACATTTGAATGGCTGAGATAGGACTGTGAGGCGACTTATGCTCAGTAACATAGCACAAAGTATACCCCAGGACTTCTTGAACCATCGCAGAAGATACATATAATGTATTCAGGAAAATCAGTTTGCAATTATATGCAACAGATGTGCCCCGACCATACACCTTCCTTCACCGTATGTAAACAAAAACATGCATAGATAAGAGTAGGCATATGCGGTTGTGTTGTCTTTCAACCCCCCTCACGAGCAACCTGACATTTACTGGCCAGCAACACCAACCTGAAGAGAAAGCTTTGATATAATGCCAACTTAAGCACAACCGTCATGATAGGTCAGCCAAGTCACTTTGCTTCCTGAATGGCTGGAAGAAGCAAAGTGGAAGAGTAGAAACAGTTGGCCAAGTGGGAAGGTGTATCCATCCAAGTGCCAAATGGTATCCTAGTGCCACCATCGGTAAGGTGTATTCATAAGTATATTATGTGCAGAATATACTGACATCAACAACATAATAAGAGGAAAAATGTTACTCGGTCTGTCTGTCACTCGATAAGGTGACAACAATCTCACTGCGTCATTCGCTAGACAGTACACGTCTAGTGAATGACGCAGTGAGAAGAAGTTGGAGGAAAAGGAGGAGGTGGAGGAGCAGGAAGAGTAGAAAGTGGAGGGGAAGTGGGAAGAAAGGTGGAGCAGAATGGGAAGAGCAGAAAATGGAGAGGAAAGGGGCTGAAGAGAGGGAAAGGAGAGCAGGAGATGAGGGTAGGGGAGTGGAATGATGGGGAGCGGTAATGGAAGGGATTGAAAATGGGAGGGAACAAAAGAATGAAAGAGGGAATGAAAGACGAAGGGGATGGCAGGTTAGGAAGGGAAGAAGAATGGGGAGGGGAAGTAGAATGGAATAGATAGGGGAGGGGAACAGGAGTGGTGGGAGGGGAAGTAGGAGTGGTTGGTAGGGGAGTGGAACAGGAAAAATAATAATAATAATCTTCGTTTAATTTAAAACCGACAAACCACAGTATGATTACAAGAACAGTATGAGCGAATGATGACGAGTTATTACACGAGTCGAATTTAACCGTCAGCAGCCACGCAGGGCGCCCATTACCCAATATGTCTCATTTTTTAACAAAAGTCGCCGCCTAGCGAAAGAAGGAAAGTTTTAAGTCAACCTTAGGGGGATACGGGTCTTGATCTCGGTACCACAAGCTCTGCATCCCAGTGTGTTCACCACTACCCTACGGCCCCCCCCCCCATGAAGCAGAGAAAGGAGGAGATGAAGGAAGTAGAGGATGTGGAGGAAGAGGAGAAGGAAGAGGTGAAAAAAGTAATCATTTCATAATCACTTTTAACCGTCCTAGGACTGGCATTCATCTAGAGTTCTAATAGACATGCATTAACTGGCATCATCAGGAGACTAAGGCTGAATTGAAACACCAACATGATGACCCAAGTCCATTCTATATTGAAACATATAATGCTCAGAGAAGGCTCCTCTTTCATAGATTCAGGATCAAAAAGTTCAAAATATTCTGGCATTGCAGGTATGAAAGTATATTTTGCATTCTCATACATAGTAGTTGTAATGGGAACTCTGTGGAATAGGTGGCGCCAGTACCAAATGTGGGTAAGCTACCTGAGGTAAAACTGTGTGCTTGATGTTGATTGGTTGTTGTGCTGTAAGCACTTCACGCAAAACTACTCTAAAAGTTAGCCAGATTATAAAATTTATGTATTTTTTCCATAATTATAATTCTTGCGTCAGCCATCGATCGGAACAACATAAACAAACAACGCATGGCCAATATCAAAAAAAATTTTCTCCATGAAGCAAGTACAAGTGAGAAAATCAGCTATATCAAGACTATACCTAGATATTTCAATATTTACAGTTACAGCCGCTATCCAGAAAACAAGAGTTTGGAACAAATATTCACAGACACAAATTTTCTTATAATAATGGCCACTTGGTCCAGCAGCATATAAGGTCACAAGTGTGGCCATTAACAGTAACCAGACTGTGACAAGGTTATGAAAGCAATATTTTAGAACGAGACAGTGATTTTTGGCCACGCTATGTTTTATGTGGTTGAAGCAAGACTCAGTTTCTATAACTTTTTACTCAGTGCAATCCAGCAAATTTATTATAGACAAAAATATAATAAAAAATAAAATAAAAAATAAAATTACAGCATCATAATAATAGGATATATGTATTAATTCATATTGACAGGTACACAGTAAGATAACATGATATAGTACTAAGAGGTCTTAAGAAGTTCAACAGGAGTCGAATTTAACTGTATATATAGCAGCATGCAAGGCGTCCATCAGTCCAACTGCTGATTTTACTATCGCCCCTACGGAGTGGAAGGCTGAGTCAACCCTATGGGTCAATCTTAAGGGGCTAGTGAACCAAACATCAGCCTGATATTCATGCCAGTATCCCTTACTCAAATCAAGAAAATGGAACGAGGAAAGGAAAATAAAAATAATGGAGTGCTTCTTGAAACCTTGGGTGCGATATAAATCTTTGTAATGAATTAAATGAATAAATTAATGTGCATTTGGTCACTAAATAGCTGCTTAATTGGCTAACTTGACAGTCATCAAAAATTACTGACTCATCAGGCCATGCCCATATATGACAATGATGGGTCCTATGGCCTTCAGGCCTCTGGGGGAAGAGATGAGAGATGAGTTCCACGGTGCCTTCCTCACAGAAAAATTTGTGGGTGTGCTCACCTGTCCAGGGTCAGTACACAGTAGCTAGAGGTTGAACCCACAACCCTCCGGTTATATGGCACAGAGCATACCTCTAGACAATTGTGTCCATATAGTAGAAATAAAAACCCATAGAAAGGATCTGAAATGAATCCAGTTCATCAAGTGCACTTAATTGCTCTGCAAACAAGTTTATCTCTCATTAACTACCTCTATATTGGATAAAAATGTCAGCCGGACATTCCTGAATAGCTGTAATAGTCTCTAATGGAATAGTTCCAAATACAAAGGGAGCTCAGTGTGCGAGTCCGACCCTCGTCTGAGGAGTCACTGTGCAGGGACCTTGAGCAAGTCCTTCGCACACAATTGCTCTGCATGACAACTGCAATTGCGCCGTCAAGGCGTGTGTGCACTTCTGAGCTGATTGTACGAGGGGCAATATCAAATTTATGTTGTATAGTATTGTATAACATAACAACATACTGACATAAAGAGCTGAGGAACCAAGTTCGATAGCCCTGTCCTCTTTATAGTTGACTAGTCCTTCTTTCATTGGTGGTGTTGTTTAAATTATATATATAACGCAATGGGCGCCTTGCATGGCTGCTGACAGTCAAATTTTATTCCCATAATAACTTGACATCATTCTTTCATACTGTACTTGCAATCATACAGTGGTTTGTCAGCTTTAAACTAAATGAAAATTATTAATAATATTAAAAGAGCAGACTTAAAGGCATTTAAACATCACCAGTTATGAAGAACTTACAAATCACTAAAAAAATTAGAATTATAAGAGGCCAAGGTTAGACGATAAGCGGCCAGCTGATTAGCCAATCTCATGGTTTAACATACTGGCTGAATGGAGTTAGCATATACACCAGAACTTCTTTATAACACTGTTTAATGGGTGCTTGCTAGCGCAGTGATTAGCATGCTGGACTGTCAACCGAGAGGCCTGGGTTCAAGTCCCTGCCAGGAGAGAAATTTGGTTGGAGTTTTCTATTTCAACTGTGCCCCCCCCCCTATCCAAATTCAGCCATAATGAGTACACCAACTGTACACCGTTGGTGGGAAGATGAGACGACGAGGGAGAGGACTGGCCGCTCGCCCTCATATGCTAAGGCTAAGAAAATAAAGTCGCTAACTCTTCATACACATGGCTGCCTCAGGGAAAGCTTAAGGGACCACACTTCTCTTCTTCCTCTCTGGAGGCTAAGTCATATTGGGAACCACATCAAAACCAGTCGTTGGTCAATGCTATCACAAGGTCAATATCTAATGCTCAACCAAATATGGGATCCTTCTGCCAACTGCGTTGTATCAGAACCCAAGTTATAATGAAACGTGTTATACCAATGTTCTGGTGTATCCCAGCATCTACATTTGGCAGGCTTCTCTGAAAACATCCCGCAGAGTATAGACGGTCATGGGCATTATTCTGTAAGGCAGAAGTCAAGTGAGCCTCAATATATGTAAATAATTAAGCACCTAACTTAGCATATGCAGTTTATCTTCTGTGTTGCCAAAGTAAAGCGCATCAGACTCAATGCCTAATCCTAAATACTTTCACATAACTCACCCAAGAAACATGGAAAGGGTAAACTATACAAGACCAGATAAGAATCAAAACAAACTTAAATCAGACAATGGCCACAATGCTTACTCCACAAAGTGTGTGTGTCCTGTCGCTTTTCCACCTCCAACGAAACACTGCAGATGTTGGAATAGAAGTCATGACCATCTGGGCAGGCCTGCAATTGTCACGGCCACCACTTTTCCAAGCCTCACTTCAGCAAACGTCATGAATCTGTGTTGTTTCGGTGGAAAGCGGGCGCTGAATGGGCGGCAAGGGACCAACCAGGGGCCAAACATTTCTCCCAATGGATTAAGCCCACTGACCAAACACACCGATCACCATGGTAACCGGGAAGCTCAAAGCGCCCATCCGTCGCTGGCATCTACTTAAGTGTTGCCACCATGGAACCAGTGGAATGCCTCCTCGTTGGCCAGATATTGATCAGATTCAATCAGGACGTTGGTCTGTGTGAAAACGGGAATTGGAACAAAATGATGCTTTTTATGGAAAGTGCAAATGCACATCGGATACCACAGCGGCCTGACGTGTAATGCAAGATTTCGATTAAATGGCATTACTCAATGACAACGAAATAGGAGACAATGACAAGGGAATCACACACACACACACACACACCCCACATGCACACACCCAATTCCAAAATGAACTCAAGGCATCATTCAATTAATTACAATACTATAGTCATTATTTGTGTCTTCCTGCAACCATTATTATTATTACTATTGTTATTATTATTACTATTGTTATTATTATTATTGCAGGAATGCAATAAATTAATATTATTATGATCATGTTATTATCATTATTCTTGCTCTCACTACAATAATTATTATTACTATTATTATTAGTAGTAGTAGTATCATTATCATCAATGCAGGATCTATGCTTTACAGTCTACAGGAATAAAAACACATAAATTGAAAGAGTGAAATAATCATGAATGATGATTGTAATTGTTGCAATATTATTTATTATTATAATTTATATTCTTAAATCATAATTTTTAGTCTGAATACTGTTTTGAATAATACATAATATTCAGTAATATAAACAAAAGCAACATCACAAAAATCACTACAATGCTACTGAAAATCGGCCATAAATGTCCATCATATCCCACATGTAGGTCTACTAATCAATCTCAACTGCTCAAGGCTTAAGGAACTCCAATCAAATGTATAGTACCAGCAATCCTGTATATACATAGCACCAAACATGGATCCGCTGAACAGATGCCTAAGTCGTTGCTATGGAGATATCTGCAGCAGCAGCAGCAAGGCCCGGATGCAGCCATCGTTTTCTAGCCTCAAACTGCAGCCCAAAGAGCAGCTCTTGCCAACAGAACAGTTAAAACCTACAGCGACCAGAATGGAATTGTGACCAAAAAGCCGAGTCCTATATAGTTGAATCTAATTTAACTCGACACTTCCGTGGTCATGATATTTAACAGAGCAGCAGCCCAGTTTTGCCTAGGTTGGGCCCTTGAGATGGAATCACCGTTCCAGTTTGTCCCTTCTGCAGTTCAACAAGCGCCTGCAGTCTGTATTATTCAACAGTTATTTCACTGGTTGGAGTCTGAAGGTTTCTACTTTTAAAATGGAGCTACAAAAATGTCAGATAACAATTACAAAAGGAGCATCAGCCATGGTTGTCCTTGAAACCCAAATGATAGTTGAGTGGCCATTTGGTAAACAAGATGGTTGACGGGTTGCCTCAAGCCACACATCCATTATACATATCCTAGTACATTGAGGTTCTGAAATTGACAATTAGTTGTTGAGACATGAAACCTGTAGGTAAGTTGTCCACTGTCGGATATCAGTTTTCATAATTGCACCTGAGCCAAGAGACCCTTTCTCCGTCTCTGGAAAATGCTCTCAAGATTGAAGTAATAAATGCACCATCTTCTTACCAACATAGCCTTCACAACTGATTATACTTGCTATGACTAAATAATAGTTATCATAGTGACCATCAAAAATGACTTCTGCATGGGTTATGATAACATTACAATACCAGTATTCTAGATAAGGTCAGACCTACATAAATGTATCAAAACTAACCAGAAAGCATTTGGGCAGTGACATAGATCCAGTCTTGGATCCATGTGCAATACTATAAAGGAGTCCATGGTCTTGCACAGTTAAGCCTTGCAAAGTATATCTGATCAATATAATAGAACGATTGAACTGATGCTAGAGGCATGCACAGAACTGTGGCATAACACGATCTACAAGGCAGGCAAACACTATGAAACTATCTCTGATAGGTCTTTAAAGTATAGTCAAGACAGTTAAAAGACAGTTAGCAAATGTCTGCTGCACATAGGCAACAGAATACAGTCTATGCCAATGCACAACGGGCTTAAGTGTGACACCTGCATATCTCCATGGGCTACAGAGCGCAACGATCTCTAACTCAGCTGACTCAAAACTGGAACATAGAGCTCCCTGATGTATGCAGTGCACTGACAACAACAGAGGCACATGTATGTCAGGGAAATGTCTTAAAAGCAATGCGCTCCATAACCGGAAGCCAGTGCAGTGTATTGCGCATATATTGAGCTATATTATGAGAATATTTTGGCTTGGTGGCTATGGCCATGTCACAAAAGAAGTTGCCATGGTAATTGCATATTTATTAGATGCCTCTCTCAGCATCAGTCCTCAATGTACTAGGATATATAAAATGGATGTGTGGCTTGTCTTGGCCCCTGGGATCAGCAGATCATTCAGCTGATGTGCAGGTAATCTCACCACTGACTAAACCTATCTTTATAAGTTGCAAGGTTCGGCAAACAAAGAGGAATGAATGGTCATGAAGTCTTGCAGAAATCTAAACCATCAACAACATGATTGACAGTCCAAACCCCAACCCACCAAATCACAAGACTAACATGCTAGGTTAAAGGCTACAGGCTGTCTTATGTCTCTCTCAAAACAAAAAATGAACAGATGCAATGTCATGATTTTTTCAACTATAATTTATGCAAAAACCATAGCACAATAGAAGTCATTATTAATCACAGGTGTTTCGAAATGACAGGCAAATGACACCAAACACAGACACTCACATCTAACTTTGCACCATTCTCTCATTTTATATTTAGCGTCATTGAGAGGCTCTTAAAGGACTCTGTTTGTTAAATGTCAAATACAAGCACTGATACATGTTCACCAGCTTGAATAGAATGGAAGTGTGATGATGTTTTGCACAGAAGGAAACAGCTGACTTAAATTCAGATACTATCTCTCAAACCTAATAGTCTGTTACTCTGACTGCCAAAATTATGTAGCTACACATTTTTATTTATTCATCTGTTTGACTGTCTAAATACCTCCATACAACAGGCTATGTGCATAAGAAGAGTAAGAGTTTGACAAAAACCGCAAATATACTTGAAAAAATTCATAAATGGAAAAACATTCTGTGCCACATAGAAGCAGATGGTCAATAATCTTAAATTAAACTAAATTTACTAAGTATGTGCATTCATGCAATGTGGTTTTGATTCAAATGTCTGTCAAGATGCAAAGATTGCACTAGAATCAAATTTGAATCATCCTTAATTTAAAGGAAGAAGATAGGGCACTTCAGTCAACCCTGAAAGTAGTAGTTTCCGTTTAACAACACCGTGTGACAACAAAGATAATTAGCATCACCCTCCTCCTTTGTCCAGGTTTGGGACTGGCGCTGCCGGAGTACAAGCAGCCAAGGGCATGATATACTGGTTAGCCTGTTCTCTCCTTTAACATTTGATCCTCAATCAATGGTACACAGGAAATGCAAGTAAGAAAGTATATTCTTCATTTGATACTTTAGCGACAAGTGCTTACCCTGCATACACTGTCGTGTGGCACAGTGGCAAATTGGTTACAGCGGTCGGCCCGTAACACTCAGAGTGCCCTGAGTGAGCGGGTTCGACTCTCGTCTGGGGAGTCACTGTGTAGGGACCTTGAGTAAATCCTTCGCGTATAGTTGCTCGAGGCATGTGCACTTATGAGCGAAAGATGTTGGAAGAAGGGCGATATCAAATTTCAGAATAAATACTAAAAATGGATGGGAAACCAATTAACCAAACAGATGAATTGATAAAAGTATGTAGCTACATAATTTTTTCAGTCAGAGAAACAGACTCACAGCATATAACAAACCTTTCAGTCACAGGTTATTGGATATTCTGACAGGCTAGTAGAGCATGCAGAGTTACTGGTCAAGGTCTAGTTATAATATTGATAGCCCCCTAATACCCTCTATGCGATGTAGGTCAATGCTCAACCAATACCTAACCAAACTCTCACTAATGCCTCACACATTTCAGCGCATTGAACACCCTGTATGTGTTTTTTTTCACAACATCGCCAGCAGGAGGATATCTCTAACCAAACTAGCCTCCCCACAGATTCTGGGTCTCATGCCTGGTGTCAATGGATGAAACAGTTGTGACACGTGCACGAAGGGAGGTTTATATATGCATGGAAAGATAAACCTGCAACATACCAAACCGTTAAAATCGGGCAAACCCCAAAACCTGCTAAGTTTTCCACATTCCGCTAGGCTTATGAAGTTATACTGGGTTTTGGGATGATAATAGAAGGGTGAGCTAGGAAAGTCCGTAAGAGGGGAATGAAAATACGGTAGCACAAAACACTGAAAAGGACGAAAAGATACCAAAAAGGCCGAAATGCACAGAAAAGGAAGTACGTGAGGGTCGGTTAGGGTCAGGGTGAGCATCGTGAGGGTCGGTCAGGGTTAGGGTTAGTGTAGTTTATCGATACAGGGTTGCAGAAGTGATTTATTCGTGCTTTTCGGTATCTTTTCGGTGTTAAGTACTACCCCAAAAATAATCTTGAACCTTGCAAAATTCATCTTAGAGGCCCCGGGAACTGTAAGTATATTCAAGCCAATGCGGACTAACGACTGTGCATCCACAGCTTCTAACTAATTTCTACGCTTGGTCAGTAAAACATATCGGTAGTCGTCGAGTCAAAAACTATACCCAATTAAATACTTGCTAATTCATTGCAATTATTGACCAGATGTAACTTGTTAGATACTGAAACAATTAGTGAAAATATCTGCTTATTTAAATACCCCTTGCACATATTCACGCAGATACAATGGGCCAGATGTTGTTTCTCAAAAACAACTCAATTGATTAATTGCGATGTCCTTTGGTCAAACAACAAGACAATACAACATAAAATGAATGATCGCTGATGGCACGTGCGTACATTATCAAGGTTATCTGCAGTTAAAAAGCAAAAAAAGTACATACTAATATTCCGTTAGGTTATCATTGCGAATCAGTCAACCATTACTTCTGCTCCAAACTACAAGTACTCGACGCCATGACACTTTGTGGTTCACGTTGACATGACTTCTTCAATCTGCTTCCGGTTCGTCTGCTCTCAAAGGCTGGTTCTCTGCTTCAACTTTTGTAATCGCGATTGTCAGAGCTTTATAATGCGCCTCTCAAGAAAGTCCATCTTTTGTCAAACAGAGGCAAAGAATGTCGAAAAAACTCGTGTCGCAAATTGCATGGAAGTCTGTTCTATAATGAGAAGCCGAGTATGTACTTAATTGAAACGTCGGCATATGAAGATTAACTGTTGTAAGAGTCGTGACTAAGTCTTGTCCAAGGCACCATAAAACATAGCCTGTTGAGTAGATGGTCAAGGTCATTCACCACGAGGTCAACAGTTGCTTATTATGGAACTTCAACGCTGATGAATTTATAACTGAATAACAAAGATCGCGCACGTACGTCGGACTATAGGACTTTAAAATCAGTCCAGTTTCAGATAAAGGATCTTGAGGAGTTTCCAAAGTTCAGAGAATTGGAAAAAGGGAAGTATTATGCAATAAGCAGGTTTTGCATGCGAATAGATTAAGGGGCCGTCCACATGATTACGTACGCAGCGAGGGATTTCAAATTTCAGCCATTCTGTGTGCGGGTGCGCATGGTTCGGGAGGGGGTCCCGAGAATATGTTCGTACGCAAATATTATTATTGTCTAATTATGACGTACACAATACAGAATATGAAAATCAAAACTGTAAACCTAATCACAGACTAGACTTCTGCTAAATCAATTTTGTGTAGCATTAAAACTGTTTCGAATGCAAGTGTTGTTAGTGTTTTAATTCTTCATAGCAGTTAACAAATTTAAGCTATTAAATATGATGCTTAACAAAAATAAATAGCCTGTGGTAAAATCAATCAATGTCTTATAGATGTTTTTAGCTATTCAGCCTTTGCAATGGGGGCCGTAGATCTCAAATGTACGTACGCTCGGGTAGGGATCCACGAAATTTACGCGGTGCAACAGGGTAAAGGGTTCCGAAAATAAGATTTTTTGCGTACGTAATATATGGTTGGCTTTTAATCAAAAGAAGCAGTGAGCCATCAATAGAGAAAGTGTCCCTGCCCAGTGAGCTGTTCTTGTCCATGAAAGTCAGATTGAGAATGTTACATCTGGTATGAACAGAGGATAGTAATTAGAAGGCTGATTGAAATGTACCTTTGTACGCAATTAGCCCAGTCTTTCAAAGTCATTAACACAGGCACTATTTCAATGCAACGACTTTAAGATTGGTGATATATTATTCATATGCAGAAGTTTTAGTCATGAAAGGCCCTATTTTGGACAATATTTAGCTTCATCAACTTCTCATTTACAGTTAAAATGTCAGCAAGAGACGAGTTTAAGTAGTTGAGACAGCTGGAGAACAGAACACTAGCCCAAAAATTGAATTGAGAGATGTTTGACTGCATGTTCCAGGAGATGGCCTACTTGGGCATACAATACACTACAATACAACTACAAAGAATTTGATTCACAAAGTTCTTGTCCATGAAAGTCAAATTGAGAATGTCACATCTGGTCTATAGTTAACTGTGATTCTTCGTCTATAAATTGTTGAAAAGCAGGCAAACTGCACCCTACAAAAGTCTTTAAGACACCACATTAAAATTTCATAAGCTTATATCAATATGACACCGAAAACAGAAAAACATGTAATTATTTCCAAACATTATATCTGGAGAATAAAAGGACAGTGAAACGTCTATTTACGTTGGTAAAATATAGATACATCATCATACAATATTTTCATGTCTTTAAGCATAAACCAGCTTCTGTTCATTTCTTTATTTTCAGTTTTTCAGGCGAATCATAATTTTGATTGATCAGTAGAAGGAATGCAGTTCACATGATTGCAGAATTATAGAAGTTGTTGTAGGTCATCTCGTCCAGTTTGCTGCATCTCTGGAAAAAGCCCATCTGGGTTAGCATTAACGTCGCCGTCTTCCTGTTCATAGTCAACGGCTGGGTTGAATGTGATGACATCGAATGGCTGCGAATGGCTTTGTTCGTTAAAGCGATGAAATGGAAAGTGGCCGGCAGAAATAAGCTGTGAAAAATAATTAATAAAACTGTGATACTTTGTCTGTGCATGTGTCGGTTTGTTCATGTGTCAGTTCGTGTGTGCATCGTTAGATCTGTGCATTCATTGATTTGTGCCTGCATCAGTTATTCTGTGAATTTCAGTTCTAATTCTAATCCCAATGCTGAAGACAATTCAGGTTCTGAAATAATTTCAATTCTAATTCAAGCTCTGTAAAAGCACTTTTGTCTAAATCCACTTTAAAATGAATGCTAAAGCACACCAGCAGGTAGCAATGTACTGCCAAAATTATCATAGTATGGTGAACTCCGTTCTGAAAATAATTCCTATTTCTATTCATATTTCCGTTCTCTGTTCCATATTTCCATTCTATTCTGGACCTCACAAAAATTCCTCATTTTCGTTCCTATTTCTTGTTAACTGAAATTGATAACTTTACTTCTAATTCCTATATTCTTGAAATTGAAATTCTTGAAATTTTATATCGACCTTCTTCCAACATCTTTTGCCCAGAAGTGCAAACGCCTCGACGGTGCAATTGCAGTTGTACTGCAGAGCAATTGTGCATGAAGGACTTGCTCAAGGTCCCTACACAGTGACTGACGCCTCATTCGAGGGTTGAACCCGCTCACTCAGCGCACACTGAGTGTTACGGGCCGACCGCTCTAACCGATCAGCCACCGTGCCACACAAGTCACTATTAGAATATCAATAAAGTTTCAATGCATTCTGTGGCCCATCAACAAGCATCTCAACACTAAATAACAGCATTGACAGTGTGTCACATTGTCATAATAACATTAAAAAGTATTAGGACATTATGACTATCAGTAAGAAATTATGTTTTAATTAGCAACATGCAAGTTTGTATAATAAAGCAAAATATCAAACTGCACCACAGCACTAGAACAGCAGAGAACCAGCTTATGTAGACCTACCTTACTAATTTGAATCCTTAGACTTTCTTTCTTCCGAAACGCAACAACAAGAAAAATAGCGGAGACTGCGATACCAACCAGCAACAGGGGCACAAGCCAGGCTTTTGTGTGCTGAAAAAGCAGTGATAACGTAATATGAAATTTATTATTTAAGATCATCAAAAGAACAATTGCTGACACATTTCCTGTCTTGCAAATAGAGGTCTTATCTATCTAAACATAAATTTTGAGTTCAGTATAAAATATAAAACAGAGCACAACTTGTTTCGATATAACTGAATCTTTCAATAGAAATAAAACGTACTTTTTAACTTTTAAACTGTGCTAACTAAATATAAAGAAATTACAAAAAGTATCAGTTCATCTGTGATTGTTCTCAACAACAGGTTGTTTCTATTAACAGACAGTGGTGTAGCTGAGTACACCTAAATCAAGTCCAAGTCGCGTCCGAGTCCATCTAGTCTGAGTCTGAGTCATGAGAGAGTTCACAGGTGCTCGAGTTCAAGTCACTAAAGATCGAGTACAAGTCCACCAACATCAAACAACACTGAAACATGCAACTTATTGATGAAGAAATCATATTTATGCAGAAAGGAATTGCTAAAGCAATTAATTCAAATTACACTTTAAAAACACTAAATTATATAAAGTTTTGTTCTATGACATGTCATAATAAGGACTCATAAAAATTCTTCCACTGTTTAATACATTCAACTGGCATATACAAGTAAGAACAGCCTAAAACGGAAACTGCCACAAAGTGTAGTCTGCCAACAGCCACAAAAAGACATGGGATTCTTTATGCGGATGGCTGTAGCAATAAAGCTATTCTGTTAATTTCTTTAGCGCAAGAATCATGACACAAGAACAGAATTGAAAACACATTTTCAGAGATGTAAGGTAGATATTTCACAACAGTTACAATGCCAACAAGGACAGCCGAACAGCAACAGAAGTAATAAAAGGAGTAAGGTACAAGTCTGTTTGTCGGTCTTTTATGTAACATTTTGCAAACATGTTGACAAGAAATGAAATGCGTAACGTTACCGGTGTCGCTTCGTGTTCAGAACTGATTGGTTGCTAAAATATACAATTAAACATATAAATACACAAATAAACATGCAACATAACTTAAAAAAGGTTTTTATTGCTTCTAAAATTACAGTAACACATAATCAGGTTGACTACCAAAGGAGGAATTACAAAAATAGGACCTTAAGAAACCAGAATCCTGCTAAGCAGGGCCACCTATGTACCAGTGCTGTTAGGTGGAGGTTGACAACTATAACCAGGACCAGATTATCCATTTGGACGGCAGGCAATGTGCCAAGGGCCCCGAGATGCTGAAAGGGCCTTGGTCCATATATTATCATATATTCTGATTTTCACAAGCAGTGTTGTTTGTTGTTAACAGTAGGCTTCCGTAACTATTAGCTATTAAGCCTACTAAGGATAGCTATGGGCCCCTATGTTGGATGTGCCCAGGGTCCCCAAAGACTCTAACCCAGTCCTGACTATAACTATCCATAACCTCTAAAAATTTATACTCCAATCATTTTTCTAAAGGTTTGGGAGGTCCTAGGCTAATGAATTTTCATCAAAGTTTAAGTTAAATTGAATTTACTATTCACCTACAGCTGCTCTGAGGATTAAAACATGTTTTTCAGTTACAGACCCAAAACTCATCCTTTCTGAAATGCTTATACGCCATATCGCACCCTCCCAAGGTTTCTCATTCTGACAAGGTCAACTCAATCTACATTTGACCTGAAATGACTTTGCTTCCCAGCAACAATCAGTTCAATCATCAAGTAATAAAGTCTTCATGAATTTTTCAGAGTGAACCGGCAAAATAATGTGAAATGACCAACCGCATGAATGGAAGCATAGTAAAATGGCCGCTCTATCAAGTGTAGAATTCCATTTGTCAACTCAATGTTTTTTCGGACCACAGCAACGCCATTAACAAAATACAACAGCTGAAGAACAACAACCAGTTCAGTTCAATTAAGCAGGGTTCATAGTACAACTAGTGGCCAAGTGGTTCATCATACAACTGGTGGCCGAGTGGTTCATACTACAACTAGTGGGTGAGTGGTTCATAATACAACAGGTGACCGAGTGGTGGATGAACAGGTACTCTACCTGTAACACAGAGAATACATGTTCGAACCTTGCCAGAAGCAGTTACTGTGTAGAGACCTTGAGCAAGTTCCTCACTCAAAACAATTGTTCTGTGAAATCGATATTCTGTGGAGTGTTCGTGTGTACTTCTGAGCTTTGGAAGCAGGTCAATATCAACTACAGTTGTGTTGTATTGCATTAAGATAAGGTACTGATGTACTTTAAGACTTAACAATGACAGCATCACAGCACGATAGGTAACATCGAGTTGTATTTGTGACAAAGCTGCTTCTATGAGGTTAACGTTGATTGTGCACTACTAGTATAAATTTAAATAATATCAAGCACATCTACACAATCCAACAGTACTCTTATGCATGTGTGTATGTGTAATTACTACTGCTTGCTTTCTATTTACTATAATTACTCAAAGGATGTCTGTTGTGTAATTGCTTATTATGATCATTTTGTGAATTTACATTCCTCGATTGTTCATAATTTTTTAATTATTATTATGATGTGCCCACAGCGCATTTGCAAGCGGTTCAATAAAGTACATACTTACTTACTTTTTTACGTATATCAGGATAACTAATGTAGTACATTTTTTATTATCCCACAAAATCACTTTTGCTACACTGTCCTATATAATATTAAATGTCATTTGCAACTAGACTATTACATTAATTGGTGCAAGGATCCCTTAACAACTCATTAAGCGTGAGGTATGTGAGTCTATTAGATTAATGCTGAAGGTAGAACTCAAAGCTGAATGTACAACACTGTTCGAATAGTAACTTCCTGGTAATGTAAAGCAAATGAAAACAGTTCCAACCTTTTTGTCATCGTTTTTCGCAGCAAAAACGTGCAGCTCTTCGTTGTTTATGGCTTGAAGTAAAACACTACTATCCAACAACCCAGGCTCAAAGTAGAACACAGTTTCATTCACAAAAAAGTCTTCCATATCTTGCTGTGTCAAATTCTGCAAACATACAAGCACTTCCTATGTCATAAATTACCTGTAATGTTCATTTCATGTAAAAGGGTAAAACTCAACTCAGTTAATTACGAGCCATCTACTAGGAAACTTCAGCTAGTGTCGAAACACAAAAACTTAACAGTATGCTTAAGAATGTATTTTTTTATATCGACAATTTATAGGTACTTAATCAGGTTTAATTAACAGTGTCCCTTGCTAATTTGTGCTAATTAAGTATTCAGTTATCGAAAATAGGTAACTAATTGATTGATTGATTAATTAATTTAAATTAGCAGGGGCTCAGGCTACTAAGGCTGTGATTCAATTGAAAAAAATAACCTAAAATGCCTTAGATAAATCGACAGAGCTGCTAAGAGAAAATCACGATGGCGTTGCAGTGGACAAGCACTGAAAATAAAAGTAATTTTCTTACAAGAACTGCTATTTCCAACAACTTACATCAGTAAGCATCATGTATTTGTTAACCGGAACAAAGGCTGTAAAGTTGGAGTCTGGATCTTGAAGAGAATCCGTCAACAGGTGTTCACCTTGCATCAGCTTTAAAGAAATAAAAATATTGTCATTACTAACAATAATTGTCAACAATGTCATTACAAAAATTGTTTTTTATCACACAGTACAAAACTATAGAATGTTACATCATACAATTGCACTCTAAACCACTCTCCTAATGTTATTGCAATCATGAATTTAGAAAATCTTAGGAGGCACTCCCGACCTCAATGGCTCTCAAATGCCTGTGAAAAGTGGCAAAGAAAGATGAAGAAGTTCATTACGAAGATTGCTAGACAGTCTATTCCAGACAGATGGACCTCCAGCACAGGTTTGCCTTTGGACTAAGGTTTTTGAAGTCACTGTCCAGTTTTATTTACTTGTTTGGTTCTCTGATATCACACAGCTTGCCTGCCATAAGCCTCATCATCTCTTTCAACCTAACCATCCACTGCTGCATGACTTTCGGTTTCTCTGATATGTAGGATTTCGATCTGGATTGTGATGCTCCAAGCGATGATCGAATGATGTCTTAGACATTATTATAATGGTGCAATAGAAGTCATTAGATCAGATCCAATTAGACAACGACTCAAACTCACTTGTTCCAGCTTAATTATCTGCTTTAGCTCCATCTTGAGGATCATCATTGTCATCATTATATTCGTCTATTAAGCAGGTTGGTAAACTGCAGCAAGTTACCCTCCGGAGACATGGCACAAAACAAGCCGCTGCACCACCCAATCCCAGATCCATAAAACCTTTACCCTACCTGAAAGAAATTGGAGACTTCGGAAAGTTCCCTCAATGTCTGCCAAAGACTTCCGAAGCAAGAATATCCATCACCAGCATAACCTTCCTCACAGGCACAGGTCACATTTCCAGAATCTGCAAGATAAGGTACTATCGTACTTTAAGTCTTTTCCTTAGCAACAATTATTGACAGCATTTGTGACCAGAAACTACCTGGGTCAAGAATAGCCACGAGATGGAATGAGTCAGCTAATTCGATGGCTCTATAGCATCCGTATCACTTTACATAGATGATGTCACAGATTATGTCACAGTTGATGGCCCCAATGCCCTGATTGACCATCTATAGTAAAGTTATACCTGTGAGCACAGCACTATTGAAACCATTGGATTAGCAGATTATTTTTTTCACTAGTCCTAACAGCCTTGGTTCCCATGGACTCATTCTAAGGTGTCAGTCATGGCATGGGGCCATCAACTGTGACATCATCTGTGACATCATCAATAAACAACAAAATCAAGGCATCTACTGATGGTTGCCTGTTTCAACTGAAATTCTTAAGTCCATTGGGTCAAAGAACATGGAGAAACAAATGAACACATGTGAAATATGGATGTGGATGAAGATGCAGAAAATATCATGGATGAGAAAAGGCCAAATGAAGAGGTGCGCTTGGAGATCGAAGTTGAAAAAGATGAGTCGCTACAACAAACAGCGATAAGAAGGAAGTTAGGATACTGTGGACATGTTATGCTATCAGATGGATTGGAAAAGGAAATTATGCTGGCATAAGGAAAAGGAAGGAGAAGACGAGGGCGTCCGAGGAAGAAATGGATGAACGAGATATATAAAAAAACCAGAATGAATCTGGCACAATTAAGAGACATGACATCGGATAGAAAGCAATGGAGGATGTTCATCATGACGGTCACCGGAGTTCAAAGAACTGACAGCACAACGTGACAAGGTGAGGGTCAATCTAGTCCAAATTCTTCAAGTTCACCAAAATCAAATAATTTCGAAATATTCATGCAAATCCACAAGGTAATGAAAACTAACTGTGAAATGCAATAACAATTTCAAGAAAGATATTACTACCATCTGGCACAGTGCAGTTTGCATGGAAAGAGCAGCCGCCATTTGAAACCAAGCAATCATTAGCCGTATATGTGCATAAGTTGTCAATCAGTTCATAGCCTTGAGGACATGTGCATATCACGTCTCCATACTACAGACAAATCAAAACAATTATTCTTTCAATAAACAAGAAAAGCACCTTTAAAAAGCAAAAGTAGTTTCCCTCCAGAATACACATGATTATGGGAACTATACCCATTAAATACTGACATACGTTTTGCCTTAAATGAACAACTACAAACTTTAGTGCTACTGTCTGTATCAATCTGACGACTGGTTTGAGTAATCGGCCTGTAATGCGGAGAGCATGGGTTTGATCCCTGTCCAAGGCAGTTATTGCGTATGGGACCAATCGCAAGTCCTGTGCGCATGTGCACTTTGTTAGTAGAGCAATATCAAATGCAACATTAAAGTGCAAATGTGTTATAGTATAGAATTATTGTATTGCATTGAACTTTTTTTGGGAATAAGACACCAATATTTATCTGAGCATTAAAAATAATTCATATATATCTCTCCCTGAGGAAATACTCTTCAAAGCTAACTTAACAATAATATTATGTTATGTGACAATTCATCCTAAGCACATTAAGCACCCTAGAAGTGGTTTGCTACTGACGGTGCTCTATAAATTGTCATATTTACAATTACAATCCTAAACATCAGTGGCATTAGCAGACAAAGCATCAGGCACTTTGGATATAAGAAGCTCTAAAAATATGCAGTTAGGTACATTATATTACATTATAACTTTAACGACAAGAGTCTACTAAAAGCAACTTGGATATGCAGCTCGTCACAAAAGTCTTAACATATGAGTTCCGTTTATGGAAGCAATGTTGAAATTTGAATGTGGCCACAATTAAAATAAATAATTTCACTAAAAGTAGCAAACCTCTGACAAACTGCACTGCGCTTTTGATGGACAGTCTCCATTGAAGCCATCATCACAGATGGACCGGCACGTGGCTCCGTCGCCTGTATAACCCGGTTGGCAGGTACAGAAGGTGGAGCCATAATCCATCACGTCACAGTACGCATTGTCATCACAGTCACCGTTATTGACCTTGCAAGCATCTACAAAAGTTTAGTACTGCAAAAGTCACTCTATGAAACTTCAATCAATTAATTGATCAATCCTTTTTTTTTTGAATCCAAGACACATCAACAAGATTTAACATATACAGCAAAATACAGAAAGAAAAGAGAGAAACCTAAAGGGGTCTGAAGAGTTTTTGATCAGAAATACACTTATGGTCACTAGTTAACTAAAATGCATATGACATAGAATTAGAAAACCTGTGAGAGAATATGTAAACAATTGATTGAGCACAACGCAATCCATCAATCAATCAATCAATCAGAGTAACATAAATAAATTACAGAATGGTAGTGATCAATAGGGAAGGAAAACTCTAATTATTAAACGGACAATTTCTAGAGCGCCGTAACGCAGCCATACCACCACAAGGGTGCTAAACCTCACCTGCCTCTCTACCTAAGGAACCAAGATCCCGCTAATAGGGGCACCCTTGACATGGATAAGTAAGTTATAGGGTTGGAAGTGAGAGCAGATTAGGTAAGGCTTTCTAAAAACTGTAACTAACTAAACTATATAGCCCACAGAAAAATGATGCGCTAGGTTAATTAATACTAATAAGTGTCAGATAGTAATCATATAAAAATAAGTAACGGGTCTGGGTCCGTGTTGTTAAATATATGAAACCGTTGTTAACATTGTTGACAATATCCTCTTGGCAGAACATGGTATGACAGGAGTGGCTCAAAGTAAATTTCATGGTCTGATGCCACATGAATGGTCAACCAATGAACATACATTGTGGTCATTGCAACACATGTAATAAGAAGTCAGAGCTTACCTAGTCTACAGCTTTCCTCAACACAGTCACTGCAGGACACTCCTCCGTATCCCTGGTCACACTGGCAGAAGCCAAGATCCTCTATTCCAGCACTGCATGTGCCATGATCATTGCATGGCTGCTCAGCCCCTCCTGGACACTCTGAACACAAAATATTTTGAAATAGTTCATTTTTAGAACCTTTAAGGGGTTCCTAAATGCTATATTAAGTGTCAAAATTCAAACATACATACTATATACATAAAAATAAAAAAGCTTATGTACAAACATGCATATAATCTATTACCACTGCATCAAAATGGAAGTGGTGGAAGAGGACGATGGCAAGCAGGGTGGGAAGGCAGGTAGATGACGTTGGGAGGAAGAAGGGAACGAGGAGAAGAGAAGTAAGAGGAGGTAGGGAATGGGATGGGGTGAGTAGAGAGCGGTGGGGAGGGCGTGGTTGAGAGAGAATGGGAAGAAGAGGCAAAGAAGGAAAGGAGGGGAAGGTTAGGAAAGGGGATGGTTGAGCGATGAGGAGGAGTGGATGAAGATGGGAAGGGAGGGAGAGTAGGAGGATAGGAAAAAGTTGGAAAACAGAAATGGGATGGAAGAATGGAGGGGAGAACATTACTAAATGGAATGGGAAGTGGCAGTGGAGGGGAGAGCAAGGGGACTAAACTTTACCACCCTAGGAAGGGCAAACACCTAGTTACTAATAATACAACTATTGGCTTACAGAATAGAACATTCCAATGTTTCCTATTCATCTTAAAAACATACCATCACAGTTTATGCCAAAGTATCCAGGACAACAGTGTTCTTCCTGTAATCCAAAAACCAAATAAATCTCATTAATCTAACAACAGCTTTACATAATCTTAATCACTTACTAATTATTTTAAACAGCACTGAAGTAATAATGCAATATCATAATTCAATAGTCAAAACAAGGTAAATGCTGATGTGAATGTAAAGCCACAACACATTTACAAGCTAAACATCAACACTTGACACCTGAAACACCATCAGCATATCCATCAGGTGGTCACCCACCGTGTATCAAAAATTCATGGCAGTAACCTCTCAACTGCCAGTGCTTAAGTTCAGAAGATTGACACAGGAGATAATGATACTTATTCTCAAATATGCTAATCCACCACTTGGTTTGAATTATATTTTAAAAAACAGGCAAAATCTTTACATTACACAAGAACCACCCATAACTATTTTGAATGGTAACTGATTCATAATTATTGGACACACAAAATGGTCAGGCCATGTTTAGATGTTGACAGTCTAGATAGGCTCTGAAGAAGAAGAGAAGAGCAGTCCCTTAAATCAAACCCTGAGGCAGTCTATCAGACTTCATTTTC
This sequence comes from Bimastos eiseni, assembly GCA_959347315.1. Taxonomy (NCBI): domain Eukaryota; kingdom Metazoa; phylum Annelida; class Clitellata; order Crassiclitellata; family Lumbricidae; genus Bimastos; species Bimastos eiseni. The sequence continues at coordinate 17,174,682 of OY365819.1, forward strand.
TTAGCCACAGCCAGTCCTCTTCCTCCCCGCCGTCTCATCTTCCCACCAGTAGTGTGTGCAGTGTTCGCGTTGCAATGGGTCTTTGGGTTGGACCCTAGTTTCTGCCATAAGGGCGTTGATGTAGTGTGGAATTTTTCAGATTCTCAGAAATTTTCATCAGACGACCCCTGCCTCTTTTCTTAAAAATGATCTGGACGTGCAGGGACGATATGCTCACTGCTCTTCCACACAGAGTGAACGCCTCGCTCCTCGTACATGAACAGCAATTGGACAGCATTGAGCTTTCTCTTTTGTTGGCCTTATGGTTTAGAATTGGCCCTCCATTAACCTTACATCATGTGCCTAGGGTTTATATAGGTGCATTTTATAGCAGCATCAAAAATGAAGACCATTCTTTTCAGCTGTGATTGAGTCTGGAGCGTTCCTGAGTAGTAACTTTGAAGGGCGTTACATAAATCCTCAAAACAAATGAACGAACAATGCAACATGAATCATTGACCAAGTCTTCTGCAGCCATCAATAGAAGTGGAGGGTTTTGCTATGAAATTTTGTGACAGTTATAACCTTAAACTGATTATAATGCTAATTCAAGCAGGATACAGGCACATTCATTAGGTCTTATGCTGGCCACCAATGTAGCACTTGAATCGACTGATGGCCAGTCATTTGTGCAAAATGTTAGTCCCTAAATAATTGATGAATGAATTATTGTCTAACTCATACCAGTTGTTGGTCAGACGTAAGAATGTCACATCGGTTTATGATTGGTTCAAATGTTCCATTAACTGCATGAATAAATCCATTGGCAATGGCTATGTTCATTGGTTCGATGATTGCAAGACTGTTAACATATAACTACAAATAAAGACATGAACATATCGTCAATTCAGAAAATGTGGATAGTTATTGTCCAATTATATTATAAAAATACATAAAAAGATGCCCTGTAAGTGTCCCATTATATGCCTAACAATATTAACAAAAGTTGTCCTGCAATTGTCCAATTATACACATAACAACACATCACAAAGACGTTATTTTAACATGGTTGAAACAATCAGCAGCTTTTTAAGAAATACCATTAGACTCTGTTCAAACTTTATTTTTCCATGGGGCTAATCTGAGTAGTTTATTTTCAAAAGGAGCTACATAACTTCAATAAAACAATATGATACCTATGCTTAGGGCCCCATGGTTTATGTGATTATGCAATTTCGCATTTTTTTCGCATATATTGGCGGGTTTTGCATAAATTTGTAAATGGAAAGTATTAGCAAATTATTGCATAAAGTTCGGAAATTTCGGTCAGTGTCAACTATAATTGGCTTGTCCAGGCTATTATTAGCTTATAGGGGATATGGTTTACAGACCAGACGACATAATTGTTTATGACTAGGACCTGCTGTGGTTTATGCGATTAAGCAATTTTTCACTTAATTTATGGAAAAATTTCACATAATCCACGGGGCCTACATATGCTGAGAAGCTCTTTTACATAACACAGTGTAACACCAACATTGTTATTACATTACAGTCCTAAGTTCACCAGAAAGGTAAGACATCAGGAGCTCTACAACCATAGGTAAAATCATCATTGCACATTTCAAAATGGTACTACCTTATCATTCACCACTGCTACCATTATTTGTTGCTGCACACTTTCACCTAACACTGTTGCCAAACGTTGTCCATTCAGTGTTCTCAGTTTCCAGGTTGATAGTTTAGAAGGAACAGCATAGTATTTTAGAGCTCTCCTTGCCTGAAACAAAAAACAAAAATCCTTTCATTATACATTGGCAAACATTGCAGAAAGCAAGGTTACCATGCACTGCTCAAAGTCACAATGAAGTCACCCAAAATCAATATCTGCTGAATTACCGTGAGAGACAAAGGACGACCAGTATGAGATTTGCTATGACCTCGATAATGTAATGTAAAGTAATCGAACATTTAAATTGCGCTCCTCCAGGATACCTACTCAGAGGTTATGTAAATGAGGTTAAATGTCATCATTTCATAGAAATATTTTACATCAATTAGCAACACAGAGCGCAGTAAGCTGAAAGGGTCGCCAGTGGCGGGCCCATGCACAAGCATGAAGCCCCCTAACAGATTCCTGTCGACAGCTGAGAGATGGCATGGATGTTCAGAGTCTCTGGGCCAAATTGCATCTATAAGATAGAACAACAATTGGTGAGAGCGTTCACAGACATGGTGACGATGTCGACGAGTGGTCCATCACTGGTGGAAAATGACGCACATCCAAATATCCGTCAAGGCATAAGGTGGTATAGTACTGTGTATTATGATTATATTCCTGTCTACAATAATTCCAGTAGCAATTCTCAGAAAATGGCTGAATCTTTTGGCATGCATGGCTAAATAAAACATCTGGAATGATGGCCAATATACACCTAACAAAAGACCTTATACTCAACCAACAATTATAATCATATTGAGATAAATTAATTAGACTTCATCAGGGCAATGTTGTCATCTTGTATCTGTGAATGTCTGCCTTCATTTGGTTTTGTTTACTTCCAGATCAAATGTACTGAGTCCATGGGCCTTCAAATCATTCAAAACAAAGAGCTTCTTTCTTACGGTTGAAGTCTCCCAATCGCTGACAACTGGAACAAAGAGTGTGATATTGCCCAGCATTTCAAATTCATCCATTAGACCAGATTCCTAAAACGAGAACAAATGAACAAATGTTAGTGATGTAAGCTTTTAAATAGTGTAACAAATATATCTCATGACATTGTACTGTCAATATTTGGACATAAAATGGTCAGGCTATAGATTCCAAGACCCACTCCTTACTGGCACTCGACCTAAGATGGTAGATATACAATGTCTACTTGCACAGTTTAATTACTGATACAATACAAACCAATTAGTCAGGACCATACCGAGCTATAATTGCGCCCTGTGCCTAGGACTTTGGCTTAGTTACAACCATCACAGTAAAATAGAAGCTGCGAAGAAGAGAGGTTAAGTCACTGGTAGTTGCTGGATACGATTCAGCAGATGCAAATACCATAAGCATGCTTCAAGCTAAGTACTAAGTAGTCTACACAATTCTGTCTCAGAATAATTTTTAAGCCTTGAAGACATAAACAAAACAGTCAAGTTAAAGCAAAACTGAATGAATCCATCTTAAGTAGGCGCTTACAGAAAGGCTGGCAGCAAAATCTGAGAATTCTGGCCACTTGTCGAGGGCTTCGTCCAACTCCAAAGTCGCTTCAGTCGTTGTATGTGGTTCCAACACCTGCATCACTCCAGAATTATAACAATGGCTATACAGCAGATCATATTTAGAGAATCCACATTTTACAAATTAAAAATAATCACATATTTCACGAATTTTAATGATGATAGTAGTAGTAGTAGTAGTAGTAGTAGTAGTAGTAGTAGTAGTAGTAGTAGTAGTAGTAGTAGTAATGATAATTATAATAACAATAATAATTGAATGACAACACTTGGCCCAATTAATTCTGCTGAGGTCAATATCATCAATGTGGTTGGTAAGCGCATTTCACACCATCTCTGGAGAGAAATGTGCAGTTAATTTCCTTTTTTCTTTTCTCACATCTTCCATATGTATCTAGTGCTAAAAACGCCATGGCATTTCAAGGCACCTAAACTCATGTCGCTGAGGACGACAGGGTCTGATTCTCCAGATAACTGTAACAGCTTTCAGCATAATTTTTTGTCTCTAAGGGATTCCATTTACCTCAACCAAAAAAAAATAATAAACGTTTTTATTTAAATTGGAATATACCATCTCAAAGCATGCATTTCCCAGTCATAAGACCAAGAGGTCTTTCCCAACAAATTTTTCCAAATAGAAATCCCTTTCTGCCTGCATTTATTTCTTGTGAATCAAAGCTGAGACCTGCCTTATCAATAATGTGAATCAGTCCATTCAGTGCAGGATTATCACCAGTGATGACACGAGCATCATTGAAATAGATATCCTGCATAAAAAAAGATCCTTGACATAACACAATGATCATGGATTGCAAGCAAGGCAACAACAGTGTCAACAAATATCAGAGCAGTTCAGAAGCCTAAGCAAATTCTTACAAATTATTAAAACTGTAGAATATAATATGGTGAGATGGAAGCTAGGTCATGTGATGGACTTTTCAGATCAGGGCATAGGGGATTTTAGGTCAGATTAAGTTCATTACAGAAGATGTGTGTTGACGTGGAGAGAAGATATAAGCATGTCCCTAAAATCATGACCTGACCTGGCCCAGTCCACATTCAGTAGGGTCCAGACCACAACATAAAATTGCTGTTTGGCCTAGTCCAGCCAACCTAGCTGGCCCCAACTCCAGGCTATGTTAAAGTCAATGGTTAATGACTGCATGATAAAATTAGGAAATAATTCTACATAAAGTCAGATATTCGATTCGGCCTAATATCCTGTTTTTCAGCACTATTTGCATCAGCAAATACTATACACACAAATAGTTGCAAATATAATTCAAGACATCTAGTGTTTATTATTCCCTCTAAATTTATTAATGAACAACCTACATACAACTCGTAACAATGAGCTCTACAAACAGATTAAGAAAATTCCTAAACTTAATGACAGATCAGGCAGATAAAAAATGAAGCCTCACATATGGAACAAATCATCAATCAATCAAAAATTCCTGATATTGCGCCCCTTCAAGATATCTACTCAGAGGCTCTCCCAGCCTAACCCCCGGCTGAAAAGGACAGTTTTAACAAAAACAGCTGGGTCGAAAACGCTGTGTCCCCATGCTGAAGCGTCACCTGACCGACGAATCCATCAAACATTAAGTCCAAACATCGACTGATGGAAAATGTCTGCCCGATTATTCCCTAGATACAAATTTATCGTTCAGCACAACAGCCCCAAACAACAGTAATGTAATTTATGCTGTTCACACAACATTCCCATGCCAGTGAGGCATGCAGAGTGTAAGCAATGAAGGGGATGGAGCCAGGTCCCCCGCTAAGGTGCAGTCGATGTTCAACTCCAGTTTAGAGCTATTACTACCTTACTAGATCTGTCAGAACTATTAAAATTTCACAGTAGAAATGATTCACAATGCAGAAATTAGGTCAAAATTTACTATTCATGACTATACAGAATATCAACTGAAAAGTAAAAAGCAATAAAGTGGATACATAAATCCTCTAAATATAGAACTTCATTCATTGTCTCGCCATTTCCTTCCACTTGCCTCTCCTTCTCGACTACAGCGCAGCTCATAGATGTCTTCATCTGATAGGGTCGTAAGTTTCTGACCCTGACATTGCGACTTCAGGTCATTCAGAGACATGACTGACGACAGTACGTGATAGCTGAATTTATAAATGAAGAAAAATTAGTAAAAACAGAAACACAAGCAAACATAATCAAGAAGTGATAAATAATACTCAACGAAAGAATTAGTTTCAGTAGAATATCCAAATAGAACCAGTACCCTATGAGTTTATTGAACGGACAAGGACAGGAAAGATATATATGCAAACTAGAGTACACCCTTCATCAGCTGCAAATTTTAGAGTTAGAAAGGATCATTTGAATATTTTCATTTCACCACAGCCAGAATTGTCCTTCCAAAACATTGAATTGCATAGTCCTACATTTAATGAATGTGTTTCCATAGACCTAACCAAATGATATCTAATCTGGTAAGTTGATAAAACAGTTAAAGCAGTGATTGACATAGTTTTCTTGTAGCAAATGATCTTCATTGGAATATAACATAATGTGATAACAGTATTAGCTAGAACAGCAGAAGCAGTTACCCAAGTATCATTTGTACATTCTTTTCTTCAGTCCAGAATGAAGTTGCTGTTGAATTCAAGAACATGGCCAATGCCTGTTGGCTTGGAACCAACAAAGTGTAGTTGACATCAAGGTTACTCAGAGGATTCTTCACTTTCTGCAACCCGTGCAACACATCATAGAAGTTTAACACTTGAACGACGTTCAATTCCCAACACGTCTATTTATTGACCAAGCAAGCTGCAGTGTTTTCCCAGTAACTCATAATGCCACCTTGTCCTTGAAGTATCAAAACAACTCTAGCACAAACCATATAACATTAACTGTTTAGATTACATAGCTAAATAAGCAACTGGCCAAGAAACATTAGGATTTGAACCATAGGCAAAGGGGTGAAAACCCACAGCATATCAAGCAACTACACCTTACTTACCTATCAATTTGTCCCTTACCTGTCTGTTTATTGACCAAGCGCCTATGAATAAGGAGGCTTCTATAACTTAACTTTCATTAGGCAATCTATAAATTCCGAGATCATGGATCGCGTACAAAGCCAACAGAAAACAAAAAATATGCAACTTGGAAAGTTGGAGTCGCACCTGGAGGAACTGGCTGAAATGTTCCAGCTGAGACTCGACCCGTAACTCGTACCCAATTGATCCATAGCAGTTGTAACCGTCTCCTCCAAGACCACCATCACACGTGCAGTTAGCAAGACCAGGACCAACAGCCGCACATGTTGCCTAATGAGAACAAATTCATAAAACTAATAGTTGCTTAGTTGGCATCAAACAACAGCATTACAACAAATGCTAAGAATTTCTAGGACTGCATTCTGCATTCACTTCTTCAAATAACATAGAAGAAATAAAAGTTTCATTATTTTTTAAGAAAACGCTGAACGATATTTTATTGAAAAACTCGACATGCTCCAAACCAAACGATATTTATCCCACATCTGTTAAGACTTTATTGGCATCAATATTATGGATAAATATCTGCATTTGTTCAAATAATGTGGCAGAAAGTGACGTTTCAAAATTTGTGAAGACAATGCCGAACCCAGGTTCAGCTTTTTTATCGAAAAAATCGACATGCTCCAAACAAAATAATATTTATCCAGTATCTGTGAAGACTTATTGGCATCAATATTCTGCAAAGCATCTTCAATCGTTAAAAGGATTGTAGTCAGAAAATTTGTGAAAAAATCCTTGATGTCTGGTTAATCTTTTTTAATCGAGAAAGTCGACATGCTCCTAACCAAATTGGGATCCATTGATTAACATGCATTTTGTCTTTTCTCCATTTGACAATTCGTATAAAGGTCAAGTTAAGAATCAATCTAAACATCTGAAGGACACCAATTTTGTTATAGATGACTTACGTTGCTATGGCAACCACCATTACTAGTTGAGCAGACGTTTTCAGGTAAACAGTAGGTTCCATTGCCATGGTAATCGTCCATACAAGAACAGGCATACTGAAGCATAAAAACAAAACCTAGGCAGAATTAAAAAAAATCATTAAATGTCCAAAAGATAGCTTCTGCTTTTCTGAACATACAGTAACTGTCAGTAAGTCTAATTAACAACAAGCCACGCAAAACTCTGTGAAGAAAAAGAAATGAAACAATGAAAAAGTGCTTGTCGTGAATCTGTTGTGTGAATGTGTCTGTCTGTCTGTCTCTGTGTTTGCTGGTTGCCCCTTCTCCTTATCTCTTAATATCAAACCACATTTAAATGTTATCAGACTAAACAAAATAATTCACAATGGCTACAGAAAAGGCACTGCATTCCAAAGGCACTATATAAACTTTGATTTTCTAATAAGAATTAATGGCTCACTCCTTATTGTTGTTATAGTTGAAGGATTAGAATAAACCTGAATGTCAACATGAGTAGTAATGGCTTGGTTATACAGTGCAGACTGCAAGAGTTGAAGAGTTCATTATCTGAGCATAAATGCTGACAAACTTTATATGAGTTACAGAAATTCTGGATACAAAATCTACCTGTCCTGAGAGGGTCATGACACAGAGTGCATTTTCATGGCAGTGGCTGTCATTCTGGCAGGAGCTGGCGGGGTAGCAGTAGTACCCATCACCCACCCAACCGTGAGTACACTGACACAGAACCTGACCAGGACTGGTCTTAATGCAGTCAGCCTAAAGAAGGCAAGAGCATTCCAGTACCTAAGTCAACATTATGCACAGAGATAGAATTAAACAGCATCAAAAAGAATCTAATTTGGTGAACTTTTGTCATGAAATGCCTAAGATGAACATTACTCTTGCATTCTGCGGTTCCTAGAATGTCAGATAAAGTGTTACATTTCCATTTTATAAATAATAAAAAACATTACCAAATAAAATTCACTCTTAGTGTAACCATTCTGCCAAGCTGGGCAGAGTAACTTGCATACATTCTTACTATTTAAAGCAGCCAAAACACAGCGAGAACTAACATGGCCAAAACATGAACTGTTTGCCCTCATTGGCCCTGGACATCTTCCTACTTAATAACAAAAATGTTGACGATCGTGCTTTCTCAGCCGTCGGTCCTAGATGTTGGAATAGTCTTCCACTCACCATCAGATTGGCCGACTAAATGGACTCATTCAAGTCTAAGTTCAAGACACATGTATCTCTTCTCTAAGGCTTATCCCCTTGTTAGCTGTTTGTGAGGCGCCCTTGTAGTGTTATGACCGCGTTACGGTGCCATATAAATTCTCGTTATTATTATCATTATTATTATTATCATAATTATTATTATTATTATTACTATTATTATTATTAGCTTGGGGTCCAAGTGTCTTCTTCTATAATTATTGGCTGTTTGTTCAGTTACAGTACAGTACCTGAGCATGACAACCTCCGCGGTCGGGTTCTTTGCAAGGATTAATTTCCGTACAGTAGGTGCCAGTGCCGCTGTATCCCTGGCGACATTTACAGGAAGCCCTACAAATATATCAACTGAATAAAGATCTTTTCTTCCCTATCATTAGGGCTGTAAATGTTTCGTGGTCGAAAATTGAATAATTTGCGGTCAAATCACGGCCGAAAACACAGAATTTGCAGCGTATTTGCGGTCAAATTTGTATCACTACTAACAAATTAATTGGCTAACTAACTATAATCAATACTCTCTGCCTCCCTTACCTTCAATACTCTCCTCTTCCCTTATCTTCAATACTCTCCTCCTCCCTTACCTCTAATACTCTCACCCTCCTTTACCCCCAATACTCGCACCATCCCTTACCTCCAATACTCTCCTCTTCCCTTGCATCTAATACTATCACCCTCCCTCACCTCCAATACTTTAGCCCCCCTTATCTCGAGAACTCTCGCCTTCCTTTACCTCCAATACCCCCCCTATCTCCAAAACTCTTGCCCTGCCTTACCTCTAATACTCTCTCACCCTCCCTATCTCAAATACTCTCACCCAACCTTAACTCCATTACTCTCACCTAGGGCTGTAAATTTTTTGCGCTCAAAAACTGAAAAATTCGCAGCCACAAACACAGAATTCGCGGCGTATTCGCTGTTATTTGTAACACAAAATTTGTAACACAACAAATAAATCAATAACTGACCATAATCAACAAGCATTTATGCCAATGTGAGATGAGCACTTGAATCTATCACTAGAATCAATACCAGCAATTAGCAGTCGGCCAATCAGTCACTCACTAATGATTACTCATATCTAACGTAAGCCATAATAGGATTTCAGTTTGTCGCACTATGGTATAGAAGGTTGTAGGCCTACATTGGTGAATTTTCACATTTAATACAGCACATCAGAGTACAGATGTTCAGTCTGTAGTCTGACATCCTGCGTTCAGCTCTAACACTGTTGGTCGGATGCTCAGGCAAATTAGAGTGATCTCAGATAGATTAGGATATCGTGTCGATGTGGCAATTCATCGACAACTGAAAGATACGAACGAAGGTTGGTCTGAACTTGGTCTGAACATCATGGTCTGAACGCCTTGGTCTGAACGTCTTCCACTAGCCACGGAATGTTTTCCCACACGAAATAGTGACTAATGTTTATCCAAAATTCGCGAATTTTGCAAATCCCACGAACAATTTACAACCTTACCTATCAGCAATCAACGTGCTTTATATTGAATCCAGAAAATGAGGATCACCATTACATTCCTATGGAATAACATAACAAGGGCTTAAAGTGGTTCAGATGATGTTTAGTCTGTGTTGAAACCACTGCAAATTGACCTGTAATATGCCTAATGGCCCAATTTTCCTAGTTTCCTCTTAAAAGCTGTGATACTGTTCACTGAGACAGTACTATCATCCAAATCATTCCACAAATTTACAACTCTTCCACTGAAGAATTTCTGTTCTATTGTTTCTTTCGGTTTCTTAAACAATTTATGCGTGTGTCCCCGAGTTACCTTATTTGGTGCAAATTGGAAAAACCTCTGCGCCTGCACGGACTTCCTTTCTGGTAACAATCTCGTAAGCTTCAATCAATCGTCTGCTCATCAATGTTGGACTATAGAAGACGATGGCACTTACCTTAAATAACCTTTTACTATAGTTGCGTGGAAGGAATAACCTAGAAACGCTGCCTTGCCCCTCTTAAGGCCGCTTTGAGCGGCCAATTTTTATGCGTTTGGTATAATAATTGGAGGGATATGGGTTAATTCAATGAGAATGAAAAAAGACTAAGGACAGTACAGCATTGACAAGGCTATGCTGAACTGAGCTAGCCAACAGAAGAGGGCAGCAGCTGGTTGTTCATTTTAAACCATTGTAGTGGATAATATAAGTTGCAGTGGAAGCCACCTTTGGGAACATTCCCAGTTAAAAATATTTTCCAATGCTCAGAGAAACAAAATTCAGCATTTACCGCCTTTGAAAACTTTTCTTCAGATCTCGAATCTTCTTCCGATTGAGGGATTGAACGTAGCCACCGAACTCAATATTCCTGTCAGCAAACTTTCTAAAATGAATGATGACACATGTTCAGTTCCACTACCGTTATATTGCAACACAAATAAATTAATTACTTTTGACAAAACTTTCCAAATTTTGTACAGAAATCTTTTGTGCTTTTATGATGTCTTAAGTGTTGTATGTATGTCTAACACAGTACAACATTGCTCATGTAAATCTAATAATAATCATCTCAGAATTTATAGTGAAATGTTACATTAAAGATAAGATGAAATAAACCACAAAGGAAGATATTCGTGTGATGTTTTTCATTGTCACAGTAATTTCAATTTCTGCACAGCACAATGGCAAGTTGTTTTGTCGTCTCCCTCCTGATCCTCAAGTAGACAGATCACAGCCGATATTCCTGTATTCATTTGATATCCGAGTTACTAGTGATATATTTAGAAGTACGGGGGCCACAGAGTATTGGATGACTATCCCTTCTTTCGCTAGGCGGCAGCGTTAGTTAAATCAGATGTATAACATAATAGGCGCCTTGCATAGCTGCTGACAGTTAAAGTAGACCTCTGCAATAACTTGTCATCATTTTTTCAAACTATACTTGTAACCGTACTGCTATGTGTCAGTTCGAGATTAAACAAAGATATCGTTATTATAATTATTATTTAAAACTCACCCTATTAGATCTGAAATCGCTGCTTTCATGTCCTGTCGCACGCAGTCCGCAAAGGCATGACATTTCAGTCGCACCTTTTTGTCACAGAACTGAACCTGACTGTCACAGTTTGATCCGGTGTAGTTGGCGTTGCAGCTGTATGGCTTGCACTGACCCATCGACCCCGATACGCGATTGTCACATCTTCCGTGAAGACAGGAGCATGCTTTCGATTGAAAAAAACAAATAATTGGACCATGTGCATAGCATCGTAATAGTAATCATAATCTACAAACTTCTAAAGCGCCACTCGAAAGCCAAGCACAGGGCACCAGCTAATTCACACACAGCATGTGCAACTTCAAAGCCTGTGGGTTAAATAAAAATTCTAAGATACACAAGTAATCTAGCTAAAACACTTGTTTTTCATGCCATAATAAAAATTCTATAATCATCAAACATGACGCTATATGAGCAGTGCTGTAATTTTTTTTTGGACATGTTCATGGAAGTGAAAAGGCAGTGGATGGAGAACTTGGAGATTGTACAGTACTACAATTATCACAAGGCAGGGAAATTCAATCTTTCCAACATTCTTCTGAAATTTGGAGTAAAAAAATTAACAATCAGAGTACACTGCTACAGAACAGAAGACCATGAATAGATTGGAATCAAGTTATCAAGCCCAATGGCCACTGAGCTCATGGACTTCAACAAATTAACGATGAGCTGCAATGGTCTCCCATGTGGTTTTATCATAGTTGTGATATACGATAATCTGCAAGCTGAATTAATGAAAACTGAAAGCCAAACAATAAGATTGCTCTTTCACTCACTTGAGTTACAGTAAGGTCCATACATTCCTTTATTAGCACAGAACTCGCATTCAGCACCAGTGTACAGAGGACCACAAATGCACTCGCCATTCCCATAGTAGCCGTCTCTGCACTGGAAGCATAGTTAAAGAACGACATCAATATAAGGATTGTAGAC